>JAYESA010000018.1:146162177-146557177 GCA_036927795.1 Iris macrosiphon
CACCATTATCTAGTTGTGTTAGAATACTTACCAGAGGAGGAGTTGTACCAGTTAGTCGAGTTTGTAGATCGGGCCCTATAGTGATACGTGGCAGAGAGATGAATGCCCAACTCTTAGTCCTTCCTATGCCGTCTTTTGATATTGTGCTTGGAATGGACTGGCTGAGCAAGAACCACGCTTTCTTCGATTGCTTTGGAGGAAGCATTCTTTTTAAGGTACCAGGCCAGCCTGAACTTGAGTTTACCCGAGGATCCACAGAAATCCTTGATGGTATGCAACTCGCAATGGACGATGTTGTCTATCACCCTATTATTTCAGAATTTCTAGACGTCTTTCCAGAGGATTTGCCAGGACTACCCCCAGACAGAGACGTAGAGTTTTTAATTGAACTAGCACCCGGAGCAGCACCTATAACATCGCATGTTTACAGACTAGCGAAGAAGGAGATGGACGAGCTGAAGGCACAGTTAAAAGAGCTAGAGGAGAAAGGTTTCATCCGCCCGAGTGCATCACCCTGGGGAGCACCAGTGTTGTTTGTACCCAAGAAGGATGGGTCAGTGCGTATGTGCATTGACTGCAGAGCCTTGAATGCAGTGACAGTGAAGAACAAATATCCACTGCCACGCATTGATGACCTGTTTGATCAACTCAGTGGAGCTAAGGTATTCTCGAAGATAGATTTGAGATCGGGATATCACCAAGTGAAGGTACGGAAGCAGGACATTCCGAAGACCGCATTCAGAACAAGATATGGGCACTACGAGTTTTTTGTCATGCCATTTGGATTGACCAATGCTCCAGCGATCTTCATGGACTTGATGAATCGAGTCTTCCACCAGTACTTGGACCAGTTCGTGGTCGTCTTCATAGATGATATACTTGTCTATTTGAAGAGCCACGAGGAGCATGAGGAGCACCTGCGGATTGTTCTAGAGACTTTGAGGAGAGAGCAGTTATATGCTAAACTCAGTAAATGTGAGTTCTTCTTGGACAGAGTTTCATTTCTTGGACATGTTGTTACAGGAGATGGTATTTCTGTTGATCCAGAGAAGATCTCAGCAGTTGAGACATGGCCTGTTCCTAAATCAGCAGCAGAGGTGAGGAGTTTCCTTGGACTTGCGGGATATTATCGACGGTTCGTGGAAAACTTCTCAAGGATAGCGGCACCTATGACTCGTCTGACTTGTAAGGATCAAGAATTTATATGGACTGACGAGTGTTAAGCAGCCTTTGAAGAGTTGAAGAAGCGACTGACTACATCACCAGTATTGGCGATTCCGTCAGGATCAGGAGGTTACGTGATCTACAGTGACGCGTCAGGAAAAGGTTTAGGATGCGTATTGATGCAGCATGGCAAGGTGATTGCATATGCATCTAGACCGTTACGAGTGCATGAGAAGAATTATCCAACTCATGACTTGGAACTTGCAGCCGTTGTATTTGCTCTGAAGCTATGGAGACATTACTTATATGGGGAACGAGTGGAAATCTATACAGACCACAAAAGCCTCAAGTACGTCTTCACGTAGAAGGAGTTAAATATGAGGCAACGTCGATAGCTCGAGTTGATAAAAGATTTCGAGATAGAGCTACATTATCATCCAGGCAAGGCTAACGTGGTAGCAGACGCGTTAAGCCGAAAGCCAGCAGCTTACTTCTTGACAGCACAGAGGGAACTTTTGGAGGATTTGCAAGAGCTTGGCATTGAAGTGATAGTACCCGGAGCAGATGGGACACTAGCCAACTTACAAGTTCAATCATCATTGGTAGAAAGGATTAAGGCAGCTTTGCCTACAGATGCCAGATTCAGGAGACTAAAGGAAAGGACAGAGGCCGGAGAGCAGACCGGATTGCACATTCATGAGGATGGGACATTACGATGTGGTGATCATCTTTATGTTCCAAATGGAGAGATTCGACAGGAGCTGATGGCAGAGGCTCATAGTTCGATTTATTCTATTCATCCTGGAGGCACCAAAATGTATCGTGACTTATGACAACACTTTTGGTGGCATGGAATGAAGCGAGAGATAGCTCGTTTTGTAGCTAAATGTCTGGTATGTCAACAAGTGAAGGCGGAGCACCAGAGGACAGCAGGATTATTGCAACCACTTCCGATTCCAGAGTGGAAGTGGGAGCACATCACTATGGACTTCGTCACGGGTTTTCCCAAGTGTCCAAGTGGAAGAGATGCAGTGTGGGTGATAGTGGACCGACTCACCAAGTCAGCCCACTTTATACCTTTTAGAGTGGATCAGTCTATAGAAGCTTTAGCTGATTTATATATGAGGCAGATCGTGAGATTGTACGACATACCAGTCAGCATTGTACCGGACAGAGATTCGCGCTTCACATCGCACTTTTGGAGGACATGCAAGAGAGTCTTGGTACTCGTCTGAAGTTCAGTACCTCTTACCACCCGCAGACAGATGGGCAGTCAGAGCGTACTATTCAGACCTTGGAGGACATGTTGAGGGCTTGCATGTTAGACTTCGGAGGATCATGGGAGGACCACCTACATCTTGTAGAGTTTTCTTACAACAATAGCTATCAAGCGAGTATTCAGATGGCCCCGTTTGAAGCATTGTATGGAAGAAAATGTAGGTCTCCTGTGTGTTGGAGTGACATAGAAGAACGTCAGATTTTGGGACCCGAGTTGGTGGTCAACACCGTAGAAACAGTCAAGAAGATTCAGGGACACTTGCGAGCAGCGCAAGACAGGCAGAAGCAGTGGGCAGACCTTCATCGTCGTCCCTTGGAGTTCAAAGAGGGCGATCACGTCTTCTTGAGGATATCACCGACCAGAGGCACCATCCGATTCGGAGGGCGCGGCAAGTTGAGTCCAAGGTATATTGGACGATTTGACGTGCTCGAGAGAGTTGGAGAGGTGGCATATCGACTTGCGCTACCACCTTCACTGGAGGGAGTACATGACGTATTCCATGTGTCGCAGCTCAGGCGATATGTGGCAGACAACTGTCATATTCTCGACCATTCAGAGATCACCATTGGGCCGAGCTTGTCATACCAAGAGCAACCCATGGGAATCCTTGATCGTCGAGAGAAGGTATTGAGGAACCAGTCTATTCCCTTGGTTCGCGTAGCATGGAGGCATGGCGCGCCAGGAGAATCAACTTGGGAGCGCGAGGACGACATGCGCAAGCATTTTCCGAACCTATTCGCAGACCAAGGTATAAATTTATATTGTTAATTTATATCTTATACCATTCTTGCATTCTATCGTGGCTTAATTTTAATTTCGAGGACGAAATTTTTACAAGTTGGGTAGAATGTAAAACCCCCTTCCTAGAAAATCGTATATACCCTTTATTTATTATTTATTAATTAAATTGTAGTAATTAGGTCTAAATAGGAGAAATAGATTTTTAATAAATTTTATGTTAGGTGTTCGGGCACTTAGAGGACTTATGGGACCATCAGGAATTTTTCAAAATTTATTCCATGTAGGAGACCCCTTGAGCAGTTGCTAGCCTAACGATGTGCATTACCCTAACCTATAAATTTTCTTATGTGTGAATATATATATATATATATATATATATATATATATATATATATATATATATATATATATATATATATACAAATATATATATGTATATATATATATTTAAAGAAAGAAAGGAAAAGAAAAGAGAAGAAGATAATAATATTAGTAATAATAATATTAATCAACTATACTTAATACTTTACTACTTAAGTTCCTTAGGAATTTTTGCTTTTCCCTTCAGCCGTAGCACATGCTTGCTGTGGCCGCTCCTTCAGCGACTAAGCCAGGACCCGCCCCGTTTAGCTCCAGCAAGCCTATTCGTTCCTTCTCTTTTTTTATATATTCGGCCGAGCCAACTTCTATCCCTCTCTCTATCCTAATTATAATATATATATATATATATATATATATATAGTTACCTCTCAAAACCCTAACCTAAATTTCAGACCTCCTCTTCCCATCTAAGAGCCGTCACCGCAGCCAGAGAAGCCCCGCCAAGCCATCCAACCATCCCGTCGACGCCGACCTCGCATCCTGCAGAATCCCACTCGAAGCACCTTCGCTTCGGAGTGATTTTCCGTCGACTCGCTCGACCAAACGCCGTTCCGTTTTCATAGATATGATCAACCCTTAACCCTCTCCAATATTTATTTTATAGCCAACCTCGGAAAACGTGTGCACCTAGGTAAAAAACAGCGTCCAAAGTGGACGGACAGACCCAATTCTGGAATCGCAGAATTCTATTATGACCACCCGTATTGCCGAGTTCGTATCTCCCACCACAGAGATCCGAATTCGGTGATTCTTTTTGATACCTGTAGAATTCCTGACCTAGTTTATTTTCTGTTAAATAACCCTATGCTATTAGTTGCTATGGTCATAGTTTAATTCGTCACAAAACTGCGCGCACCCATTTTTTCTGGTTTTCCAAAAGTTGGAAAACGGAGCGCGCTCCGTCAAACGGGACCGCCCCGCCGTGTGCCAAGTATACCGCATGGTGTACACAGCGTAACCGGACACGTGAAATTTCGTGAGGACTGATTCGGACGCGTGTACATACCGAAATCAGGCCGTATCCGTGGACACATTTCGTGTCGCCACTTTTGTGGAACTCGCACGTATTTTGTGCACGCTTGTCAGATTGCGACGAAACTTGCGCCACTGGACTCGTGGTAACGCGCTGGTCCTGTGACCCAAATTTCACGCAATTCTGAGACGGTTGACCAAATCGCCAATTGGCGGGCCCACAGTTGAATTTTTGGACATAATTCTGTTCGGCCCATCGGAATCCACATTTGGACATACCGTTGGGTTCGTAATGACATCTAGAGTTGTTTGACCTATAGTTTGTCCCATTTAGAGACTATTACCCTTGGCACGCTTTTCGGTGTAAAGTGGGCCACACGTGGACCCCACTTTTACCCGAAATTACCGTTTTGCCCCTGTGTCCAAATTGGACGAAAGGGATGTGCTTTTTAGTTATTTTGCTCATTCCGGAAACGTTGGTGATGTTTATTTCAGCATCCGGAGACGTTTGTTCGGAGTCCTTAGTTCCAGGTTCAGTGTCCTTGATATTTGGGCGCGTACACTTTACAGATTTTTTGCCAGGCAAGTATACCTTGCCATTGTACTGTTTTTACATTCCATATGAGGCATGCATGTTTATTTTCTGTTTATTTAGTTTATTTATTTTAAACTGCTATATAAACTGCGCGTCCAAGGAAACTTGGGGGCAACGACGGTGTCGTCGTACTATGTTTTATTTATGTATATGCATTTGACCTACTTTATGAGACTACCCCATTTTCATGAGGCATTTATGTTTCATTGGCCATGACACTATTCATACACGAGTGTGAGTCACATGTAGGACACGGACTTGCGTATTCGGCTGGCCACTGGTACGTATAGGTCGTGCGATGGATAGGGATAACTGCCAATAGAAACTTTGCATGCTAGTAGACCTGGCGGTTATTAGAGGTATTATCGTGTCATGGACATGACATGCTTAGAGCATTGGGTGGGGAGAACAACAAGTACCGCATTTGGGCTCCTTTGCACTTTTCTTGTGTAACCCGTACGCTCCGCCGGAGATACGCGGTCATGATGACCCCTATATATTATCATGGCGGGCCTCCGACGTTCGAAAGTCGTCGTGCCTTTGTAGGCTCCTGGATCTCCAAGAGAACTATGCCAATCCTATTTATGGCCAGATAGCCTACTTGTTAGAAAGTTGTTCTCAAACTGCATTCACATAGATGGTTAGGCGACCCCAATGGATGTTTATTTTCAGTACTTTATTGGCATGTGCTTTTTGTATCTTGTTACGTCCCTCTGAGGACCTGGTCCCTTCCAGATATAGGTGAGCAGGAGTACCCGCAGGAGTATGGACCTGGACCTGATGCTACCTATCAGTCTGAGGAGATCTTACCTTCTGATTATATGTGATTCATTGCAGCTGTTTAGAGATTCTAGTTGCTATTCTTTTCTAGACATTTATTCTTATATTAGAGTTTATTCTCTTCTCTCTTTAGTAGTTTATTATAGTCGAATTGCAGTGGATTTGTCTCCACCCGACTATCACACTTTGAGATTACTATTTGAGACTGCTTCTTTGATATTCAGTTATTGATTTCCATTATTCTATTATTTGTGCTGTGGATGAGATATAGAACTGCGTGTGACTTGTTGTGACATATATTTACCACTGTGGATTGGATATTCATGTACAGCGTACGTGTGTATATGGTTTCCATATATTGGAGTTCGTATACATACGGCTGGCGTGTTACGTATTCCTAGTCCTACGTATTTTGGGACTGGCGCGTGACAGGGAGGGGAACCGAGGGGTTGCCAGCGGTTGCGGGGAGGCCGAGCGGTGCGGGGATCGGGGCAGCCGGCGGTTACGGGCGGAGGGCGGCGGAGTCGAAGGGTCGGGGGAAACGGTTATGGTTCAGACGGGTTAACGGGTCGGGTTTCGGGTCGGGTTCAGTTTCGGATCCGACCCGACCCGCTAGGAATTGGGTTCGATTCAATTTAAACAGGGTCGGTTCCGGGTCGGTCCGGTTCAGAAATAAATCGGATTTATTTTAGGGTTTAATTATTAATTAGTTTTTAGGTCTTTAAAAATATTTTCGGGGTCCAATAAATTCCAGAAAAATTACCCTATGTCTAATATTTTATTTTACATCCAAAAATATTATTTTTATAATATTTTATTATTGACTAAAATTATTTAATTCCAAATACCTTAATTTTTAATTAGTTAAAAATTACAAAAAATTCCAGAAAATTGTAAAATTTGACTTTTTTAAATTCCTGAAAAATCAGGGGGTTTATAATCTACCCTCCTTAAGAGGATTGCGTCCTCACAATCAAAGAATAACCGGTCAACAGAGATAACACGGTTGCAAGCATTGTTTGAAGCACATCACTATCAAGATTCATGATCAAGGAGAATCAAGTATGAGGGTTTAAGCAAATCACATAGGAAAAAACTTTATTTCCCTAATCAATGGAAGTTATACAATTTCCAGGGTGAAGAAAATCTAGAAAACTACAGTTTAGAAAAACTAGGTTATCACTTATAAAACATACTAGGTTATCAATTATTAACAAGACCAAAACTACCAGGTTAAGGCTAAGGTCACGAACCAATAGGCACGAGCTAAAGCAATACTAGAATAGATAGCTACGAATCACTTACGCGTATTCTCTACTCTACGAGTTTGCGCGTCCTCCAAGGCAAGATCTTGTCCTCATCCTTGCGGTGGATTCCTCTGCTGCTGCTGAGCCTGTTGGAAGAGTAGTGCCTGGGGTATCAAAGGTGGCCTCGGCTGATACCCTCCTGGAGGTGGTGGTATGACTCCTTCAACTCCCGTTTGCGGTGCTTCCAATGCTGGATAGGCTGGCCTCGGCACTGTCACGACCCAATTTCGTAGAATCGTTGGGGCGTCCCCCGAATCGTGATATCGTGCGGGCCTGGGGTTGCGCCCACACAAGGCTAAAGTATTTTGCATAACGAGCACATATTCAGAGTACGCAGATAAATTAAAACACAGATTTTAAACATGGAAAAGTTCTCCTTATTGATAATGAACATCTATTACAAACTCTTGAAAGAGTTAGCTAATTTGCCGCACGGGCTTACAAAAGTGTTGACTCAAAATGAGATAGCAGTCCTGTACATTATATCCCTTTACTAAACTTTAAAATGTATATACCTCCGGACTGGAGGACAGCTTTGCCATGGAGCTGCATTGTGTATGAAGAGTTGCAAGCTCCTTTCTTCAAGTACTTCAAAAGTGGCACGATCAGGATGCGCCTACAGCTGGACTGGATTCGGGAAGACGACTTCGGCTCCTCGCTCGATTTGCCTTGGTGCGGAGAACATGTTTCAACGAGGGTCAGTATGTCGAAACATATTGGTAAAAGCGAGCTAACCGAACTATACCAATCAACACATTGTTTTAATAAAGCATGCATATTTTTGTAGGTTTCTATCTTGCCTTAGTTCATTTACAAGTAAGCAGCATATAGAATTTACTGAAATGAACTTGCCACCGTTCGGTGGATTTTACCTGTCCGTCTGAACCACCTGCACAATACTTACCATGCCTTCCCTGCCCCGAAGACACAAGTTAGTTTACAACAGGTTTAAATATATAGTGGATCACTGGCGGGATGCCATAATGGACGATTTAGTCTTGAACGAGGATGGAATAAAGCAAAGATTCAGTAGTGGCTACAAACCATCCCGTCTAGATGCAGTAGACTACAGTGAAGTTCCGTCCGGATCGGATCGGTGCCAGTTCCCCAGCGACCGTCCGCAGGAACCAGTGACCTTGTGCACAAGTTGTCCGTGATCGAATCGGTATTATTTATTAAGGTAACAGTTCATGCAGTTGAGGCAGCACAAGTACAAGATAAGCAGTATTTCATGATTCAGTTGTATAGCCTCTCGGTTCAGTGTATTTCATTCAGGATAAGCTCTTTTCATAGCACAATTTAAAGAAGTGCAAATATTCTAACTTGTATTTATGCATATGATAAATATCCCAACGAACAAGCATGCAAGTAAGTAACCGTTCACAAGTTTGATTGACAAGCACTAATATCCAAGCATATTCTCTTTTTATCTTGGTATCTTTTATTATTACTTGGTATCATTTGATCGGGGCAACAAGAATGTAAGAGTTTTTGGTGTGAAGACTTGGAAGCAGGGCTAGCTAATCGGGATGGTAGCCACTCACTTAGATGGTTGGAAGGGAGAAGGAAAGATGCGCTTCATGACTTCGCTCGTAAGCCGCCTACTGCTCGTTCACCTGCATTGCACGAACAGCTTGATCAATACTTCTTCCTCTTATTCCAATCTCGGAATTGAAGTGCAGTTCAATGAACGAAAATAATGAAATCTATCAAAACCGTTAAAGGAAAACAAGCAAATCCGAAAACCAACTCAAGGCAAAAAAAGCAACAAGCGACATCAAAATCCGAGGCAACAAAAGATAACAGCGGAGAGGTCCCTCCTGACTCTGCCGCTAAGCTAATCCCAGGGGCACGGTCCACTGAACATGGGAATCGATTCCAAAGAAACGAATCCATAACGAGGACGAGTTCTTGTTTCAATCTATCCCGATCGAACGATACCGTCTTGTGTTTCTTAGCCGCGCTCCCCGCACCGGGGGAACGGGGCGCTACAGGCCCTGGTAAAGCTTTTTGATAAATCATTAGTGTTTCTTCTTGATGTGTTGTGCAATTTCTGGCTAAGTGTTGTCTGGATCCGCAAATCAAGCATATTCCCAACTTGCGTCTGCACTCTCTCTCAATATGGCCTACCTTACCACAGTAGTAACAAGTAGGAAGGAATGAGGCTCTTGGTGTTGCTCTCAGTGGTGGATTTATCTGTTGACGCTTTACATACTCCTCTTGTGATGCTCTGGTTAGTACGGATACGGAAGGCCACTTTAGGCTGGTCTCTCTCCTGATGACGTGCTCCATGCGTCGGGCTGCAGCAAGTACGTCCGAGTAAGAAGTAGGTGCAACGGATCCGATCAGTCTCTATAGCTCAAAGTTTAGCCCGTCGAAGAACTTCTCAGCCTTCTCTTCTTCTGTCGGGATCAGGGTAGAGGCGAAGCGACTTAGATGATTGAACTCCGTATTGTATTCTTCCACTGTCATATTGTCTTGAGTGAGAAGATTGAACTTGTCCCAAAGTTCTGATCGAGCGATGGCTGGAATATACATCTCCTAAAAGAGTCTAGAGAACTATTCCCAAGTGACTCAGTCTGGTCCGAGCCGTATCTCCTCAGATAGCCACCAGTGATAGGCATTGCCCGTCAATTGCATTATGACGACAGTCATCCAATGTTCTCTTAGAAGCTCAGCTGCTTCTAATTGATATTGAGTGTTTGTGAGCCACTCATGAACTTTTGTGGGCACCTCCTTGCCTGAAAAGGTACGAGGCTTCAGCTGGCAAAAATCGGTGATAGAGCCCGTCGTTGGCCGTCGTGCTGGTAGATTAGCCTGCTCCAGTGCGATTGCTAGGCTGTGACTCAAAGCCTCTTGTTGAGCTTGCATTATTTCATAGATCATTTGAAACATCTGCTGCCCGTCCATAGCCTGCCCTTGTGGGAATACGGACATTGGTGGAGTAAACTGCGTCGATGGTGGAATGTCATCTTGTTGGATTCTAGAGGCATGCTGATTCGCTTGACTGCTTCGGTGTACTGATTGACCTCCGTCCACTAGTATTACTTCATCTTCGTTGGTTACCACAGCATCTCGTGGTGATCTTGCAGGAGTCTCATTATTTGCTCGTGGATCCATAACTCTGCATCCAAAATAAACAATAAGAGGCGCACAGGAATCAAGGCAGGATGCAAGTCAAGAAATTAATTCGAATCCGATATAGATATCAAGAATGAGTCAAGCAAGTGGATGAGATCCTTATCTTATTCTTATTGTAGGCTTGCTTGGTCCCTAAGTTGAAACCGAAACAATTTAGTCGTAGACCTACATGGGCCACCACAAAAACTATGTCACGCCCCAGTCCCAAAATATCGAGAGACTAGTCACGTGGCAATGGTCAGCAGCACACACGATGGGCAAATCTAATTTAATGGACCCATCAGGGTGTACTTAAGCTGTAAACAATAATATGGGCAATGGTACTAATCTCATCCACAGAAATGAATATAACAATATCAGAGTATAAAGCAATATCAAATCTCAATAAAACATAACTCGGGGAATAACCCGATAATAAGTCTGATACAATAGTCAAGATACAGGAATAAAAATAACAACAACAAATACTAAGTATGGATAAAGCATATACTCAGAAGATATCCTCGGAGATTACTCATCTTCTGGATCTGGTACTTCTCCAGTGCCTGCTCCTGTTCCTGCTCCTGTTTCTGCTAATGCTCATGTCCCGTATACCTCGGGATAGATCTCGTCTGCTAATCTTGGGGACATAATCCGGATCCAGGTCCTCAGGGGACATAGCAAGGTACAAGAATAACTCATGCAAAAAATAATGCAGTACAGCAATAAATAAATCAATAAGATAAACTATATAACCAGCTAAGTGAAATACAAGATGAGAGCATCACTAAACTCAGGCTGAGACCACTACAAGCTTGGTGTCGGGGAGCCGGTAGCAGAGATATCGCTAGTAGAGTGCCTAGCTTTGATGTAGAGTCTGAGGCCTCACAATAAATATCTGTATATAAATCAGCCTGTAGCCTGTGTGTCTCTCCCCACCCAATGTAATCACACGTCTCATGTCCATGACACGCAAGATCATATCTAATACAACAAGACATAATAAGATCTAAGTATATGAATAAAGTATATATCATGAAACCTGTATCCTATACAAAATCACCATAAATATCTCAGGAAGATTTTATCTCATGAATAGTGTCAAGTGTCCTGAGGTATGTCGTACTTGATAAGGCAAGCACGAGAATGTATAGGGTCTCGATATCCATGTCTAGGTGACATTACACAACTCTGCGTACAGTGTTGACACCCGAATATTATTCGAACGCTAAATAATGTCACACGGTTCTAGGTTAAGCATGTTCATCATATAAATAAATCAAGATAACAATATAAAGCAGGTACTGTAAGTTTTGGCAAGGTACACTTGCCTGGGGTTTGGTATCCAACTGCTGCTCCAGTATCCGTGGGATCTGCAGGTACTCCTCCGAATGCTGAAATGAACGTTACCATCAGGTTCAGAAGACATCAAATAGCTAGAAATGCCTGTCCTTGAGTCCAATTTGGATACAGGGGCAAAAATAACAGTTCTTGGTCAAAGCGAGGTCCACATGTGGCCCACTTCGTACCGAAAAATATGTCAGAGACAATATTCTCCAAATTCGTCAAACTTAGTGTCCACAAGTCCAGAACGACGATACAATTCTAAAGGAATGTCCAGAACTAGATTCCGATGAGCCGATCACAAAATCACCCGTCAAGTGGAGCCGCGGGGCCCAAGATACGCGATTTTATCAACGTTCTCAGAATTGAACCAAACTTGGGTCACAAGACCAGCATATTGCTACGAGTCCGATGGCACAAATTTTGTTTTGATACGACGTGCGTACACAAAGTTACAACGAGTTCCAAAACAGGGCCGATACGGGGTGTTGTCGATGTATACGTGTTAATTTCGGTGTACACGCACATCCAAATCAACTTTTGCAAAATCCCACACGTCTGTATCAATGGTGCGCACCTTTCGGTGAAGTCCGCACACGACCAAGTTGTCCCGTTTGGCGGGGCGCACTCAGTTCCGAGGAAAAATAGGGCGAATATTTTCCTGATTTTGAATCGCAGTTCGCGATCGCCATAGGACGGGACACACCGAGCGGGTTGTATGGGTATCGAGAGGGTCACGCAGGGTTCACATTACAGTAGACGAAATGGAAAATAGGGCAGCGAGGAGAGAGAAACGGCTACCTGAACAGGGCTCCGTAGAAAGCTGAAATGCACGCTTCGCGAGGCTTTGCGACACGGCGGCGGGGCTGCTAGGGTTAAGGTTTACGCTGGACGTCGTCGGAGGCGGCCGGAGCTGGTGGCTGCACTGGCGGCTGCTCGTCGGGGTCTTCGTGGCGGTATCGTCGACCGTGGCTGCCGGAGCTGGAGGCGTCGAGGTTTTGCAGCTGCTGCTGCTGCCAACGAGTTCTAGGCAGAGGCGACGTCGGCTCTGGGGGAGCTCGGCGGAGCGGGGGCTGGAGCTGAAGGCGGAGGGTGGAGCTGCGGGAGGTGGCCAGTGGAGAGAGGCCCTGGGGAGAGGCCAGAGACGACGGTGGCAGCGGGCGGCGAGTGGAGCTGATGGAGCAGCGGGGTTGGCCGGGGACGACGGGGCTGCGGGGGTTTAAATAGGCGGAACGGGCGGCGGTTGCAGGGAGGGGAACCGAGGGGTCTCCGGAGGTTTCGGGGAGGCCGAGCGGCGCGGCGAGCGGGACAGCCGGCTGTAGAAGCATAAAATATGCTGGGGGATTGTACGCATATTATACAGTCAAAACCCTCATAAAGTTCGCGTAAAACAGAGCTTCAGCGCTGTATGGCATAAAATATGACTTCAGAGCTATTAGCGTTCAACGGAGCTTCAACACTATTTGGCGTAAAATAGAGCTCGAGAGCTACCCGCGTAAAGCAGCACTTCCAGGCTGTTTTGGCGTAAAAAGGTTGCTATACCCTCCCTGCGTAAAATATGTCTGCTTTTAATGCAGAGTAAAGTTGTACGAGGAACTCTTCGTATTCCTCGAATAAATCTGTCAGACAAAACAGTGAACCTGACTTCTGACAAAAAGTATTGCACGACGATTGAGAGGACGGATGTGATAATAATTTTCCACAGAGACCCAGACTATCGTTTAGTGACATATTCTTGATACAAGTCATTTTTACGCATTCAAAGAATACGCTGCCTATTCTACATGGGCAAAAATGAGTCTTTACGCTCGAGATGAGATGAAATCAGACGCCACATCAAAAGCTGCTTCTCGTATAGAGCTCGAGGCATATCTCTGCATTTAATGCACGAGATAGGGGCAGATCTCTGCATTTAATGCACGAGATTTTGTTCTATTTTAAAATAACTGGAAAAGCTAAAACTATGACAAATACGCTCACTTCACCATCCTTGTATTTTACGCCAATCAAGCTATTTTCAACTATAGGAGTACGCCGTATGCTATCTCTTCGAAATACGCCAACTCGGCTATATTTGCAAAGGTACGTGATAAGGCTATTTAGCCCAGAATACGCTTAAGACCTCAATCATGACAGACAATTGGCTATTTTACGCTGGTTGTCTATTATCCATGAATCCTCAAGTTTTACGCAGAGCTTGGCTTTTACGCAACAAGACATTTATTTGGCTTTTACGCCAACAAGACAATTATTTGGCTTCTACGCCAACCATCTCTATGCAAGGTACAATTATCTACGTGGCTTGCATGCCTTGATCTTCGAGAAGCAGTTATACGCGTTACCTCATAATGGGACATATGTCATACGCAGATTCAGGAGATCATTCAAACGTGGGTAGCAGTTATTATAACCGACGCGTAAAAGATGCCACTTTCTTCACAGTTTGGCTTCTACGCTAACTGGACAGTTATTATGACTGATCTCTATAAATAGAGACCCTTAGTCATAGGGTAGCGAGGGGGGATCAAGAATCAGAGAGAGAGCACAGACAGAGAGTGTTGATTGACAACTTTGGCAACGAGAATTCAATCCCACCTATAACCTTCGAAGCTTCTTCTTCTTCTACAACACTTCTTCATCATCGTATGGTCTAAGGGACAAAGTGATCGACCGCAGATCAGACTCCTATAGCAATTTTTCTTCAGAATCATTTTTATTGTACTTAACATCCTCGTATAGAATTAATTATACTCTTTTTTTGTTTGTAAACAAAGAAAGGGTTTCGTATAAACCTAGTTTTATTTTTTTTGTTTATCATCAAACACAAGATGGTGACTCTGCTGGAGACTACTTTCTCATCTGACGAGAAAACCATTACTCAACACGATGCTGTATCCATTGGATTGACGAAGAAGACATTGGTCGTCCAGTTCGACCAATCTGCTTATGAAGACATGCTTCGTGCAGGGGGTAGCTCTCATTCCCTCTCTGTCCAGGACAACAGGAAGCTGCGTAAAGTATGGATGCCCAAGACATCCTCTACCCTTCCTGCAAGCTCTCCTTCTCTGATCAACAAGGTTGTGAGAACACAGCCTATATGCCTTATGCGTAAAAATTCGTCTCCCGTCCGTGACGTGGCAGACAAAACTTCTGGCAATGCCTCAGTGCCAATCCAGAAGTCTAACACGCACTCTGCGTGTAAAACTTCGTCTCCCGTCTCTGACGTGGCAGACAAAACTTCTGGCAATGCCCCAGCGCCAATCCAGAAGTCTAACACGTGCCCTTCGCGTAAAACATTGTCTCCCGTCTGTGACATGGTAGAAAAAACTTCTGGCAATGCCCCAGTGCCAATCCAGAAGTCTAACACGCGCCCTGCGCGTAAAACTTCGTCTCTCGTCTGTGACGTGGCAGACAAAATTTCTGACAAGGCCTCAGTGCCAATTCAGAAATTTCAAACGCGCCCTACGCATAAAAATACATCACTCGTCTATGACGAGTCAGATGGACCCTTGGATCACATCAAGGGAAATTGAGTGGCGAATCTCCCAACCTCTAGAGTTGTACGCCCCCAACAGAAGAAGTTGCCCACTCTTCAGATTACGCGTGACGCCGGAGGCCGTTTGAGGACTTTTCCTGTTTTACGCGAACCTGGGCAAAACTCCAAATTACGCCAGGATAAGTCTGTCCGCGTAAAAAAGACCCGCTTCACGGAAAAATACGCTCCTCAGACGGATGATGGATAGTATGCTACTCACATGGGTGAACTGCTGTATTCCTATGGCAGAGAAAGGGTTATGGTTCCTAATCTCCACAGGCCTACTGATGTAAAAAGGCAGAATAAGCCTTCTTCTTCTTCTTGTAATCTTCCTGATTTGCGTGGTTTCCTGATCCAGAAACGCAAAGACAGCGGTCAAAATCAAGATTTAGTACCCCTAACTACCAAGCGTGGGGAGATCATGTGGAAAGTAGCGTCAACATCTAATGTCGTCATGACATATGGGCCACATGAAGAATCTGTCTTTATTGTTCCTCCTACTCGCGACGATCAACATCAAATAATCTTCGGTCGAAGGCGAAATAGATCGATTGTACAAGAAGATTCTCATGAGTCTGATGTTGTGAAGATGCAAATCCACAGATATAGCCCACAATCTTTAAAGATTATGCAAAACATGGGCTATGATTTCAAATTGAAGCAAGGCCTCAATTATGGAAAAGGCAGACGAATACCGTTGCGTGGTGATCTTTACTGTCAACGAATTCATTTGGGGTTAGGGTATACCGCATCTCTTACAAACTCCAAACCTCCATAGTCTGATCCTGTAAAACCAGAGGCAGGTTCTTCTAAATCAACTTCTATGGGCAAACAAAAAGAAGAAGAAGAACCAGACAACGACATGTCTGGTGGTAGTCTCCCTCAATAAAATAGAGCAGCATCCAAAGCTGGGGGTAGAATTCCCTCTGTGTCCGAAGATGATGCAACTATGACCATCTTCCCTGAGGACCGTACAACTCAGGTATCGGAAGCCCGAAAGCCAAAGAGGACTTTCTCCTTCAATGAGGATGACATCATGGAAATCTTTGATATATTGATGAAGGAAAACAAACTTCGGATACCCAACATCAGATACCCTGAAAGGGCTGGCAAGGTCGATGACCCAGAATATTATCTCTTTCATCGGTACATTCATCACCCCACAAAGGCTTGCTATGTACTAAAAAGGAGAATCCAGGAGTTGATCGACGCCAAAGTCATCACTTTGTATTTATAAACAAGATGACGGTCACGGCAAATTGATCTCACTCCAACGTAGCAATTTGCCCCCTCAAGAAGTACCGGATGATGAGTCCCTAAAACTCTTCCCAGCGGAGCAACCTTCAAGTCTATCCTCACTTAGCAAATCACTATCCAGTGAGTTTTTTGGACATCGGTTCATGTTCATATTACCTCTAAACTGTTGTCCAAATATTTTTTTTTTCCCCAGCTGTGTTTTCCATGTCCAAGTGACCTCTGAGCAAACCCCCCAGGTTGTTGCTATCGATCAGTTCACGTCCACATTACCTCTGAGTAAAGTTCTTCTCTTCGACTTTCTACTATCACGTTCGCATAACCCATGGTAGTGTTAGTCGTTTCATCTTATTATCTGTACTTAAGGTACGCCATGGGTAATAAGTCCACAACCTAAATGTACAAATCAACTCTTGGTTCTTCATCCCCAGTACGTGTCCATGTGCAACATTTTCTCCTTCGCTACAAATTCTTGTAAAAAGCTATTATCCGTATCCAAGAGTCTCGGATATGCAATGGATGATAGATCCTCAAAATTTCCCCAGCGAAGCAATCCTTAGGTCTACTTGCACAGTCCCGCAGTGACTATTCACAAACCAATCTCGCTAGACGCTAGCCACATTCATATTACCTCTGAGCTATCGTCCAATCAATCTCCCCAGCGGAATAATCCTTTGGTCTATCTTCATGTTCGGATAGCCCACACTCAACGAATCACTCCTCAAGGAATTTTCCCGATATTAGTTTACGTTCATATTACCTCTGAACTACTGTCATAATATTTCTCTCAGGCTGAGTTTGCCATGTCCATATTACCTTTGAGCAAACCTTCCGAGTTTTGGCTATCGATTATCATGTCCATATTACCTCTGATATCGGTTGTCATCTCAACTTAGCACCCGTACTTAACTCTAAGTACGCCAGCGGTGTTTAGTTCCACAAAAACTGCCACGTCCATATTACCTCTGGCAAGGCTTGTCTTAAACTTATTACTTGCACTCTCGTGCATAAGAAGTAATAGGTCCACCAAAAAAAATCCCTTGGGATGCCCGCAATGGAAACGAATAATTCAGATTCCACATTACCTCTCAAACAAAAATATGTCTCTCCACTATCACCACAGAGTCATATTTTTACAGCGTCCATATTACCTCTGGCAGAGCTTGTCTCAAATCTATTACTTGCACTCACGTGCGCAAAAAGTAGTGGGTCAACAAAAACTGTTACCTCGGATAGAGCTTGTTTCGAACTTATTATTTGCATTCAATATGAGCAACAAATAATAGGTCCACCAAAGATCCCCCAGTGGGATATCCTCAACAAATACGGTATTGTACTACGTCCATATTACCTCTGGTACGATATCCGAAGTTCACACAAGCAATCGTAAAGAAATGGAGGGCCCTTATGTGATTGAAATAACATTCTCAAATGGTGCTTACAGATGAGCCAAGCCTAATAAAAATTTGATAATGGCTCCTATCAACAGCAAATTCCTGAAGAAGTACTATACTTGATCTCCTTTGCTTAACGGAGTATGATAAAGATCTTATTCTGGCGATACTACGTACAAAGGTTAGCTGAATCATATTCTATCAGGTTCATATGACCTCTGAATAGATATGCTTAACTAATTTGTAAACCTATCATGTTCATATTACCTCTGATAGTGTTTTGTATACAAATTTAGTTGAATTATATTCTATCAGGTTCATATTACCTCTGAATAGATTTACATTCAGCTAAACCTTACAGAAAGTATATCATGTTCATATTACCTCTGATATTACTTTTATCTTAGCCTATCATTTATATTATAAAGTGATGGGTGTACAAAGTCAGAAAATATATCTTTATTATCTCTGGGAATAACAGATTACAAAAGAAGCAAAAAAGTACATCATTGGGGAGGAGCAGTTAAGTCGCTGATCTGTTGCACCAAAGCAGCCATCCTCTCATTCCTGGAGTTCAAAATGTTAGTGCGAGCCCGTTCAAGCCTTGCCTCATCATTGCTCAAGAGAGATAGTTCGGACAGAGTATCAACAAAACTTGCGTGGATGACACCCACATGTGTCAAGTTCTGCTGAGCTGTACTCACTTGGCACTCCAATACGTTACGGACTAACGATGCTTTGAGAAGCTTCTCCCTTGTCAGAGCAAGTTCAGCTTCCAATTCTTGAACCCTCAGTTCGTATCCCTCATATTCTGTGCAGCACTGAGCTAGCTGAGGAATACTCTCCACCAATACTGCTTGCTCTTTCTCCATCTCTCGTTGATATTCCTGGATGGATTTGTTTAAAGATTCCGTCTGTTGAGCAAATTTCGTAGTTAGGGAGTCATACTCAGCCTGAACCAGGTCATCGATGCCGCCTCGGGATAGTTGCAAATATTCGTTAATGGGTTATTCTAAACCATTAACTATTTGCTCTAGCGCATTAGCTCTTTCAGTGCCATTGAAATTTCTAATATGCGCTATGGTGAGATTTGAGGACATCTTCAGAGCATAAAAGCCTAGATTCTTCTCCAGCACCATGGATATCAATTCTTTCAAAGTGAGGTAGAATATGCTAGTGTATTGATCCACTAGCATAGTAAAGCTCGAATGGACGCTGGGAGTGGCCGCAATATCAGTAAGCCTCCTTTCTGGAATGACTGTAGAGGATGTTGCCACAGTCGTTACTTCAACAGACGGCGCGACAAAAGAAGAGACACCAGCAACGGTTGAAGTTGCTGGCATGCTTGACGAAGGAGGCACAATCGAGATGGTGGGCTCACCCTCCTCTGATGTTATTTGAACTGCTACTGGCGGGATGACACCCGAGAATGTTACGGATGAAAGATTAGCAGCTTCAAAGTATGCTTCTTTGACGTCGGGCACCACCGTTTCATTAGCTGGATCCGCAACAAAGTCAGAAGTTGTGTCAACTCCACCCTCCCCCGAGATGTCTTCGCCTGAAAATAAGATAAGAGAAAGTTAATATCAATTTGATGTTAATTTTTCTGGAAAAAAAGGCATGGAGACAACATTTACCCATGGCCGATGGTATATATAGTGCGTCTGCAGCCTGTATAGCTAAATTATTTCTTAATGATGCTAAACAAGCTGTCATACCTGGAGAAGAGGGTGCACCAACTGACGTTTGAGGGTAGTCATCCCAGTCGTCACCCAGGTCTACTCGAGGTTCATCGGGTGGAATCTTACTTGAAATACTTACAAACGAAGGAGGGGCCAGGCCCATTATTTGTCTCGGTAAAGGTATACTTACTCTTATTATGCTCGACCTCGAAGGCGATCTGGAAGCACTACCAGTAGCGGCAGCAGTCGCGGGCAAAGAATCTCCAGCACTGTCAGCTGGAACTGTGGAGGTTCCCTCTCTAAAAGGCGAAGGACCCCTAATCAAAGAATCATCCCCAACAGGGGAAATAATAGGCTCACTCCTAGAGGCCCCCTTGGTGGAAGTCTTTTTAGGACCTCTGGCATCCTGCTTCTTCTTGCGGGGGAGGCTCATTCAGAGTGGAAGCCTTTCGTTTATTGGAGATTATGAGAGGCTCTGCTGGCAGAGCTATTACGCCTCTCGGTAAAATTAGCAAATAGTCATCTGCACCGGTGGTTTCATCACCTTCATCCGAGGAAACAGACGGTATCTCCTCTCTTCCAGTGGACCTATGGGAGGGCATTCTAAAACTTCCATGTACATCGAAATTATGATGGAAGGTATTGATGGACGCATAAAACTGTGCGTACGAATAAAGAATGCGCAACTCTGTGGAGAGAGAAGTCACGGGCACAACAAAGGTTGCTCCAGTACAACCCATGATGAAATACCGCCATCCTCTAGCCCCATCAATAAGTCCACCTTTGAACTTGAAGCTGGTGATGGGATTCCCCACGTGCAACTGGTCATACCCAAATTGCCTGGCGAAACGGCTAGGCAGATAAGGCTCCAAATAGCAGTGGTCCTCACTTCTATACAGCAGATGGGAAGGTCTAATGCAGACCAACCAGTAAAAGGCTTCCGGAGAAAGAATAGTCTTCCCCTGACCTGTATCCTGAAGCTTCATCCCCTGTTGATTGATATGCGCAGGGGGGACGGTGCAGAAGAATTTCCAACTATGGGCAAAATTAAGTGCTAGTCGACAATCTATGACGCTAACCACATTCCAAAGAGAATTCTTGTAATTCAACAAGAATTTATGTCCCGAACCACTGGCAGATCCGGGAGACATCACTCTGGTGTTGTGAAGGATTAACCATCCCATCAGATATAGGAATAGTAATTCCACTCTGGGATATCCTTCACGCTGTATAGTATCGGTTAGCAGCCCATCAGTAATAGCCCTCAGGCCAGCTTGTATCCTGCATACCATGGCAGGGAGCAGGCCCAATCTTGCTCCAAACACCAAATGTACCGCGGGCCATAAGGTGCTGCGATGAATGCGATTCGCAGACGCGATACCAGGTACCACCCATCGGCGTAGCCAAATAGAGAGAAAGTCAGCCAGTTGAGCTTCCCTTGACAGAGGCTTGCGGCAATGCCTCATATAACTGTAGGCTTTGGTTCCTGCAGGATAACCCTTATCTCTTCATCGAGAACATAATCTGGAGCCCCTGCATCTTCAATGAGATCATCGACTGTATTGGCATTAAGCATGCTCAAAAGGTTCAAAGGCTTATCTTTGCTATCTACAACCTTGTCCTGCTTGGCATTTCTAGCCTGATGGAAGAAGAGATAGGATACCCACTTGTTAATGTGGGCTAAATCAGAGGGCTCCCCGTAGAAGGTAGTGCATGCAAGATAGTGGCTCATCAGCTCTTGGTACACTGCCACTACCCGAGGGTTGGTATCCCTCAACTCTCTGTTGGTGGGGACGTATTCTTCGTAAGGAATATCTCCCATTGGCAGCTTGGAGATATATGCCATCTCATGAAGGGCTAAACCCAACTTACCTATCGAAGTGGCGAAAGTCCCAGTGAGCGAGTTATATCGCTCCATCAAAGCTAAGAATAAGTTGGGGTTAATGGGCAGCCCAACACTAGTGGCACTCACAGCCTCAAATATGTTAATACTTTCCAGCTCCATCTGGAAGTACTTCAAGGCCCAGGCAGTTAAACTGGCCCAACGAAGATTCTGGGGGTTGAGCCATCTATTGGTACGAGGGTTAACCCTGGGGTATACTCCTCCCTGCGCCATGAACTCATTGCAGAAGTTTGTCATTTCAAATGGCTGGATCAAGGAAGAGTCTTTACTCGGGACGTTGTCCGGCAGTAACCCTCTGAAAGGCATGACAGGGCCTGAGGGACTGCTTACAAAGGCTCCTAGGTTTAATACTTTCTTGTAAAAGATCTTCTCCGGCTGGCCATGAAGATCCAGAGTCAGAGTCCATACCATCTTTCTGGGATGGGTGGCATGGAAGAATGCAGAGATAGGGTAATCTCTGGGCATCTTTGGCAGATACATGATCATGCCCTCAGCAGAAAATATCCAATCTTCCTTCTTGGGCTTGGTCTGAGACTGCTTATCAATAACGTCCCAGAATAAAAAAAAGCTAATTTTTTATACTCAGTCCCATCTATGTATGTCAGGGGCCCCCCACTGATCATACTCAGCAACATTCGTTCTCCTTGGGCCGAGATCAGAGTTTCCCTTTCTTGAGGATACTCATTTCTAGAGATGGGGAATGTCACATGGGACAACTCCTCTAGATAGTTGGAATTCAGCATTCTAGCAGCAGAGCCCATCACTTCAGCCAGAGGGGGGATCTGTAGGTCCACTGCAAAAAGCAAGAAAATAAGTCAGTTTTACGTTAGACGCTACACTCTTGCAGTATACGCCAAAACTTGACAGTCTGAGTTTTATACTAGACTGCAAAAATTTGAGTTTTACGCTGGAATTTATATCCAGTGCGTAAGACTCAAAGTTTGCCGTATACGTCAAAACTTCACAGTTTGAGTTTTACGCCAGACTACAAAAACTTGAGTTTTACGCTGGAATCTATTTCCAGTGCGTAAAACTCAAGGTTGAAAGTATACGCCAAAATCTAACAGTCTGAGTTTTTATGCCAGACTGCCAAAATTTGAGTTTTACGCTGGAATTTACATCCAGTGCGTAAAACTCAAAGTTTGCAGTATACGCCAAAATTTGACAGTCCGAGTTTTTACGCTAGACTGCAAAAATATGGAGGTTTACGCTGACACATTAGGAATGTGGGCGTATTTGCGCATACACGTACAACGTGTGCGGAGGGTTCTCTATTTCTCTCGAAGTCTTTACCTGTGATGCCCGGTGCACAGCTAGACGGCGGAGTACTTCATTCAGAAAGAGGCTCGCTTGGCCTAGTAGGGGTCGCTCGTGCTTGAGCAGTAGAGCGAGATAAAGAAGCAGCTTTCTTTCTCTTAGCGACGGAGGCCTGTTTTGGTGCCGTGGCAAAACTCAGAGTTTTCAGAAAGAGACGAAGAGTTTTTAGAAAGAAACGAAGGGTTTTGCAGAGACAGGTGAAGGGTTTCTCTCTCTCATGACCGAGGCCTATTTATAGAGTTCAAGTGACTCTCTGAATCCTTAACCAAAGTCAATTTTTAATAATCGGTTATAATTTAGGACCACGTCAGCCTATCATTGAACAGGAAGACAGACAGTCATGCTGCGTAACGGATCCCTAATTTTACGCCCAGACTCTTTTACGCACAGAGCTACAGATCTATGATTTTACGCTCAGAAGCTTTTACGCTCAGAAGCTACAGATCTACGATTTTACGCTCAGAAAATACAGATCTATGATTTTATGCTCAGCAGCTTTTACGCCCAGAAGCTACAGATCTACGATTTTACGCTCAGAAGCTACAGATCTATGATTTTACGCTCAGAGGCTTTTACGCTCAGAAGCTACAGATCTACGATTTTATGCTCAGAAGCTGCCGACCTATGCTACGCGCATCTTAAACTACGCGGGACAGGTCAGCTAGCAGAATACGCGCACATCTTGATAATTTGGGTTTCACGCTTAGAAAAGCCAGTTACAAGAGTTTGCGCAGAAAATGTTCTTCTTCCTCAGTCGAAAGGACTTCATCAGACGAAAGGCCAAAGAGTCCCCTGAAAGTGTCTTCTTCCCTGGAAAGTGACTTTTTCTCCTTGGCCATTGATAGTTCATTCGAAGTTTGGCCAGAATTTTTACATCTAGTTCAGGGATGGCCTGTTCGACGGACACCTCTTACCTCATCTCGAGAATATTTTGAGAAGCCATTCTCTTGAAGACAATGTTCTGAACAGACGTTCTTTACATTTATGAAGGAGAAATGATGGTTCAGAATTCTATGTGATTCCTCGTCAAAAACAGCATGACAGTTGGATTTTCAAGACAACTTAATGCTAAAGAGCTTTTTACGCATCTTCCATTACGCGTAGAAGTGGGGACGTGACCGGATGCGTATTTGTCAGAGTCAGTATAAAGATTATTCAAGCGTGTTGAAGCAGCGCATTATCAGACTTTCTCACAGCAATATGGCAAATTAATAGTGCGTAAAAGAAGACGAGTTTATTAATCATGATTACATATGATGAAAATCCATTTTACAAAGGATCTTTCATTAATATTCAAAATCATGATTACATATGATAGGAATCTATTACGCTAGGTTCTCGTCTGATGGAGATCTTTATTGCTTCTTCTACAATACTTCTTTGTCCGGGAGGCCAAGAAAATGGTCAACGGAGGGAGGATACAAAACTGGACCTGTTTAAATTATTCAAGTCCACCCCCCATACGCTATGGCGGCCATGCCTAGAATTGTGTTAGGGATTCAGACCCAACACAATACTGGAAGGCACGGCCAAGCTGCCCACCCGGGTCCAGCTTCATAATAGGGAAAAAATACAGCTAGCAAGATGCGTGGTCCGATGAGACCCCTCCTCTCTCCTGGGCGAATCGCCATATAAAATTGTTGATTATCTCGAGCAAAGGAAGCTATGATATCCTTCCATGATCCATCATAGCAGAGAGTATTTGCTCGAAGACGTCTCTTTTTATGGCTTCTTATATGCTGGAAGAGCATAATCTTCTTCTTCCTCAGGTCAGCCCAATGAATCTCGGCAGCCATCTTTGTGGTGAAGGAGGTATGGAAAAACAGGTTCACTCGCTTGCCTTTATATAGGCAGAAGAGAACATACCAAATCCCAACAACTTCCTAAATATCTTCGAAAAATCAGCCTCGCAAAAAAGAGCCAAATTTGACCATTTCATGCTTCATTCAAAGTATTTCAAATTACGAGGAATTTGAAAACTTTGAAGGGGGTCTTGTAGAAGCATAAAATACGCTGGGGGATTGTACGCGTATTATACAGTCAAAACCCCCATGAAGTTCGCGTAAAACAGAGCTTCAGCACTGTGTGGCGTAAAATATGACTTCAGAGCTATTGGCTTACAACAGAGCTTCAACGCTATTTGGCGTAAAATAGAGCTCCAGAGCTACCCGCGTAAAGCAGCACTTCCAGGCTGTTTTGGCATAAAAAGGTTGCTATACCCTCCCTACGTAAAATATGTCTGCTTTTAATGCAGCATAAAGTTGTACGAGGAACTCTTCGTATTCCTCGAATGAATCTGTCAGACAAAACAGTGAACCTGACTCCTGACAAAAAGTACTGCACGACGATCGAGAGGACGGTTGTGATGATAATTTTGCACAGAGACCCGGGCTATCGTTTAGTGACATATTCTTGATACAAGTCGTTTTTACGCATTCAAAGAATACGCTGCCTATTCTACATAGGAAAAAATGAGTCTTTACGCTCGAGACGAGACGAAATCAGACGCCACGTCAAAAGTTGCTTCTCGTACAGAGCTCGAGGCATATCTCTGCATTTAATGCACGAGATGGGGGCAGATCTCTGCTTTTAATGCACGAGATGGGGGCAGATCTCTGCATTTAATGCACGAGATTTCGTTCTATTTTTAAAATGACTGGGAAAGCTAAAACTGTGACTAATACGCTCACCTCACCATCCTTGCATTTTACGCCAACCAGGCTATTTTCAGCTATAGGAGTACGCTGTATGCTATCTCCTCGAAATATGTCAACTCAGCTATATTTGCAAAGGTACGTGATAAGGCTATTTAGCCTAAAATACGCTCAAGACCTCAATCGTGACAGACAATTGGCTATTTTACGCTGGTTGTCTATTATCCATGAATCCTCAAGTTTTACGCAGAGCTTGGCTTTTATGCCAACACGACATTTATTTGACTTTTACGCCAACAAAACATTTATTTGGCTTTTACGCCAATAAGACAGTTATTTGGCTTCTACGCCAACCACCTCTACGCAAGGTGCAGTTATCTACGTGGCTTGCATGCCGTGATCTTCGAGAAGCAGTTATACGCGTTATCTCATAATGGGACACGTGTCATACGCGGATTCAGGAGACCATTCAAACGTGGATAGCAGTTATTATAACCGCCGCGTAAAAGATGCCACTTTCTTCACAGTTTAGCTTCTACGCTAACTGGACAGTTATTGTGACTGATCTCTATAAATAGAGACCCTTAGTCACAGGGTAGTGAGGGGGGATCAAGAATCAGAGAGAGAGCACAGACAAAAAGTGTTGATTGACAACTTTGGCAACGAGAATTCAATCCCACCTGCAACCTTCGAAGCTTCTTCTTCTTCTACAATACTTCTTCATCATCGTGTGGTCCAAGGGACAAAGTGATCGACCGCAGATCAGACTCCTATACCAATTTTTTCCCAGAATCATTTTTATTGTACTTAACATACTCGTATAGGATTAATTATACTCTTTTTCTTGTTTGTAAAAAAGAAAGGGTTTCGTATAAACGTAGTTTCATTTTTTTGTTTATCATCAAACACCGGCGGTTACTGGCGGAGGGCGGCAGAGTCGAAGGGTCGGGGGAAACGGTTAGGGTTCAGACGGGTTAACAGGTCGGGTTTTGGGTCGGGTTCAGTTTCGGATCCGACCCGACCCGCTAGGAATTGGGTTCGGTTCAGTTTAAACTGGGTCGGTTCAGGGTCGGTCCGGTTCAAAAATAAATCAGGTTTATTTTAGGGTTTATTTATTAATTAGTTTTTAGGTCTTTAAAAATATTTTTGGGGTCCAATAAATTCCAGGAAAATTATCCTATGTCTAATATTTTATTTTACATCCAAAAATATTATTTTCATAATATTTTAATATTAATTAAAATCATTTAAAATTATTTAATTCCAAATATCTTGATTTTTAATTAGTTAAAAATTACAGAAAATTCCAAAAAATTATGAAATTTGATTTTTTAAAAATTTCTGAAAAATTAGGGGGTTTACATGTTCAGCGGGTACTCAGTCACATGTATTTTATCGTGTACATCGGATATTAATTTTTATGTGCTTCTTGTGCATCCACTATTTTGTGTGCTAGTGTGACTATATCGTGTTCATGTACGTAACATGTCATGATTGGATCCATGTGTATTGGTTGGGGAGGGGGAGTAGAAGTTGGTTATGTAATCAAAGCCCTATTGATCTCATGTGCATGTCGATTATACACCTCACGTATAATGGAGTTACCTTTATACCTCATGTTTACATAACGAACTTGCACTCTAAACAACATAGCTAGTATTATTGTTTTCTACTTACAGTTTATTTTTCGTATTTACTTTCCAGTTCTCATTATGCTTATTGTTGTTTTCTCATGTATTGTACATTCTTACTACTTGTGCATCTTGTATCCTTTTCTATTGCTTATTATATATGCTCGATTGTGTATTTAAAACTGCTTTCAGAGGTATGTACTTCGCTCCAATCCTGACTGGATATATTTTTCCAGATGATTGGCTTATAGAGCAGTGTCCCACATTATACGGTCCTCAGGACGGTGTATCTTTAGAGGATCCTTTGGTAGACCAGGAGGACTTAGTTGCAGAGCCCGAGGAGGTCTAGTTTATTTGTGTTGGACTTGTATTATATTATATTGTTGAGATTTATTGGGTTGCATATTATTTCAGTTTGTGGTTTATATCTTATTCTTTCCTTCACTATTCCATTCGTGCTTATCTTCCTTAGTTTGCATTATGATTCAGTTTAGTTATATTATGAGATACCATTTTGTTCCTCCGTTTGGAGTTGAGATGATTAACAGGTACCATATTATATTGTTGATATGCTAGATAGTTAGAAATGACCCAGACAGCGTTCTACCGCCGATTCTGTGACGTAGGCTAGGCGTAACCACGTACTCGTTCCCGACCGAGTGCAGGTCGTGACACATGCATATGTTTGAAGGACGCTTTGAATATGTGCACGATCCAAACTCACGATATGCTGATCTCGATGCTAGTGCAAGTGAATATCCACCTGAACAAGTATAACGACTTGTATGGGTTTGTCTCAGCCTTAGATCGTCATTCATGATAGATTGTAAACGTACCCCGCGTTAAGCAACATGTCCCGTACTAAGGCGTAAATGAGACCGACTAAATATACACGCAACATGGCGTAAGAACGTGTAGGAGATTGTGTTCAAATGGATTTAGTGGTACCAAATTATTACGCTTGGGATAGATTTGATAGTGCGATAGAATGACCTGCGCTCAGTAAGTCTCGAGGATGAGACTTTTTCTGAGTGGTGTATGATGTAATACCACGTTCCGCTCAAGCGGACTGCCGATTCAAACGTCAAAAGTGCAATATCCCGACCCGCTTTGCTTTAGCGAGAATACTCGTTTGAGGCAAGAGGATTTTCAGACTTGGCCTACAGGAGTTTCGGCTTAGGCTTTCAGAGGCTCGCTCAGAGTATCCCTCGACCGAGGCAAATCATCGCTAAGGTGGGTGGCTGTCACACCCCGATCTCCCGCAGGCAAATTAGCCATTCCCGCTAGGCGGGAATCACCCTCGCCAGCGCTCCCGCGGAACGATCGCTTGACCCATCCGGGCGTGATGTCGCACGAGCGTGAACCGCGCCCGTGCAAGGCCGTGATTCATTGGCTGGCGGTAAGAGTTCTAAGCCACAGAGTCGTACAGATTGTCCGAGTGCAGCGGAGTCATGAACGCATAGCGATTCGGTAACAGGTTCACTGAGTCGACAATATAGCAGAAGAATTGAAACACAAGTTGAAGTAAAGCAAGCTCTTTTATTGATATAAACATGTGTTACAGGCGGCGTATAGCCGAAATTACAAGTCGCTCAAGTCTCTCTCTCTGAAATAGTAAAAGCGTGCCAAGTGGCTACAATTGTAGAATGATTGTACAGGCGATGTTCAGGCGAGTTCGGGCTATGTTCCAACATTATGTCTTGTATATGTGCTTCTATTCCGGACGCACCTTTGCAAGGCTTTAGAGGGAACTCCTGGCCTTAGCACGTACGAAGGAGGCATCCGCACTGTAATCACCTGAAAATTTTAGAATTTTAAAACTTAATTTTCTGAATTTAAGTAGCATTTTTCTGTAATTTTAAACAAATAAAAGGTAATCTAATTTAAAATGAATTTTAAAAGATATTAAATAATATTAAAATGTGATGAAAATTATATTTTCTAGTGTAAAATTTAAAATCGGACATAGGGTAATTTTTCGGGAATTTATTGGACCCCGTATGGATTTTTAAAGCCTTAAAAACTATTGATTTATTTAACCTAATTAATTAAACCCAATAATAAACCGGTTGACCTGAACCCAAAATAAAACCGAACCGGACCGGCCGGTCTACCCGAACCGGACCAAACCCTTAACGGGTCGGATCCGGGTCAGACCCAACCCGCTTGGACCCGCCCGACCCGGACTAACCCTAACCCCCAAATTCCTACAGACCCGACCCTTCACCTGCCGGCGGCCGTTTCCGCCGCCGTGGCCGCCGGCTGACACCCTTTTCAGCTTTCCAGACCTGCCGCCTCTTCCCCTACCTATTTCGGCCATAATCCCCGGCTATCCTTCTCCCCTCGACCCTCTATATATACCCGAGTTTTCGCCGGAAAACCCCCTTCAAATCCTCCTTCTCCGGCGAGCTCTGTAACTCCGGCCATCCCCCTCCAGCATCCGACCACCCGGCGCCACCGCTCAGCCCTCTGGAACCCTCTGTCGCATCTCCAGCAGCCCTCCGCCGTACCCCAGAACCCCGACCCGAGCCTCAAACGAACCCGACACCGACTTCGGTGCTTTCTGCCGCCTCCGGCACCGATCCGACCGCCCAGACCCGTCGCCGATCTCCCCAGACCGATTTCGGCGACCCCTCGGCTGTCCAGCAAGACTCTGACGGACTCGGACATGACACAGAACCGTGCCCTAGCCAGGACACGGCCGGACACGTCCAGGACGCAGAATACTCGACTCGGACACGCGTGAATCAGACTTTTAAGCCATGTTCAGGTACTCATAACTTTCTCCTCGCTGCCCCGATTTCTATTCCGTCAGTTGTATCACGTAGCCTGCATGACCCCCACAGTGCCCGTGCAAATCGCTCGGTGCATCGCGACCTGTGGTGATCGCGAACTGTGATCCAAAAACAGGAAAACCAACGTCCTGTTTTACACCGGAACTGAGTACGTCCCGCCAAATGGGACGACTTGGTCACGTACGGTCTTTACCGATATATGCGCGTCGTTGATACGGACGTGCAGAATTTCGCAGAAGCTAATTTGGATGTGCGTGCACACCAGAATCAATGCGTATCTGCGGACAACGCCCCGTATCCGATATTTTTGAATCTCGCTGTAACGTAGTGTACACAAGTCAGATCAAGACGAAACTTACGCCATTGGACTCGTAGCAATACGCTGGTCCTGTGAGCCAAGTTTGGTTCGATTCTGAGAACGTTGACAAAATTACGTATCGTGGGCCCCACAGGCTCCACTTGACGGGCGATTTTGAGAACGGCTCATCGGAATCCAATTCTGGAAGTTTTTTTGGGTTCGTATCATCGTTCCTAACTTGTTGACAGTAAGTTGGATAAATTTGGAGATCTTTGACCCTAACCCGGTTTTCGGTGCAAAGCGGCCCACATGTAGACCCCGCTTTGTCCAAGAAATGTCATTTTTGCCCTTGTGTCCAAGCTAGACATAAGGACAGACGTTTCTAGCTATTTCATATTTTCTGAGACTGTTGGTAATGTTCATTTCATCTTTTGGAGGAGTAATTACGGAACCCACGGATACAGGGACCGCTATTCGTATTCCAACCCCAGGCAAGTGTACCTTGCCAAATTATATAGTATTGATATTTATTTTCTTGCTTATTTACATTGTTGAACATGCTTAAACCTAGGACCGTATGACATACTTAGCGTCCGATTAATAGTCGGGTGCCAACACCGTACGCGAAGTTGGGTACGTCATTTAGAGATGGACATGCGTGACCCTTTACATTCTCGTACTTGTTTTATCAAGTACATTATAACCCAGGATACTTGACACCATACATATGACAGAATCTTCCTGAGATATTCAAGGTAATTCTGTGTAGGATACAGGATGGACATAGACATTATATTCTTAGAGATTATGACTTGTTGCATTAGCTATGATCTCACGTGACATGGACATGAGACGTTATGGACATGAGACGTGTGGTTACATTGGGTGGGGAGAGACACATAGGCTACAGGCTGTTATATATATATCTACTATTATTGTGAGGTTGTAGACTCTCGAGCAGAGCTAGACCCATTACTTGTTATTACTGCTACCGGCTCCCCGACACAGAGCTTGTAGCGGTCTCAGCCTGAGTACTAGTGATGCTCTCAGTTGCATTTTCACATAGATGGTTACATAGTACCCTGCTTGTTTCATTTGCTATTTCACTGCATTTATTTTGGCTTGTATTATTTGTACCTTGCTATGTCCTCTGAGGACCTGGATTATGGATGATGTCCCCAGGTTTAGCAGAAGAGCATTATCCCGAGGTTTACGGGACAGGAGCAGAAGCTGTACCAGAGGCTGTTGCTGAAGCTGAACGAAACTTAGAAGAAGAGGTTATGGCTGAAGACTTTTCTTGAGTATATGTTACTTGTACTCATACTCATCAGATACTTTATTTTGGACTCCTTTGTTCTGGTCTGTTGAACCAGTATTTTTGACTATTATCGGGTTGTTCCCCGAAATACTTTGCTGAGACTGGATGTTGATGTACTTTCCTTATTTGCTGTTGTTCTATTTATCTTGTGTGTGGATGAGATTAGTTTTGACTTATTGTTGTAGACCTATATTACAGCTTAAGTATGCCCCGATGGATCCATTAAATTGGGTTTGTCCATCGGTGCGTGCTGCTGGCCATTTCCACGTGTCTAGTCCCTTGGCATTTTGGGACTGGGGCGTGACATGGTTTTTGTGGTGGCCCATGCAGGTCTATGACAAAATGGTTTGGTTTCAACTTAGGGACCGAACAAGCCTATAAAAGGATAGGATAGGTTATAGGATCTCATCCATTGGTTGAATCATTTTTGATCTCTATATCGAATTCGAATTAAGTACTTGATTTGCATCCTGCTTTGATTCTACTGAATGTTCTCATAAAGTTTATTTTGGATGCAGAAAAATGGATCCAAGAATTGGAGATAAAATTCCTAAGTACACCACAAGACGCTGTGGTTACTTATGGAGATGGAGTTACACCAGAGAACAGAGGGCAATCCCCTCAAAGTGGTCAAGCTGAACAGCATAACTCAAGGTTCAGGCGCGACGACATCCCACCTCCGCCACAGTTCACTCCATAGATGCCTATCTTTCCACCAGGGAAAGCAATGGATGGGCAGCAGATGTTCCAGATATTTTACGCCATGATGCAAGCCCAATAGCAAGTTCAACAGGAGGCGCAGCGTCATGAGGCAGAGATTCTGAGAACCATCCTAGTAAACGCATTGGAGCAGGCGAACCCGCAAGCTAGGCGACCAGCGACGGGATCTATCACTGATTTCCGTCAACTCAAGCCCCGTACCTTTTCGGGCAAGGAAGGACTAACTGAAGTACACGAGTGGCTCACAAACACACAATATCAGTTGGAAGCAGCTGAACTTCCGCGGAAGAGATGGATGACTGCTGTCAGGATGCAACTGACGGACAATGCGCACCATTGGTGGCTAGCCGAAGAGAGGAGGCTCGGACATGACCGAGTCACTTGGGAGGAGTTCTCCAGACTCTTCCAAGAGATGTATATCCCAGCTGTTGCTCGGTCAGAACTCCGAGACAAGTTCAACCGCCTTATCCAAGGCAATATGTCGGTGGAGGAGTACAATGCCGAATTCATTCGCCTGAGTCATTTCGCCCCTTCTCTAATTCCTACCGAAGAAGAGAATGCGGAGAAGTTCTTTGACGGACTCAGGTTCGAGCTTCAGAGGTTGATCGGATCTGTTGCACCTACATCGTACACCGACGTCCTTGCTGCAGCACGACGCATGGAGCGCGTCACCAGGAGGGAGTCAAGTCTGAAGCGGCCATTTACCTCAGCACCATCCAGGGCATCACAGGGGGATTCTGCAAAGCGACTCCAGAAGAATCTACCTCAGAGAGCAGCACCAAGAACCCTACCTACTTGTCATTTCTATGGCAAGTTAGGTCACATTGAAAAGGAGTGTAGACGCAAGTTGGGACTATGCCTGGTTTGCGAATCCAACCAGCATCTATCCAGAGACTTCTCTGAACGCAGAGAGGGAGCACCAAGACTAGCTTTGCCTGCACCAAGGCCAGATCATCCAGCAGTGGGAGCACAGCAGACGGGAGTTGGAGGAGTCAGACCACCAGCTCCAGGAGGATATCAACAGAGACCACCATTGCCACCACAGACAGCACTATTCCAGCAGGCTCGTCAGCAGAGGGGTCCAGCTCAGGGACGAGGTCAGGCATTTGCATTGGCTGTTCAGGAAGAAGCTACTGCTGGAGAGGTTATAGCATGTACTATTTTAGTAGCTTTATTACCTGCTATAGCTTTATTTGATTCTGGAGCATCGCATTCATTCATAGCTGCTAGCTTCGTAGCCACCCATAGAGTAGCTACTGCACCCCTTCCGAAGACTAAGAGAATTCTTACGGGAGGTAGAATTATACCGGTTAGTGATATCTGTAGATCATGTTCGGTAGGATTCTGTGGAAGAGAGAAGCGAGCCCAATTTCTGATCTTTTCTATGCCTGATTATGATGTTGTACTTGGTATGGACTAGTTAAGTCAGTATCATGCAACTCTTGATTGTCAGCTTGGAAATGTTATATTTAGACCACCTGGATATTCAGAGTTTGAGTTTTTTCGGGGAGCTGTAGAGCAAGGTGTTCAGCCAACTCTTAGGGTATTATCTGTAGAAGGGGAGTCAGGTTACCCAAGAGTCATATCAGAGTTTGTGGATATATTTCCTGATGATCTTCCAGGTTTACCACCTGATCGGGAAATAGAATTCACAATAGACTTAACTCCAGGAGCAGAGCCTATCACTTCATCAGTATATCGGCTAGCACCTAAGGAGTTAGTGGAGTTGAAGAATCAAGTTGATGATCTTCTGGAGAAAGGTTTCATCAGGCCCAGTGTTTTACCTTGGGGAGCACCCATACTTTTTGTACCGAAGAAGGATGGAACAGTTCGCCTGTGTATCAATTACAGGGCATTAAATGCTGTGACCATTAAGAATCGGTATCCCTTACCACGCATTGATGACTTATTTGATCAATTGAGTGGAGCTAGGGTATTCTCGAAGATTGACCTTAGATCCGGTTATCACCAGATTAGAGTGAGGAAGGAAGATATACCGAAGACAGCCTTCAGGACCAAGTATGGACACTATGAGTTCTTAGTAATGCCGTTTGGTTTAACCAACGCGCCTGCTGTGTTCATGAGCTTGATGAACCGAGTTTTCCATCAGTACTTGGATAAATTTGTGGTTGTGTTTATTGATGATATTCTGGTATATTCCAAAAGCCACGAAGAGCACGAGGAGCATCTCAGAATCGTGCTAGAGACGTTGAGGCAGGAGAAGCTATATGCTAAGCTCAGTAAATGTGAGTTTTGTATGGATAAGGTGTCACGACCCGATTCCTTAGAATCGTTGGGGCATCCCCCGAATCGTGATGCCGTGCGGGCCTGGGGTTGCGCCCGCACAAGGCTACAGTATTTTGCATAGCAAGCACATATTCAGAGTACGCAGATAAATTGAAACACAGATTTGAAACATGGAAAAGTTCTCTTTATTGATAATGAACATCTATTACAAACTCCTGAACGAGTCAGCTAATATGCCGAACGGCTTACAAAAGAGATGACACAAAATGAGATAGCAGTCCTGTACATTATATCCCTTTACTAAACTTCAAAAGATATAGACCTCCAGGCTGGAGGATAGCTTTGCCACGGAGCTGCATTTGTGTATGAAGAGTTGCAGCTTCGGACTTCAAAAGGCTTCAAGGGCGCGGTGAAGATGCGCCAACAGCTGAACTGGATCGGGAAGAAGACTTTGGCTCCTCGCTCGGTTCGCCTTAGTGCGGAGAACCTGTTTCAACGAGGGTCAGCATATCGAAACATGCTGGTGAAGGCGAGCTAGCCGAACTATACCAATCAATACGCTGTTTTAAATAAAGCATGCATATTTGTAGGTTTCTATTCTTGCCTTAGTTCATTTACAAGTAAGCAGCATATAGATTTTACTGAAAATGAACGTGCCACCGTTCGGTGGATTTTACCTGCCCGTCTGAATTACCTGCACAATACTTACCATGCCTTCCCTGAAACGAAGACACAAGTTAGTATGCAACAGGTTTAAATATACAATAGATCACTGGCGTTGCCATAGAGGACACTAGTCATAGACGAGAATAGGTTGCAGCGAAAGTACAGTGGGTGCTGCAAGCCATTCCGTCTAGTACAATTGACTATACAGTAGGGTTCCGTCCGGAACGGATCGGTGCCAGTGCCCCAGCGACCGTCCGCAGGAACCAGTTACCTTGTGCACAAGTTGTCCGTGATCGAACAGTACGTTTACTAAGTTAACAGTTCATGCAGTTGAGGCAAACAGTAGTACGGGACAGTCGGTATTGCATGATTCATTTAATATAGCCTCATTGAACAGTTTAATGCACACAAGGTGTTCCATACTTAGCACGATTCATAGAACAGTCATAAATGAACTAGCATACAGTATGATAACAGTTCACAGTTGGTTGACAAGCATAATAACCAAGTCTATTCTCTTTTATCTTGGTTTCTTTTATTATTACTTGGTATCGTTTGATCGGGGCAAAGGAGATTGCAGATTATTAGATGTGAAGCTTGGAAGCAGGGCTAGTTAATCGGGTTGGTAGCCACTCACTTAGATTTTGGAAGGGAGAAGGAAAGAGGCGCTTCACGACTCCGCTCGCAAGTCGCCTACTGCTCGTTCACCTGCAACACGAACAGCTCGATCAATATTCTTTCCTCTCTTTCTAATCTCGGAATTGAAGTGCAGTTCAATGAACGAAAACAATGAAAACCATCGAAACCGTTCAAGAAAAACAAGCAAATCCCAAAACCAACTCAAAGCACGAAAGCAACAAGCGACATCCAAAACCGAGGCAATAAAAGATAGCAGCAGAGAGGTCCCTCCTGACTCTGCCGCTAAGCCGATCCTTGGGGCACGGTCCACTGAATATGGGAATCGATTCCGAAGAAACAAATCCATAACGAGGATGAGTTCTTAATTCAATCTATCCCGATCGAACGATACCGTCTTGTGTTTCTTAGCCGCGATCTCCGCACCGGGAGAACGGGGCGCTACATCCTACCCAACTAATTGGAAGTTTCGTCCCGAAACTTAGGAATGGGACCTACCGTTAGGGATTATTCTGTTGCGGGCGACGGTTAAGGCGGCTCAGTGGACAGTCACGAACGGTATGGTTTGCTTCACCGCAAACTAAACATAACCCGAGTTTCAGGCGGCACTTATCTATTGCGTGCCCCGGCCGCCTGCAGAAGTGACATACTTTGTCTAACTTTTCTCCATGCTTGACATCGTTGTTCGGACGCTTTGTAGCGTTGTTTCCTCTGTCGTTGCTTTGGCGTTTGTGATTGTAGGTATGCACAGCACCGGCAGGAACGTGAGGATAAAGTGGTTCGAGAGATAGGGCGTGATTCATTACTTCACGCATTGTACGATACTGATGAATGGCTACGTGCGAATGGATGGCAGGGCGTAGTCCACCTTTAAACCTTCTTGCTCGACTCGCTACATCAGGTAAATAGGCCCTAGCGAATTTGGAGAGTCGGTTGAGTTCGGCGGAGTACTCCTTAACTGTCATGCTGCCTTGTCACAGCTGCACGAACTCATTTTTCATTTGACGTTGTACTGGAGGGGGTACAAACTCCTCTTCGAACGCGGCACGAAAAGTAGTCCACGAGATTTCCTCCTCTCCGTGATCAAATTGAAGAGATCGTCGATGCACGTCCCACCAATCGTGCGCGTTGAGACGGAGCTGTAGTTGCGCCCAGGCGACGCGCTTCTCTTCGGGGACCTCTAGCAAAGCGAAGTGATCTTCAAGTTCGGCCAACCAATCTAGAACTACGATTGGGTCCTCAGTCCCGTTGAATGGGGTATTGCTGTAGCGCCCCGTTCTCCCGGTGAGGAGAGCGCGGCTAAGAAACACAAGACGGTATCGTTCGATCGGGATAGATTGAATTAAGAACTCGTCCTCGTTCTGGATTTGTTTCTTCGGAATCGATTCCCATATTCAGTGGACTGCGCCCCAAGGATCGGCTTAGCGGCAGAGTCAGGAGGGACCTCTCCGCTGCTATCTTTTATTGTCTCGGTTTTCGATGTCGCTTGTTGCTTTCGTGCTTTGAGTTGGTTTTGGGATTTGCTTGTTTTCCTTGAACGGTTTCGATGATTTTTATTATTTTCGTTCATTGACATGCACTTCTATTCCGAGATTGGAAAGAGAGGAAGAAGTATTATTCGAGCTGTTCGTGTGCAGGTGAACGAGCAGTAGGCGGCTTGCGAACGGAGTCGTGAAGCGCCTCTTTCTTTCTCCCTTCCAAAATCTAAGTGAGTGGCTACCAACCCGATTAGCTAGCCCTGCTTCCAAGCTTCACTCCTTTGCCCCGATCAAACGATACCAAGTAATAATAAAAGAAACCAAGATAAAAGAGAATAGACTTGGTATATATATGCTTGTCAATAACTGCACGAACGGATACTTAATGGCATACTTGTTCGCTTGGGAATAAATCGTGATTTACTGCTTGTCTTGTACAATTGCTTGTCTTGTACTCTTGTTGCCTCAAAAGCATGAACTGTTAACTAAGTAAACGAATTGTTCGATCACGGACAACTTGTGCACAAGGTCATTGGTTCCTGCGGACGGTCGTTGGGGCACTGGCACCGATCCGGTCCGGACGAAACTCTATTGTATAGTCCATTATGCTGGACGGGGTGGCATGTAGCGCTCCTTGTTCATTCGCTGCATACCATTTCCGCCAGTGACTATTGTCTATTGTGGCATCCCGCCAGTGATCTCTTGTATATTTAAACCTGTTGCATACTAACTTGTGTCTTCGTGGCAGAGAAGGCATGGTAAGTATTGTGCAGGTGATTCAGACGGTCAGGTAAAATCCACCGAACGGTGGCACGTTCATTTTTAGTAAATTCTATATGCTGCTTACTTGTAAATGAACTAAGGCAAGATAGAAACCCACAAATATGCATGCTTCACTAAACAACGTGTTGATTGGTATAGTTCGGCTAGCTCGCCTTCACCAGCATGTTTCGATATGCTGACCCTCGTTGAAACAGGTTCTCCGCACCAAGGCGAACCGAGCGAGGAGCCGAAGTCTTCTTCCCGATCCAGTCCAGCTGTTGGCGCATCTTCACCGCGCCCCTGTAGCCTTTTGAAGTCCGAAGCTGCAACTCTTCATACACAAATGCAGCTCCGTGGCAAAGCTATCCTCCAGCCTGGAGGTCTTTATCATTTTGAGTTTATAAAGGGATGTAATATACATGACTGCTATCTCATTTTGAGTCATCTCTTTTGTAAGCCGTTCGGCATATTAGCTGACTCGTTCAGGAGTTTGTAATAGATGTTCATTATCAATAAAGAGAAATTTTCCATGTTTTAAAATCCGTGTTTCAATTTATCTGCTTACTCTGAATATGTGCTTGCTATGCAAATCATTAAAGCCTTGTACGGGCGCAACTCCAGGCCCGTACGGCGGTCACGATTCGGGGGACGTCTCAAACGATTCTACGGAATTGGGTCGTGACATAGTGGTATCAGAGCACAGATTCAAAGTTCCTTAGACTTCGTACTGGAAAAGTTCCTTTAACGATCAAATTTCTGTGCGAACTCTTGAACTCGCTAGGCCAAAATGAGATACGTTCATGCAATAAGTCCATAATACATTATGATCCTAATGTAATTTACCTTCTTTTGAAGGAATGGCTCCAGCGCAATCTGCAGCGCAAGCCCCGGACGAAACGCAAGGCCAAGGAAGTAGTTCGGGTACTTCGGGAAGTTCAGAGAGCCAGCGAGCCGTGCCAAGCATCGATCCCGTCCAACGAATGTTGCAGATGTTGGAGGCAAACCAACAAAGGGACGAGGCTCGCTATGAACGGGCCGAAAAGCGGGCGGAAGAGAGTCAGCTCAAGTTTCAAGACAATATAGAAGCACGATTCTCAGTCCAACAGAAGCAGGTAGATACCCTGCAGCAGATCGTTCAGACTTTGGCATCCAACCAGTCCGCGGCAATGCCAGCGACTCCGGTGGAACAGCCCGTGCTTGAAGTAGAGACGCCGCAAATTCCAAGGACGAGGGACGTGACTACCTTCGACTTTGGCCACTTCAAGAAAGTCTACAACACCCCATTCAAAGGGACTGAGGACCCAGTCGTAGCTCTAGATTGGTTGGCTGAACTTGAAGATCACTTCGCTCTGCTAGAGGTCCCCGAAGAGAAGCGCGTCGCCTGCGTGCAACTACAGCTCCGCCTCAACGCACACAATTGGTGGAACGTGCATCGACGATCTCTCCAATTTGATCACGTAGAGGAGGCGATCTCGTGGACGACTTTTTATGCCGCGTTCGAAGAGGAGTTTGTACCCCCTCCAGTACAACGTCAAATGGAAAATGAGTTCGTGCAGCTGCGGCAAGGCAGCATGACAGTTAAGGAGTACGCCGCCGAATTCAACCGACTCTCCAAATTCGCTAGGGCCTATTTACCTGATGTAGCGAGTCGAGCTAGAAGGTTTGAAGGTGGACTATGCCCTGTCATCCATTCGTACGTAGCCGTTCTTCAGTATCGTACAATGCGTGAAGTCATGAATCACGCCCTATCGCTCGAACCACACTATCCTCACGTTCCTGCCGGCGCTGTGCATACATCCAGTCACAAACGCCAAAGCAACGACAGAGGAAATACTGCTCCAAAGCGCCGAAACAACGGTGGTCCACAAAGAGGGAAACCAGGGCAACTGTGTTAATTCTGTAACAAGCCAGGGCATACAAAGGATAATTATCGCCTGAAACTTGGTTTATGCCTAGCCTATGGCGGATCAGACCATTCTGTTCGTGATTGTTCCTTGAGTCATGATCGCCGTCCCGAACGCAATAATCCCTAACGGTAGGTCCTATTCTTAAGTTTCGGGACGAAACTTCCAATTAGTTGGGTAGGATGTAGCGCCCCGTTCTCCCGGTGCGGAGAGCGCGGCTAAGAAACACAAGACGGTATCGTTCGATTGGGATAGATTGAATTAAGAAATCGTCCTCGTTATGGATTTGTTTCTTCGAAATCGATTTCCATATTCAGTGGATTGTGCCCCAAGGATCGGCTTAGCGGCAGAGTCAGGAGGGACCTCTCCGCTGCTATCTTTTATTGTCTCGATTTTCGATGTCGCTTGTTGCTTTCGTGCTTTGAGTTGGTTTTGGGATTTGCTTGTTTTCCTTGAACGGTTTCGATAATTTTCATTATTTTCGTTCATTGACATGCACTTCTATTCCGAGATTGGAAAGAGAGGAAGAAGTATTAATCGAGCTGTTCGTGTGCAGGTGAACGAGCAGTAGGCGGCTTACGAACGGAGTCGTGAAGCGCCTCTTTCTTTCTCCCTTCCAAAATCTAAGTGAGTGGCTACCAACCCGATTAGCTAGCCCTGCTTCCAAGCTTCACTCCTTTGCCCCGATCAAACGATACCAAGTAATAATAAAAGAAACCAAGATAAAAGAGAATAGACTTGGTATATATATGCTTGTCAATAACTGCACGAACGGATACTTAATGGCATACTTGTTCGCTTGGGAATAAATCATGAATTACTGCTTGTCTTGTATAATTGCTTGTCTTGTACTCTTGTTGCCTCAAAAGCATGAACTGTTAACTAAGTAAACGAATTATTCGATCACGGACAACTTGTACACAAGGTCATTGGTTCCTGCGGACGGTCGCTGGGGCACTGGCACCGATCCGGTCCGGACGGAACTCTATTGTATAGTCCATTGTGCTGGACGGGGTGGCATGTAGCGCTCCTTGTTCATTCGCTGCATACCATTTCCGCCAGTGACTATTGTCCATTGTGGCATCCCGCCAGTGATCTCTTGTATATTTAAACCTGTTGCATACTAACTTGTGTCTTCGTGGCAGAGAAGGCATGGTAAGTATTGTGCAGGTGATTCAGACGGTCAGGTAAAATCCACCGAACGGTGGCACGTTCATTTTCAGTAAATTCTATATGCTGCTTACTTATAAATGAACTAAGGCAAGATAGAAACCCACAAATATGCATGCTTCACTAAACAACGTGTTGATTGGTATAGTTCGGCTAGCTCGCCTTCACCAGCATGTTTCGATATGCTGACCCTCGTTGAAACAGGTTCTCCGCACCAAGGCAAACCGAGCGAGGAGCCGAAGTCGTCTTCCCGATCCAGTCCAGCTGTTGGCGCATCTTCACCGCGCCCCTGTAGCCTTTTGAAGTCCGAAGCTGCAACTCTTCATACACAAATGCAGCTCCGTGGCAAAGCTATCCTCCAGCCTGGAGGTCTTTATCATTTTGAGTTTATAAAGGGATGTAATATACATGACTGCTATCTCATTTTGAGTCATCTCTTTTGTAAGCCGTTCGGCATATTAGCTGACTCGTTCAGGAGTTTGTAATAGATGTTCATTATCAATAAAGAGAAATTTTCCATGTTTTAAAATCTGTGTTTCAATTTATCTGCATACTCTGAATATGTGCTTGCTATGCAAATCATTAAAGCCTTGTACGGGCGCAACTCCAGGCCCGTACGGCGGTCACGATTCGGGGGACACCTCAAACGATTCTACGTAATCGGGTCGTGACATAGTGGTATCAGAGCACAGATTCAAAGTTCCTTAGACTTCGTACTGGAAAAGTTCCTTTAACGATCAAATTCCTGTGCGAACTCTTGAACTCGCTAGGCCAAAATGAGATACGTTCATGCAATAAGTCCATAATACATTATGATCCTAATGTAATTTACCTTCTTTTGAAGGAGTGGCTCCAGCGCAATCTGCAGCGCAAGCCCCGGACGAAATGCAAGGCCAAGGAAGTAGTTCGGGTACTTCGGGAAGTTCAGAGAGCCAGCGAGCCGTGCCAAGCATCGATCTCGTCCAACGAATGTTGCAGATGTTGGAGGCAAACCAACAAAGAGACGAGGCTCGCTATGAACGGGCCAAAAAGTGGGCGAAAGAGAGTCAGCTCAAGTTTTAAGACAATATAGAAGCACGATTCTCAGTCCAACAGAAGCAGGTAGATACCCTGCAGCAGATCGTTCAGACTTTGGCATCCAACCAGTCCGCGGCAATGCCAGCGACTCCGGTGGAATAGCCCGTGCTTGAAGTAGAGATGCCACAAATTCCAAGGACGAGGGACATGACTACCTTCGACTTTGGCCACTTCAAGAAAGTCTGCAACACCCCATTCAAAGGGACCGAGGACCCAGTCGTAGCTCTAGATTGGTTGGCCGAACTTGAAGATCACTTCGCTCTGCTAGAGGTCCCCGAAGAGAAGCGCGTCGCCTGCGCGCAACTACAGCTCCGCCTCAACGCACACAATTGGTGGAACATGCATCGGCGATCTCTCCAATTTGATCACGTAGAGGAGGCGATCTCGTGGACGACTTTTCATGCCGCATTCGAAGAGGAGTTTGTACCCCCTCCAGTACAACGTCAAATAGAAAACGAGTTCGTGCAGCTGCGGCAAGGCAGCATGACAGTTAAGGAGTACGCCGCCGAATTCAACCTACTCTCCAAATTCGCTAGGGCCTATTTACCTGATGTAGCGAGTCGAGCTAGAAGGTTTGAAGGTGGACTACGCCCTGTCATCCATTCGCACGTAGCCGTTCCTCAGTATCGTACAATGCGTGAAGTCATGAATCATGCCCTATCGCTCGAACCACACTATCCTCACGTTCCTGTCGGCGCTGTGCATACATCCAGTCACAAACGCCAAAGCAACGACAGAGGAAATACTGCTCCAAAGCGCCGAAACAATGGTGGTCCACAAAGAGGGAAACCAGGGCAACTGTATTAATTCTGTAACAAGCCAGGGCATACAAAGGATAATTGTCGCCTGAAACTTGGTTTATGCCTAGCCTGTGGCAGATCAGACCATTCTGTTCGTGATTGTTCCTTGAGTCATGATCGCCGTCCCGAACGCAATAATCCCTAACGGTAGGTCCTATTCTTAAGTTTCGGGACGAAACTTCCAATTAGTTGGGTAGGATGTAGCGCCCCGTTCTCCCGGTGCGGAGAGCGCGGCTAAGAAACACAAGACGGTATCGTTCGATAGGGATAGATTGAATTAAGAAATCGTCCTCGTTATGGATTTGTTTCTTCGAAATCGATTCCCATATTCAGTGGACTGCGCCCCAAGGATCGGCTTAGCGGCAGAGTCAGGAGGGACCTCTCCGCTGCTATCTTTTATTGCCTCGATTTTCGATGTCGCTTGTTGCTTTCGTGCTTTGAGTTGGTTTTAGGATTTGCTTGTTTTCCTTGAACGGTTTCAATAATTTTCATTATTTTCGTTCATTGACATGCACTTCTATTCCGAGATTGGAAAGAGAGGAAGAAGTATTAATCGAGCTGTTCGTGTGCAGGTGAACGAGCAGTAGGCGGCTTACGAACGGAGTCGTGAAGCGCCTCTTTCTTTCTCCCTTCCAAAATCTAAGTGAGTGGCTACCAACCCGATTAGGTAGCCCTGCTTCCAAGCTTCACTCCTTTGCCCCGATCAAACGATACCAAGTAATAATAAAAGAAACCAAGATAAAAGAGAATAGACTTGGTATATATATGCTTGTCAATAACTGCACGAACGGATACTTAATGGCATACTTGTTCGCTTGGGAATAAATCATGAATTACTGCTTGTCTTGTACAATTGCTTGTCTTGTACTCTTGTTGCCTCAAAAGCATGAACTGTTAACTAAGTAAACGAATTGTTCGATCACGGATAACTTGTGCACAAGGTTATTGGTTCCTGCGGACGGTCGCTGGGGCACTGGCACCGATCCGGTCCGGACGGAACTCTATTGTATAGTCCATTGTGCTGGACGGGGTGGCATATAGCGCTCCTTGTTCATTCGCTGCATACCATTTCCGCCAGTGACTATTGTCCATTGTGGCATCCCGCCAGTGATCTCTTGTATATTTAAACCTGTTGCATACTAACTTGTGTCTTCGTGGCAGAGAAGGCATGGTAAGTATTGTGCAGGTGATTCAGACGGTCAGGTAAAATCCACCGAACGGTGGCACGTTCATTTTCAGTAAATTCTATATGCTGCTTACTTGTAAATGAACTAAGGCAAGATAGAAACCCACAAATATGCATGCTTCACTAAACAACGTGTTGATTGGTATAGTTCGGCTAGCTCGCCTTCACCAGCATGTTTCGATATGCTGACCCTCGTTGAAACAGGTTCTCCGCACCAAGGCGAACCGAGCGAGGAGCCGAAGTCGTCTTCCCGATCCAGTCCAGCTGTTGGCGCATCTTCACCGCGCCCCTGTAGCCTTTTGAAGTCCGAAGCTGCAACTCTTCATACACAAATGCAGCTCCGTGGCAAAGCTATCCTCCAGCCTGGAGGTCTTTATCATTTTGAGTTTATAAAGGGATGTAATGTACATGACTGCTATCTCATTTTGAGTCATCTCTTTTGTAAGCCGTTCGGCATATTAGCTGACTCGTTCAGGAGTTTGTAATAGATGTTCATTATCAATAAAGAGAACTTTTCCATGTTTTAAAATCTGTGTTTCAATTTATCTGTGTACTCTAAATATGTGCTTGCTATGCAAATCATTAAAGCCTTGTACGGGCGCAACTCTAGGCCCGTACGGCGGTCACGATTCGGGGGACGCCTCAAACGATTCTACGGAATCGGGTCGTGACATAGTGGTATCAGAGCACAGATTCAAAGTTCCTTAGACTTCGTACTGGAAAAGTTCCTTTAACGATCAAATTCCTGTGCGAACTCTTGAACTCGCTAGGCCAAAATGAGATACGTTCATGCAATAGACTCATTGAACAGTTTAATGCACACAAGGTGTTCCATACTTAGCACGATTCATAGAACAGTCATAAACGAACTAGCATACAGTATGATAACAGTTCACAGTTGGTTGACAAGCATAATAACCAAGTCTATTCTCTTTTATCTTGGTTTCTTTTATTATTACTTGGTATCGTTTGATCGGGGCAAAGGAGATTGCAGATTATTAGATGTGAAGCTTGGAAGCAGGGCTAGCTAATCGGGTTGGTAGCCACTCACTTAGATTTTGGAAGGGAGAAGGAAAGAGGCGCTTCACGACTCCGCTCGCAAGCCACCTACTGCTCGTTCACCTGCAACACGAACAGCTCAATCAATATTCTTTCCTCTCTTTCCAATCTCGGAATTGAAGTGTAGTTCAATGAACAAAATAATGAAAACCATCGAAACCGTTCAAGGAAAACAAGCAAATCCCAAAACCAACTCAAAGCACGAAAGTAACAAGCGACATCGAAAACCGAGGCAATAAAAGATAGCAGCGGAGAGGTCCCTTCTGACTCTGCCGCTAAGCCGATCCTTGGGGTGCGGTCCACTGAATATGGGAATCGATTCCGAAGAAACAAATCCATAACGAGGACGAGTTCTTAATTCAATCTATCCCGATCGAACGATACCGTCTTGTGTTTCTTAGCCGCGATCTCCGCACCGGGAGAACGGGGCGCTACATAAGGTGCCTTTCTTAGGACATATTATCTCAGGAGAAGGACTGTCAGTTGATCCAGAGAAGGTTGCTGCCATTGAGACTTGGCCTACACCAACATCAGTTGCTGAGGTGAGAAGTTTTCTAGGACTTGCTGGATATTACAGAAGGTTCGTAGAAAATTTCTCAAGGATTGCGGAGCCGATGACGAAGTTGACACATAAAGATCAGGAGTTTGCATGGACAGAAGAATGTCAGAAGGCCTTTGAAGAATTGAAGAGGCGTTTAACAACAGCACCAGTCTTGACTCTTCCTTCAGGGTCAGGAGGTTTTGTTGTTTATAGCGATGCGTCAGGTAGTGGACTAGGATGTGTTTTGATGCAATATGGCAAAGTTATTGCTTATGCATCAAGACAGTTGAAGATCCATGAGAAGAACTACCCAACGCATGATCTGGAGCTAGCTGCAGTAATATTTGCACTGAAGATTTGGAGGCACTATCTTTACGGAGAGAAGGTAGAAATCTTTACAGACCACAAAAGTCTGAAGTATGTATATACTTAGAAGGAGATCAACATGAGGCAAAGACGCTGGCTTGAGTTGATGGTGGACTTTGATATAGATTTGCAGTATCACCCGGGGAAGGCGAATGTAGTAGCGGACGCACTCAGCAGGAAGCCTACGGCTTATTTCTTAACGATGCAGCCTGAGCTATTGAAAGATCTACAGGAGCTCCAGATAGAGGTTATTTTACCAGGACAGAGTGGCTTGCTGGCTAATCTGGAAGTGAAGTCATCGCTTGTGGAGAGGATTAAAGAAGCTTTGCCTACTTATGCTAGATTTCGAAGACTCAAAGAGAAGACAGAAGCAGGCATGCAAACGGGACTTCGCATACATGAGGATGGGACATTAAGGTGCGGAGATCGCCTATATGTTCCAAATGGAGAATTGAGACAGGAGTTAATAACTGAAGCACATAGCTCCATGTACTCTGTTCATCCAGGAGGAACAAAAATGTACCAAGATCTAAGGCAGTATTATTGGTGGCATGGAATTAAGAGAGAGATTGCAAAATTTGTGGCTAAATGTTTAGTCTGCCAACAAGTAAAAGCTGAGCATCAGAGGACTGCAGGTATGTTACAGCTGCTTTCCATACCAGAATGGAAGTGGGAACATATCACTATGGATTTTGTCACAGGATTCCCAAGGAGCCCCATCGAAAGAGATACGGTATGGGTTATCGTGGATCGACTCACTAAATCGGCATATTTCTTGCCGTTTAGAGTTGGACAGTCCACAGAGGTACTAGCCGATATGTATATGCGACAAATCGTAAGATTGCATGGAGTGCCAGTTAGTATTGTATCAGATCGAGACTCGAGATTTACATCTCATTTCTGGTGAAGCATGCAAGAGAGTCTTGGCACCAGACTCAAATTCAACACTGTCTATCATCCACAGACAGATGGTCAATCAGAACGTACAATCCAGATCTTGGAGGATATGCTGCGATCATGTATGTTAGACTTTGGAGGGTCTTGGGAAGATTATTTGCATTTGGTGGAGTTCTCATACAACAACAGTTATCAGGCAAGCATCAAGATGGCACCTTTCGAGGCATTGTATGGTAGGAAGTGCAGATCGCCGATATGCTGGAGTGACGTTGGAGAGCGTCAAATATTGGGTCCAGAGTTGGCAATGCAAACAGTGGAGAAGGTGAAATAAATCTAGAATCATCTTCGTGCAGCTCAGGACAGACAGAAGCATTGGGCTGATACACACCGACGTCCCTTGGAGTTCAAGGAAGGAGAACACGTATTCTTGAGGATTTTACCTACTCGAGGTACCATTCGATTTGGGAGCAGAGGCAAGTTGAGTCCAAGGTACATTGGGCCCTTTGATATTCTGGAACGCATTGGTGAGGTGGCCTATCGTCTTGCATTACCTCCATCTTTAGAGGGAGTGCATGATGTATTCCATGTCTCACAACTGAGAAGGTACGTGACTGACCCAAGTCACGTAGTTGATCATTCTGAGATCGCAGTAGGCCCAAGCCTGAGATATGAAGAACAACCAGTGGGTATACTCGGCACCAGTGAGAAGACACTGCGAGGATAGACAATTAAACTGGTTCATGTGGCTTGGAAGCAACACTCACCTGGTGAATCTACCTGGGAGAGGGAGGATGTCATGCGCCAGCGATATCCCCATTTATTCGAGGATGCAGGTATATCCTAAGTAATTTTTATAAATCCCATAATTTTGTTCTTTAGTAGCTTAATCTTTGATTGTGAGGACGCAATCTTCTTAAGGGGGGTAGATTGTAATCACCTGAAAATTTTAGAATTTTAAAACTTAATTTTCTGAATTTAAGTAGCATTTTTCTATAATTTTAAACAAATAAAATAAGGTAATCTGATTTAAAATATATTTTTAAAAGATATTAAATAATATTAAAATGTGATAAAAATTATATTTTCTAGTGTACTATTTGAAACCGGACATAGGGTAATTTTCCGAGAATTTATTGGACCCCGGATGAATTTTTAAAGCCTTAAAAACTATTGATTTATTTAACCTAATTAATTAAACCCAATAATAAACCGGTTAACCCGAACCCAAAATAAAACCGAACCGGCCCAAACCCTTAACGGGTCGGATCCGGGTCAGACCCAACCCGCTTGGACTCGCCCGACCCGGACTAACCCTAACCCCCAAATTCCTACAGACCCGACCCTTCACCTGCCGGCGGACGTTTCCGCCGCCGTGGCCGCCGGCGGACCCCCTCTTCACCTTCCCAGACCTGCCGCCTCTTTCCCTACCTATTCCTGCCATAACCCCCGGCTATCCTTCTCCCCTCGACCCTCTATATATACCCGAGTTTCCGCCGGAAAACCCCCTTCAAATCCTCCTTCTCCGGCGAGCTCTGTAACTCCGGCCATCCCCCTCCAGCATCCGACCACCCGACGCCACCGCTCAGCCCTCTGGAACCCTCTGTCGCATCTCCAGCAGCCCTCCGCCGCACCCCAGAACCCCGACCCGAGCCTCAAACGAACCCGACACCGACTTCGGTGCTTTCCGCCGCCTCCGGCACCGATCCGACCGCCCAGACCCGTCGCCGATTTCCCCAGACCGATTCCTGCGACCCCTCGGCTGTCCAGCAAGACTCTGACGGACTCGGACACGACACAGAACCGTGCCCTAGCCAGGACACGGCCGGACACGTCTAGGACGCAGAATACTCGACTCGGACACGCGTGAATCAGATTTTTGAGCCCTGTTCAGGTACTCATAACTTTCTCCTCGCTGCCCCGATTTCTATTATGTCAGTTGTATCGCATAGCCTGCATGACCCCCTCGGTGCCCGTGCAAACCGCTCGGTGCATTGCGACCTGTGGTGATCGCGAACCGTGATCCAAAAACAGGAAAACCAACGCCCTGTTTCACCCCGGAACTGAGTACGCCCTGCCAAACGGGACAACTTGGTCACGTGCGGTCTTCACCGATATGTGCACGTCGTTGATACGGATGTGCAGAATTTCGCAGAAGCTGATTCGGATGTACGTGCACACCAGAATCAATGCGTATCCGCGGACAACGTCCCGTATCCGACATTTCTGAATCTCGTTGTAACTTAGTGTACACACATCGGATCGAGACGAAACTTGCGCTATTGGACTCATAGCAATACGCTGGTCCTGTGAGCCAAGTTTGGTTCGATTCTGAGAACGTTGACAAAATCGCGTATCGTAGGCCCTATAGGCTCCACTTGACGGGCGATTTTGAGAACGGCTCATCGGAATCCAATTCTGAAAGTTCCATTGGGTTCGTATCATCATTCCTGATTTGTTGACACTAAGTTGGATAAATTTGGAGACCTTTGACCCTGACCCAGTTTTCGGTGCAAAGCGGCCCACATGTGGACCCCGCTTTGTCCAGGAAATGTCATTTTTGCCCTTGTGTCCAAACTAGACTTAAGGACAGGCGTTTCTAGCTATTTTATATTTTCTGAGACTGTTGGTAATGTTCATTTCATCTTTTGGAGGAGTAATTACGGAACCCACGGATACAGGGACCGCTACTGGTATTCCAACCCCAGGCAAGTATACCTTGCCAAATTATGTAGTATTGATATTTATTTCCTTGCTTATTTATATTATTGAACATGCTTAAACCTAGGACCGTATGACATACTTAGCGTCCGATTAATAGTCGGGTGCCAACACAGTACGCGGAGTTGGGTACGTCATTTAGAGATGGACATGCGTGACCCTTTACATTCTCGTACTTATTTTATCAAGTACATTATAACCCAGGACACTTGACACCATACATATGACAGAATCTTCCTGAGATATTCAAGGTGATTCTGTGTAGGATACATGATGGAGATAGACATTATATTCTTAGAGATTATGACTTGTTGCATTAGCTATGATCTCACGTGACATGGACATGAGACGTTATGGACATGAGACGTGTGGTTACATTGGGTGGGGAGAGACACACAGGCTACAGGCTGTTCTATATATATCTACTATTATTGTGAGGTTGTAGACTCTCGAGCAGAGCTAGACCCATTACTTGTTATTACTGCTACCGGCTCCCCGACACAGCTTGTAGCGGTCTCAGCCTGAGTACTAGTGATGCTCTCAGTTGTATTTTTACATAGATGGTTACGTAGTTACCCTGCTTGTTTCATTTGCTATTTCACTGCATTTATTTTGGCTTGTATTATTTGTACCTTGCTATATCCCCTGAGGACCTGGATTATGGATGATGTCCCCAGGTTTAGCAGAAGAGCATTATCCTGAGGTTTACGGGACAGAAGCAGAAGCTGTACCAGAGGCTGTTGCTGAAGCTGAACCAAACTTAGAAGAAGAGGTGATGGCTGAAGACTTTTCTTGAGTATATGTTACTTGTACTCATACTCATCAGATACTTTATTTTGGACTCCTTTGTTCTGGTCTGTTGAACCAGTGTTTTAGACTATTATCGAGTTGTTTCCCGAAATACTTTGCTGAGACTAGATGTTGATGTACTTTCCTTATTTGCTGTTGTTCTATTTATCTTGTGTGTGGATGAGATTAGTTTTGACTTATTGTTGTAGACCTATATTACAGCTTAAGTATGTCCCGATGGATCCATTAAATTGGGTTTGTCCATCGGTGCGTGCTGCTGGCCATTGCCATGTGTCTAGTCCCTTAGCATTTTGGGACTGGGGTGTGACATGGTTTTTGTGGTGGCCCATGCAGGTCTACGACAAAATGGTTTGGTTTCAACTTAGGGACCGAACAAGCCTGTAAAAGGATAGGATAGGTTATAGGATCTCATCCATTGGTTGAATCATTTTTGATCTCTATATCGAATTCGAATTAAGTACTTGATTTGCATCCTGCTTTGATTCTACTGAACGTTCTCATAAAGTTTATTTTGGATGCAGAAAAATGGATCCAAGAATTGGAGATGAAATTCCTTTAAGTACACCACAAGACGCTGTGGTTACTTATGGAGATGGAGTTACACCAGAGAACAGAGGGCAATCCTCTCAAAGTGGTCAAGCTGAACAGCATAACTCAAGGTTCAGGCGCGACGACATCCCACCTCCGCCACAGTTCACTCCACAGATGCCTGTCTTTCCACCAGGGCAAGCAATGGACGGGCAGCAGATGTTCCAGATATTTTACACCATGATGCAAGCCCAACAACAAGTTCAATAGGAGGCGCAGCGTCATGAGGCAGAGATTCTGAGAACCAGCCTAGTAAACGCATTGGAGCAGACGAACCCGCAAGCTAGGCGACCAGCGACGGGATCTATCACTGATTTTCGTCAACTCAAGCCCCGTACCTTTTCGGGCAAGGAAGGACCAACTGAAGTACACGAGTGGATCACAAACACACAACATCAGTTGGAAGCAGCTGAACTTCCGCGGGAGAGATGGATGACTGCTGTCAGGATGCAACTGACGGACAATGCGCACCATTGGTGGCTAGCCGAAGAGAGGAGGCTCGGACATGACCGAGTCACTTGGGAGGAGTTCTCCAGACTCTTTCAAGAGATGTATATCCCAGCTGTTGCTCGGTCAGAACTCCGAGACAAGTTCAACCGCCTTATCCAAGGCAATATGTCGGTGGAGGAGTACAATGCCGAATTCATTCGCCTGAGTCATTTTGCCCCTTCTCTAATTCCTACCGAAGAAGAGAATGCGGAGAAGTTCTTTGACGGACTCAGGTTCGAGCTTCAGAGGTTGATCGGATCTGTTGTACCTACATCATACACTGACGTCCTTGCTGCAGCACGATGCATGGAGCGCGTCACCAGGAGGGAGTCAAGTCTGAAGCGGCTGTGCAACAACTATTAAGTTATCTTTCTAGTTGCCTTAGGATCAGTTACATGCAAATATTGAATAGCCTATCGTGTCGGACAGTGCGTCGTGCAACATGAGAGGAAACACGGCGAGACTTACCAACTTACCAACTCTCCTTCCCTGTCCAAGGTAAACATTGTTAATTCAAGCAGAAACATGTATAAGCATTCAGGCGGCATAGCATATGCAAATACAAGGGTCATTATAACATGATCGTTCAGGTGTTCAGTTAATTTGTTTCATACGATACAGTATCTCGTACGCGGATAGCCGTTAAGCGAGGATGATTTGTTTATCTTTCATTTACAAGCAAGCATGCAACAAGTTAAATACAAGGTGATCACTGGCGTATGCCATAATGGACGGTATAGTCTTGACGAGAATGGTATGCAACAAAAGTACAAGAGGCGCTGCAAACCATTCCGCCGAACAAGAGACTAAAAATAATTGGTCTCGCCCGGACTGGGTCGATGCCAGTGCCCCAGCATCGCCCGCGAGACCGTGACCCTGTGCACTGGTTGTCCATGATCGAACGGGACCTTGGTTGGGGCAACAAGAGTACAAGACAAGAGTATAAGACAAGAGTACAAGACAAGAGTCATTGCTGTTGAGGCAACAATAGTACAAGACAAGAGGCATTGCCTGATTTCTATTCTCATAGTCGTTCTGAACAATATCCTGTATAACAGGGTATTGGCTTGGCTTATGTTACAAGTATTGAGTCAAGGCAACGTACAAGCAGACAAGCATGTATTTTAAGGAACATAAGCAGCACGTTTGCTCGGGCCCGAAGGTAAGCCGAGAGATAAAACCTTTAGGGACTTAGCATGCGAGGGTCTGAACATATATAAGCAGTATTTTATTTTCTATGTTCTAGCATAGCAATACAAGTTGGGATTATTCCCTTAGCTAGGTGTGTTGGATTCTTATTAGCATGCAGGGGTGATTCACCTAGCGACTAGCATGAAATATTTTAGATTTTATGTGTGCTGGCTAAGCAAAGACAAGTTCACCGTAGTCACCCACCTTAGCGATGATTCACCTCGGTAGAGTGATACGTCAAGCGAGCCTCTGAAAGCCGAAGCCGAATTCCTGTAGGGGCAAGTCTAGATATCCTTTGCTTCTCGTTTGAGGCAAAGCGGGTCGGGACAGCTGCACTATTGCCGTTTGAAACGGCAGGCCGCTAGAACGGAACGGGGTGTTACATCCTACCCAACTCAGAAAAAGTCTCGTCCTCGAGACTTACTGAGGACAAGCAGTAATCTAGGGTTGAGGCAATCCTAGAAAAGTTGTTGTACTTGTTCATTTGGATATTCACTTGCACAAGCATCAAAATCAGCATATCGCTTAGACTGGATCGTGCACACTTTCGAAGGGCCCCTCTAGCGTGAACACGTCAACCAGCTCAGTGATAGCGAAGTCTTAGCACTCGAGTTTCACCTTTTCTTAAGTCTTGGATGGTGCACTAGTTCAAGGCGTTCCTCGAATAGATGCATTCAACCAAACTTAGAGTTAGTAAAATCGGACAAGCTACTAGCGATACTCTCAAGGGTTCGCACAGGTTGGCACAAAGGCCACTCGCAGCACAGCATCATACAAGCAAGCATATCATTACATTCAAAACATATTTTGAAAGTATTTAGACTTATTGTTGGAATATCCTATCGAGGCATTGAGAGAGAGCGTGCATATAACCCACGAACGAGCTTTCGAAACAGAGATATTCGAATTAGAGTCCAAAGGCGTAGAAGCCAGGCTCTGATACCACTATGTCACACCTCGATCTCCCGCAGGCAAATCGGCCATTCCCGCTAGGCGGGAATCACCCTCGCCAGCGCTCCCGCGGAACGATCGCTTGACCCATCCGGGCGTGATGCCACACGAGCGTGAACTGCGCCCATGCAAGGCCGTGATTCATTGGCTGGCGGTAAGAGTTTTAAGCCACAGAGTCGCACAGATTGTCCGAGTGCAGCAGAGTCATGAACGCATAGCGATTCGGTAACAGGTTCACTGAGTCGACAATATAGCAGAAGCATTAAAACACAAGTTGAAGTAAAGCAAGCTCTTTTATTGATATAAACATGTGTTACAGGCGGCGTATAGCCGAGACTACAAGTCGCTCAAGCCTCTCTCTCTGAAACAGTAAAAGTGTGCCAAGTGGCTACAATTATGGAATGATTGTACATGCGATGTTCAGGCGAGTTCGGGCTATGTTCCAACATTATGTCTTGTATATGTGCTTCTGTTCCGGACGCACTGTTGCAAGGCTTCAGAGGGAACTCCTGGCCTTACCACGTACGAAGGAGGCATCCGCACCGAACGAGGTTCTCCCGTACCCTGCATACAAACTGGTGGATTATCAGTACATTGAATGCACTGGTGGGGAAGCTACTTTCCCGCTTGACAAATCCAAACACGTAATATAAGTTCCGTGCACCAACTATTAAGTTGTCTTTCTAGTTGCCTTAGGATCAGTTACATGCAATTATTGAATAGCCTATCGTGTCGGGCAGTGCACCGTGCAACATAAGAAAAAATACGGCGAGACTTACCAACTTACCAACTCTCCTTCCCTGTCCAAGGCAAACATTGTTAATTCAAGCAGAAACATGTATAAGCATTCAGGCGGCATAGCATATGCAAACACGATGGTCGTTATAATATGATCGTTCAGGTGTTCAGTTAATTTATTTCATGCGATACAGTATCTCGCACGCGGATAGCCGCTAAGCGAGGATGATTTGTTTAACTTTCATTTACAAGCAAGCATGCAACAAGTTAAATACAAGGCGATCACTGGCGTATGCCATAATGGACGGTATAGTCTTGACGAGAATGGTATGCAACGAAAGTACAAGAGGCGCTGCAAACCATTCCACCGAACAAGAGACTAAAAACAATTGGTCTCGCCCGGACCAGGTCGATGCCAGTGCCCCAGCATCGCCCGCGAGACCGTGACCCTGTGCACTGGTTGTCCATGATCGAACGAGGCCTTGGTTGGGGCAACAAGAGTACAAGACAAGAGTACAAGACAAGAGTCATTGCTGTTGAGACAACAATAGTACAAGACAAGAGGCATTGCCTGATTTCCATTCTTATAGTCGTTCTGAACAATATCCTGTATAACAGGGTGTTGGCCTGGCTTATGTTACAAGTATTGAGTCAAGGCAACGTACAAGCAGACAAGCATGCGTTCTAAGGAACATAAGCAGCACGTTTGCTCGGGCCCGAAGGTAAGCCGAGAGATGAAACCGTTAGGGACTTAGCATGCGAGGGTCTGAACATATATAAGCAGTATTTTATTTTCCATGTTCTAGCATAGCAATACAAGTTGGGATTATTCCCTTAGCTAGGTGCATTGGATTCTTATTAGCATGCAGGGATGATTCACCTAGCGACTAGCATGAAATATTCTAGATTTTATGTGTGCTGGCTAAGCAAAGACAAGTTCACCGTAGCCACCCACCTTAGCGATGATTCGCCTCGGTAGAGTGATACGTCAAGCGAGCCTCTGAAAGCCGAAGCCGGATTCCTGTAGGGGCAAGTCTGGATATCCTTTGCTTCTTGTTTGAGGCAAAGCGGGTAGACAGCTGCACTATTGCCGTTTGAAATGACAGGCCGCTAGAACGGAACGGGGTGTTACAGTGGCTACGATGAACTTGTCTTTGCTTAGCCAGCACACTTAAAATATGGAAGTTTTATGTTAGTCGCTAGGTGAATCACCCCCTGTATGCTAATAAGAATACAACGCACCTAGCTAAGAAAATAATCCCAACTTTTATTGCTTGTGTTAGAACATGGAAATAAAATATTACTTATATTCAGACCCTCGCATGCTACCTTTGCCTTGTGCAACAAGACCCCGCTATGCCACAAGTAGAACGATATGTATATGCTCTTCTTAGTGCACTGTTTACTTGTTTACACTGCATGTCCCTAGATCATGTCGCTCGGTAAGTCCATTTACGGTTTCACTCCTCGACTTACCTCCGGGCCGAGCTAATGTGAATGCTTATGTTTATACAAATGCATGCTTGCCTGCTTATATATTGCCTTGATTCAATGCTTGTCATATAATTGCATGCCAATATCAAGTGAATGCTCTCTTGCCTTGTTTTCATCCAAACCACCGAAAGGCTATCTAATAGTCGTTCGGAGCCAAATATAAGAATATTGAAAGCATTTGGGACCGTTAGTTCGCCAAGGCATTTCCCGAACTAGGGGACTGCATCAATGGACAGTTAAGCAAGATAACAAAGCCTCAGAGGAAATTGATACTCGTCTTGTACTCAATCTAACGGCTCAGGGAGACTATCCAAGACAGATCATGCTATATGATTGTCTCATGCTCGTATAATCATGTCATGTAAAGCAATAAAATCATAGCTCGTGGAGCATACTTGTTCTGAACAAAATTAAGTTATCCTCTGAACCTGAAACCCAAGACTCACAAGGTCACGGATAACTTGTGCACAAGGAGGATTACACCATCCCATTCCGCAGACGGTCTCGGGGCACTGGGACCGATCCGGTCTAGACGGACTCCATGTTGTTCTCTCCTTGTTTATGGGGACGGTGCACAATGCTCATGTTATTTTACCGTTCGTACCATTTTGAACCCCATACTCATTGAGAGGCATCTCTACATGTTCGGCGGGATGGCTTGTAAGGCCCTGTTCAAAGCATTTCAAACAATCCACTCTTGAGTCATCGTCCATTTTGGCTATACCAGTGACCCTCCTGTTCATATAGATAATCATCCACGCTTAGCGGTAATCCGCGTGCGAGTCATTGCATCGAAGTCAATAAACTGAATCACTAAAACATCCTCTGCAACACTTCTGGATAACCTGTATGCTCGTGCACCCGATATGTAATCTAGCATTGAAATACTTGTGTTTGCATATGTTATGCCCCTGAATTTCATAATAAATGCTTGTGCTTGAATTAACTTGGTTTGCCTTGGACAAGAAAGGACAAATAGTAAGCTGGTAAGTCTCGTCGTATTTTCTCTTATGTTGCACGACGCACTGCCACACGAGTTAGGCTATTTAATCTTTGCCATGAAACTGATCCTAAGGAAAGATTAGAAAGACAACATAATAGACGGTGCACGGAACCTATATTACGTGTTTGGATTTGTCAAGCGGGCGAGTAGCCTCCCCACCAGTGCATTCATGTACTGATAATCCACCAGATTGTTTACAAGGTGCGGGAGAACCTCGTTCGGTGCGGATGCCTCCTTCGTGCGTGCTAAGTCGTGGAGTCAACCTGAAGCCTTGGAGCATTGTGATCCGAAACTGAAGCACATATACAAGACATAATGTTAGAATATTGCCTGTATATCTTTTCACAAATGTAGCCACTTGGCACGCTTTTACTGTTTCAGAGAGAGAGGCTTGAGCGACTTGTAATCTCGACTTAGCGCCGCCTGTAACACTTGTTTATATAAATAAAAGAGTTGCTTTACTTCTATACTTGTGTTATTCAATGCTAGCTTCCGCTATTGACGACTCTGTGAACTTGTTATCAATCACTTATGTGTTTATATTCCGCTGCACTCGGACAATCTGTGCAACTCTGTGGCTTAGACCTCTTACCGCCAGCATGAACTACGACCTTGCACGGGCGCGCCTTACGCTCGTGCGGCATCACGCCCAGATGGGTCAAGCGATCGTCCTGTGGGAGCGCTGGAACAGTGATTCGTCCCCAGCGGGGACGGCCAATTAGCCTGCGGGAGATCGGGACGTGACAATATGTATGTTTCAATTAATTAATAAAACACGAAAAAGAAAAATAATTCTAAAACTAATTTTTTTCCTAACATAATCGAAAAAAGAATATGTGCATCACACATGCATATATCTAGTATATATGAAACGAGTGTGGGGTTTAATTAGAGGAATTTGTATAGGTTAGTGGGAGGAAGTTGTAAGAATTAACATTTACGATTTTAAGAGTCAGGCATGTTTGCAAGGCAAAAATTCTATATTTTTTTGCGATATTATACTTTTCATGTTTGGTGAATACATAAATATTTACGAAAACATATAGTTGATATTTTTTTTTTTAACATTTTTGATTGATTATTGAATATATTTAATACTTGTTATTATTTATTTGTGATTTTTTATCATGTAGTTGGTTAAGATGATATGTTAGTACTCATTAGAAACGACTTAAATTCTACTTACATATTTTTTTTACTTAAAAATCTGATTTGTACTGAACCTAAGCCAAATTTACCAGACTTGAAACGGACCCAACCCAAAGAATGATTTATTTTAAAACGAAAAAGGGGAAAAAAAATATATTTTTTCTATGAAAAAGGAAAAAATAAAAAATAAAAACAAAAATGGTTTTTTCCCCAAAAAAAAGATATAAATAAAAAAAGAACAAATTTTATAAAAAAAAAAGTATAGAAAAAAATGTTTTTAAAAATTTTGAAAAAGAAAGGAAAATGAAAAAAATTGAAAATGTGTTTTTTAAAAAAGGAAGAAAAAAATTACAACTTTTTTTCTATTTTTTTAAAAAGCAAAAAAGCGAAAAAGAAAACACTTCTATAACAACATAGAAAATCAAAACAACCAAAAAAAGAAAAATAAAACCAAAATTTCCTAAAAATAAATTAAACAAGATTAAAAAAGGGAGAAAAAAGCTTTTTTAAGCATAATAAAAATTAATTATTGTAAAAAAATAAAAAAAATAAACGAAAAAAATAAAAAAAATCAAATCAATTTTTTTTTGTTACCTTAGGCAAGAATAAAAATACCCACCTGTCATTTAATGATTTAGTTTGAGAGTGGGACCAAATATTAATTGCTATAAGAGATGGAAACACTAAATTTTTTTGTTACCTTAGGCTAAACCAAACATGGAAACACTAAATTTGTTCAGAAAAAAAAAATAAAAAAAAATTCGCTCACTAAATGCCCCAAAGTTTATGGGTGAGAATTTGGAATCAGTAAGGTGAGCTGGTGAAATCCAAACATTCATTTTTTTTGTACCAATATCAGATTCCTTCAACCTCAAACCTTTTCCAATGTTGTCCTTCCCTGGCCACATTAAAAAAAAAAAAATCTCATGTTCTTTCCTTAACACTGATACACAAGCAACTGTGTATATCAATTCTACAAGATCACTAGCTAGTTATTGTCATTTTGGCATGGTGTGCCCCCTGAGAAAGGAGTTGATGAGCACAAGGGACTCCATGGGCTTGTTGAGAGGCACAAGGTGGCCTGCCCCTCTCACTGTCACCATTGTCAGGCCTTGGTACTCCACAAACCTCCCTCCAACCTGTAAACCCAAAATACTCAGTATTGTTCCGTCACTACCTTCGTCCCGAATGAGGGGTTTCTATCTCCCCTATTTCTATGGTAGATTTTTTTTAGAAAAAAACTTCTCCCGACAGTAATAATGTATCCTAATTTTCATCCTACGTGGCGTTGATGTAGAGTGGAGAATTTCTATAAGGATTTTTATCTCATGGAATTTTTCTATCTTTCATTTTAATTAATATTGGGTCATACATTCAAACGAAATCGTTAAATTGATCATTTTATTTTTCTGTCACGTAGGATAGAAATTGAGAACCAATGGAGATTTTTTTTTTTTTTTTTTTGATGCAATTTTTATGTAGAAACTCTAGCAATTAGGATAGAAATTTACTTATAGTATAATGTCAAGTAGGATAGAAAGTCAATTTTAGAAATCCTCATAGAAAGTTGTATCACAGTTTGACAGAGTTCCTACATAGAAATTGCATAAAAAATACTCCCGAATGGGGGTCACTTCCTACGTGGCAGAAAATAAAATGTTCAATTTAATGATTTAGTTTGAAAGTGGGACCAAATATTAATTGCTATAAGAGATGTAGAATTTCTATGAGAGTTTCTAAGTATAAAAACCCTTATCGAAATTCTCTATCCTATATGAGCATCACATATGATGAAAATTGGAATAGAAATACTATTGGGAGAGATTTTCGTTAAAAATGATTTCTACGGGGACATAAAAAATCCCAAAAAAAAAAAAGGTTTTTCTGGGTTTGAACATTGTCAGTACCTGCTTGTTGTGGTACCATGTCTGCCACTGAGTCTTGATTGGAAGGTCCAAGGACTCCACACAGTATCTGGACCCAATCACTGGCACCCTACCATCTGCATCTCCACTGTAATATTAATAGTGTTCAGACCAAGAATGAGAATGAGACTCCACAGCTTTGGCAGACCAAAAAGAGAAGCATGCATGACTCTTGGAAATAAAATGGCAGCCCTGTCAGTAGTGCTATTGTTTTATGATAAGACAGGGTCGTCATTTCTGAACTTGTGCAAGCTGTGCGATCGTAGAGGACCCCAAAAATCGGAAGGTCCGGAGTTTTTTAACCTCCGTGTATATTACTAAGAAATCTTCATTTTTTAGATCTAGGCTCCCATATTTTTTAGAAACTGCAGTAACATGGTCCTTAGAATGTCAGATACGAAAGTGTGATAAGGTTCAAGTTAAGATACCTAACAATATTAGGACAGCCATGATAGTCTCATGTGAGTCTGGGACAGATATCTAACAATATTAGGACAGTCACTCGTACTTTTGTATCAGTAACAAGTTGAGATCTATTGCTTAAGTTCCTTCAGTTGATGCAGAAATATACGATGGGGTGTATTTTCTTACAAGAACATAATTGTTTTTCTTCTTTGAGTTTATGTCAGATGAGCTTTAGTTTTCGGATCATGTGAACACAACAGGGGTGGAAGTCCAAAAGCCCAATTTGTTCTCTTTATTCTCGAAGTGCCATTTTTCCTTGGAAGCACAAACACTCCAAAAAATCGCAGGATATGTGTCATATCCTATCCTTATCGTGTCGCATTGTACCCGTGTCTGGGCAACATATCCATTTTCTCTTGCTTTTTTCCTTTTTCTCTTGGTTATAGTACAGAGAAATCAAAAGGTGTATATATAGGCCATGGCACAAACCTGTACACCCATATCCTTAGGCCAGCGTTGATGAGCTTCGAGTAGATTGGCAGAACAGAAAACACATCGAAGTTGTAAGTGTTCAACGTCGAGTCACTGCCAAAAGAAAACAAAGAACAAAGCATTAAGTACATAGTTTATACTGTTTTGGGCCACTTTATATAGCATGTCATGTATCTATATATGGAAATCCAATCCTATGTAGGATTGACATATATTTCCATATTCAGAACTCATCGACTAGATAGGACCAGGACTTTTGCTCCAATCCAATCCTATCTGTGCTCCAAGTGAAAAATGTTCATGGGCCTGTTTTGTCCGCCATTTTCCTTCATATACATATGCAGAACTCTTTCTCCTCCAATAAACAACATGTGAATGCCACTAACTTGTGCACCTATAACTTACTTGCAAACCTTCCATGGCCCTTCGGTCCTTCCTGTCACATTTGCATGAAATGATCTTTGCACATCAACCCTGTTGAAGTACTCCTCAACATGGTTGGAGAAGCATGGATCATAGCCTGCTGGAATTCTCATCCTCCTTGCAAAATTCCTCTGCAATCAATTTCATAGACAGGCAATATTTCTTCTCACAAGGTTGTATACTCAAATGCCAACTGCATAATACCTTAAGTTCATAGGGTTAGAAGTTATGCAAGTTACCTTCACTCGGAAGTTATCGGTGTAATCAACGTTTGATGAGGACGTATTTCCAGCAGTATTGCACTTGGGTGCGTATATGTTGTAGATATCGATCTTCTGATACTCTCCGTACACAATGTTCATCGCATCGTTGCATTCATCTGTCAGGTTGAAAAGCTTGAAGTTGCAAACCTTCTTAACAAGCCCGTAGACTTGGTCCGATACGATGGTGTGGCTCCACGCGTAATCTACTAGCCCCTTCGCGTCGTAGTAGTCGTCTGTTTCAGGGTTCCCAACCTGGATATTGTGAACTACTCCATCATCATCGTCGCCGACAACAATAGCAATGACAACAAGCGCAAAGTTTATTTTATAAAAAACAAGGTAGGTTTCAAACACAAACACCGAATGAGTAAGGCTTCATGAATATATTGGAAGTTTACGATCAATTAGGGGTAAGAGATGGTTATGCCATTTAATTACTCAAAAATGCTATTCGGCACCCAAATTTTTTGGATAATGTCATCTTCCATTATGTAACATCTGACATGGCAAATTTTAACATTTACATTAAAATTAACACTAAAATTAACATTACTATTAACATTAACATTAAAAAAAATTAGGTGATGAATTTTTTTGGTTAAATTTTCCATGTCAGCTGCCATGTGAGATGCCACGTAATGGGAGATGGCATCACCCATTTATTTTGGGTGACGAATAGCAGAATTGTTAATCACTCTCTTTTTAGGGAAGAATTTTTTTACGGGGTTGGTGAACAAAAGTGAAAAAAGAAGAGAATTTTTTTGAGACGCCTGAAACTATTAAACACAGTTCTTAGAAGTGGACTGAAAATCCATCACAATATCCAGGAACTTGGGTTTGTTTTTGAAACTAGGGGTCTATTTTCTAGAACCAACTACAGGATTCTTTGATAATATGTCAAAGATGATCAAAGTTTTGTTATTTACATCTTAAAACTTACAGAAGATGATAATGTGATGTACGTTGCAAATTCACTTGATCCTAACATGCTTTTAAACATTGTTATTCTGTTTCCTGAAACTATTAAACATAGTTCAAAGAAGTGGACTGAAAATTCATCCCAATACCTGAGAACTTGTGTTTGTTTTTGAAACTAGGGGTCTATTTTCTAGAACCAACTGCAGGATTATTTGATAATGTCAAAGATGATCGAAGTTCTGTTATTTGTATCTTAAAACACTTAACAGAAGATGATAGGTTATGTAAGTTCTTGCAAATTCACTTGTTCCTAACATGCTTTTGTAAAACATTGTTTTCTGTTTCCTGGAGAATTATCATGTAAGGTCTGAACCAATCTCAATTATCTACACCTCCCGATCCCACTTTCTATCCGATGTGAGACTATATTATCAACTCCATTGTCACCACCTTTGAGCGTTCAACCGGAAACGAGATACAATCCAACACCCTATCTGACTAAGTAAGACATTTATGTGCAAGAAACTTGTGTAGCCGGGTACGTAGTTTGAACTTACAAAATTGGTGCATATTGTTCTAATGTATATCCTACATTATGTAAATGAAAGTACAAGGCACCAAAAGCTTACTATGAAGCCTTTCAAATTGATATATGGGTGCTTGTTCTTCTCCTTGTTGCGTTCGTAGATAAGTTCAGCCAGTTGGGGTACATAGTGACCTGAAAATGTTCCCATAGACAAATCCGTAAATATTCCTATTTAGTCCCTCAAATGTGCACAAAAGCTTTGAGATCAACACCATTGTCAAATAATCCATATTAATACTTCCTTTATTAGGTTTCATATATTTCCTTAAAGAGTTCCATATGATCATCAAAACTCTATTGGTTAACTTTAGTACGTTCTTATATTGCTCTAAACTCTACGTATGTCCTAAGGCTATCTCCAATGGGGATTTTTCTACTCGAGTTTCTATTCCACTTCACATTGCACTATAAGAAAATTTCTATCCTAGTTGACAGAGTTTCTACATAGAAATTGCACAAAATAAAAGGGTCAACTGAATGATCTAGTTTGAAAGTAGCGCCCAATATCAATTGCGCCCAATATTAATTGCAATAAGAAATTGAAAATTTCTATGAGAGTTTCTACATGTAGAAATCTTCATAGAAATTCTCCTAGCCGACATCAGCGTCACGTAGGGCGAAAATTGGAATAGAAATCACTGTTAGGAGAAGTTCTTTTTCTTTCTAAACAGAGTTTCTACTATAGAAATAGAAGAGATGGAAACCTCCATTGGAGATGTTTACTAGGTTCCCAATGGAAGTTGAACACTCACCTCCATAACTCTCTCCTGCTATATAGAAATCATGATCTTGATACTGTCGAAATCTTTTCAACCAGTTGACGAGGAAGTTATGTGCATCGTTAGCTACATAGATGATTTGCAACAAAGTTTTTTAGTTAGAAATGCGTACTTGTGTACTTCAAAAGGTTAACAGAAGAATATTAGAAGAATGAAAAAACTGCTTACCCACAAATCCATCTTCTATGCCTGTGAGATCAGAGGAGAGATTGGCATAGGAGAAGCCAACTCCAACAGGAGACTCCAAAAATAACAAATTTGCTTCTGCATATATATAGAGAGAGGGGGGTTAAGATCGATGCATATTATTCAGGAGGTTGCGAGTTCGAGCTTCCTGGACGCCATTTAATTTCTTTTTGGAGGAATTAAGTGGTGAGTTGGTGATGGGTGCAACGCAGGTGCGGTTCAAGTGCGGGCCGAGATGTGTGGGACCTTCGTTTCGGGATGTGGTGGACCTTCGGACCGAGTTTGTAGGCCTTCGGACCAGGAGTCTATAACACAATTACTTCTTCCAAAAATAATAATAATAATAATTATTATTATATATATATATATATATATATATATATATATATATATATATTCTTGAGCTCTAAAATTGTATCGATTATAATGACAAAGTTCAAAATAGTCTAAATGATCCTAATGGCACCCCAACTATAGCGTTCGGACGATTTGGCACATTAACATTTCACTGCTCGATTTTGACACCCAAATTTTATAAATTGTTCTTTGAATCACCTTTCGTCAATTTTGAAACACACCGAAACCACCTCAAAAACATATCTTTTAGTGCAAACGTGCAATTTAAATACTCGTGTTGCCAAATATGCTTTTGAAGTTGTCTCGATGTGCTTCAAAATTAACAAAATGTGCTTCAAAAGAGCGATTTATAAAGCTGGGATACCAAAATCGAGCAGTGGAAAATTAATGTGTCAAAAATACTCTAGCGCTATAGTTGGGATGCCATTAGTATAATTTAGTCTTTCAAAATATAATATCTATAGATATTAATATAGTTGGAGATCTTGGCAACAGAACCTTTATTCCATGCATATTTATTGAACACAAGCCCTGCTCCATCTCTCTTGACCCTGAGAGGACCAAGTTCAACAGCTGCTCCATAGCCTATAGATGAGCAGCCAGGGCCTGCATTAAAACAACAAATCAAGTACAGAAGCATTATATTCACAATGATGAAAATAACTAAAATGCTAATGGAAACTATATATATGTTTCATGAGCTGGTTTTTAAATAGATATAGTATAAATATCATAGAAAGATAGGCTAAATTATTCTAGTGGCATCCTAACTATATATAGCGTTCGTAAGTTTTTGACATTTTAACTTTTTACTGTTTGATTTTCACATCCCAACTTTATAAATTGTTCTTTTGAAGCACCTTTCGCCAATTTCGAAACACATCGGAACCACTTCAAAAAAAATATCTGACAATACAAGCATTTAAATTGCGCTTTTGTACTACATACATGATATGCTTTTGAAGCCGTCTCGATGTGCTCCAGAAGAACAATCTATGAGGTTATCGTGCCAAAGTCGATCGAGCAGTAGAAAGTTAAGGTGCCAAAAAACGTCCGAGCGTTATACAAGTGCATATATAAATTGCGCTTTTGTACTACAAAATGTATTGCTTTTGAAGTGGTCTCGATGTGCTTCAAAATTGACGAAAGTTGCTTCAAATGAGCAATTTATGAAATTATGGTGCCAAAATCGAGCAGTAGAAAATTTAAGTTACGAAAAAATGTCCGAACGCTATAGTATAAATATCATAGAAAGATAGGCTAAATTACTCTAGTGGCATCCCAACTATATATAGCGCTCGTACGTTTTTGCCATCTTAACTTTCCATCGTTTGATTCTGGCATCCCAACTTTATAAATTGCTCTTTTGAAGCACCTTTCGTCAATTTGGAAACACATCGGGACCACTTCAAAACAAAAAAAAAAATCTAACAATACAAGCATTTAAATTGCGCTTTTGTACTACATGCATGATATGCTTTCGAAACCGTCTCGATGTGCTCCAAAAGAACAATCTATGAAGTTATGGTGCCAAAGCCGATCAAGCAGTAGAAAGTTAAGGTGCCAAAAAACGTCCGAGCGCTATACAAGTGCATATATAAATTGCGCTTTTGTACTACAAAATGTATTGCTTTTTGAAGTGGTCTCGATGTGCTTCAAAATTGACGAAAGTTACTTCAAAGGAGCAGTTTATGAAGTTATGGTGCCAAAATCGAGCAGTAGAAAGTTTAAGCTGTAAAAAAAATGTCCGAACGCTATATTTGCGGGCTGCCATTAGGAGTATTTGAGAAAGAAAGAAAGAAAGAAAGACCTCCATTGAGCCAGAGGAGGAGGGGTCTCTTGGAAGGATGTGTCTGTGCCTCAAAGAACCAGTAGAAGAGTGCCCTCCCACTCTCCTCATTGACTGCTATGTAGCCAGAGAACTGAGACACTGGTGGGCTTTGGGGTTGTCCAGGGAGGCTGAGCACTCTGTCAAGCACCTGGGGGGCTCCACCTCCTCTGCATGATTTGATTTGAATGAGGGAGAAGAGTGTGATGATCACAAGAGCACTGGAAGTGATTCCTGAGGGCCTCAGAGTAGCTGGAGGTGATGCCATTTCTCCCTGGAGGAGAATATGATTGTTGTGCCATAGAAAGTATAGATAAGTATGAGTGAGAGGTGATGGGGATTTCATGTGAAGAAGTCATGTGAGGGACAAAGAAAGGTTAACAGAAAAGTCTACAATAGGGGTGAGTGGCAACCGAATCGAATTGGACTGAAAATCGAATAAGCAAAATTGACCGAATCAAATCGAACCGAATTAAATCGGTTCGATTATCGGTTTATTCGATTTTTCGGTTTAGTTATGCTTTTTTTTGGTTAATATATAGTAGCTAAAAATATCTAAGATACATTTAGTATATATATATATATATATATATATATATATATATAAACTAAATTTTCTTATTCGATTTTATGTTTTGGGTCGAAACCGAAATTCGAAACCGAAATTCAAAACCGAAACCAAATAAAAAAAAATCGTATTTTCAAAACCGAAATTGAACGGATTTTTTTTTAAACCGAACTGATCCATCTCTTATTTGATTTGGTTCGATTCGATTTTTGGTCCAAAACCGAATAGTGCTCGTCCCTAGTCTACGAGCTTTTGGTGTACTAGAAGCCAGACTACGGAAAGTAAGAGGTTGCCTCTTGTGAAAAACTTGATGTTATCATGTTAACTGCAGTATTGGTGGTGGACTTTAGCTGCCATTGTCCTTTGCTTCATTTTCTTCTGTCAACATATCTCTGCATCACCTTCAACTCTACTGCAGCTTATATTGAACTACTAACGTGCAGGTAGATTACACGTGCGTAAACAAAAATTATTAAAAAAATAGATATAAAGTTATTATAAATATTATTATTTTTAGAAATCGAATTCAAATAACAACAAAATATACCTCTCATCTTAACCACTTGAGTTAGAATTAATTATTATTATTATTTTTTTGAAGAAGGTAAATATTATTGAAAAGAAAAACCAACATTACAAAACTATAAGCCCTCCCAAGTCACAAGATGAGTTCATTTTGGGTCTAGGATATCTATATCAGCTTGTATATTTCTTTGTACAGTATTAACACCGGTAGTCAGGCATTCAAAGATACGTCGGTTTCGTTTTCTCCAGACGTGCCACACCATCGGGCCAAAGATCAGCCTAAAACGCTTGTATGCTCCCGGCCCTTGTCTTTTTTGCGTCCTGACCTCATACATGGCCGACAAGAGATTCCTGTTGTGTGTAGCCGGAAGTCCAAAGCAGATAGGATCGATGTTGATTCCAGATCTCATAAACAAAGTCACAGTTAGAATTGTTTGGTTGTAAATAAATAATATTATGTAGTTAAATCATGAATTATTTAAAAAAAAATATTTAGTGGAGTATTTACAAACGACTTAGATATCTCAATTTTGAGTACTTTTTCAGCCTTATTATAAGCAATAATGCTAAGTTTACTACCAAATGCTTACAACCTTCTTACAACTATCTCTCCCCCTGCTATGTGGGCCACCCCGGACCCCACCTCTTCCGCAATGAATGACCGTCACGTGGCTTTCCGACCAGGTGACGCGACCATCCGAACAGCCATCGGATCTCACCTCTCCCCTCTTCTCCAATGGGCTACCGTCACAAGGGTTGTAGGCATTTGGTTGTAGTCATAGCATAACTTGTATTATAAGAGTAGGGATAGGCTAGTTAAATTTGCAGTTTAGTTTCCATAGTAACATGCAAACTCATGGAGGGCAATACTTGCTCTCTTTTTTTTCGGCATGCTAAAATCCACCAACTTCTACCACGGAATATAACTGAGGTAGCATGAGTTTGCCCCTAGAGCACTGTTCTATCAATATTATTGCAGATACATAACTATCAACAAGTTAGGAAGCAAGGGCTTAATTGGGATTTAGTTTATTCCACTTAAAATATCTTGATTTTTTTTTAGCAAATGAATGTTGTGTCGGTATTATCATGTTCATGTCTTATCGTGTCCATATTGTACTGTGTTTGGTCAATGTAGAATCGTGTTCAACATACTAAAAAAATGAGAGCCTAATAAAAAAAATAGTTTACCAAGTAGACTCTTTTAGGCATAAATTCGAACATTATGAGCTTTTAATGTCATTTTTCACCATTAACAGAGAATTCGCAATATGACAGAACTCGTCGAAGATGCGGTGGTTCGGACGGCAAGAAAAGTGTCAACAGTGGGACTTAACGTTGTTGTTGTAGCTCCTCCTTCGACTACCGTTGCAGTCCGACGACGATGACGCCGTCTCGGTTATGATGTGGATTCTCGGTTGAAGATGAAGGAGAAGAGATGAGAGGAGAGAAGATGAGTTATAGAGATAGAGGTTGAGTGAGGAAGGGGTGTTCGTACGGAAAAAAAAAAAAAAGAATGGGTGGGGGGAGGGGGCGCTCGATAGTGGGTTCTAGAAAAGGAATAGTTCTGTAGTGTACATTGTTTTGTACTTTACATTATATGTGAGATAGTGAGGGATAGAGGAGAGCTATCAAAATCAGTTAGCCCATATAAGATAAAAATATTTTCAATATACTAGCTAGTGGCTTCGTCCTTATAAATAAATTTGAATAAATATATATATATATATATATATATATATATATATATATATATATAATTTGGATAAAAAATACAAAAAATTTGGGTGGACTGCAGTCCACGCCATTGTATAGGACCTTTGGTCCGAAAAGCTAATATAGGTCCAAGTACTAAGCCTACAAAATGACTCACCGAGTCGAAGACCATACCAATCATGCAATCTTCAGGAAAATAGAACTATTTTATCAGGAAACTAATTCAGATGCAATGGGTTGCAGATAACTAGCTTGCCAATCTTGATCATTACAAAATCGAGCAGTGCTAAAAACATCCGAATGCTATAATTAGAATGCCATTAGAATAATTTAGACTATAAATGTACTACATGACTGGATTTCAATGAAGGAGAAGAGGGAGGAAGAGTGTGATGATCACAAGAGTAGAGGTGATTCCTGAGGGACAAAAGAGTAGCTGGAGATGATGCCAGTTGTGTTATCCAAATTCCTTATATTTCCTTTGAAAAAAACAAAATTTAAAAATGATTAAAAAAACGAATGTTATCAATTTACGGAGAAAAATCGTGTACGAAATACTGTCCTAAGAGATTATTGGAAGTCTATATGTGCAGACTTTTTTTTGAATTCCTGAGGGTCTTAGAATAGCTGGAGATGCCATTTCCCCCTCATAGAAAGTAGAGATAAGTATGAGTGAGAGGTGACGAGGATTTGATGCGAAGGAGTAGAAGTCATGTGATGTGAGGGACAAGGAGAGGTTACAGAAAAGACTACTAGCTTTTGGAGTGCTAGAAGCCAAACTAAGGAATCACTGGTGCAGGGATATGGGTTGTTAAACCAAGTAAGAGGCTGTGCCTTTTGTGAAAACTTGATGTTAAACTGCAGTGGTGGTTTGGCTTTAGCTGCCATTGTCCTTTGCTCCATTTTCTTCTGTCAACATATCTCTGCTTCTCCTTCAGCGTTTCTGCAGCTTATATTGAATAGGCTAGCTAAATTCAAAAGCAGTTTAGTTAAATTCATAAAAAAAATAAACAAATAAAAAAATAAAACATAATGGCTGTGCCTCTTTTCTTTTTCTTTTTTTTTCTTTTTTTTTTAATCTTTGTGACAGAGAGTTATTGAGATCAAGAAAAAAAGTGTTGTGAGTTTTTCTTCTTTATAGTGGAACTGAATCGTCATCTTCCGCGGACGTACGTAGACATCTTGATCGAATTACGTAAATTTTTGTCTTTGCGGTTATAAATTTTTTCTGTGACATTACAATAGATAACATACATAGTGGAGTGCACCTGGATCTGACAGAGATCTGAGGATATAGCAAATTTCTTCTTGACTGAGATAGCATGAGTTTAGCCCCTCGAGCACTATTCTATCAACATTATTGTAGATACATAACAATCAACAAATTAAGAAGGGACAGGACCATTGGTCCCGAAAACCATACCAAATCTTCAGGGGAAATGGAACCCTAATTTTTTTTTTTTTTTTTTTATATCTCACTTTCATCGAATTAGGAATTAAATTTTCAAGAAAAAATTTGAACTGTATTCATCCTCACGGAAGTCCGCCATTGTAACTAAGAGGCCACCACCCCACGGACCGAAAAATGGAACACTATTAATATAACAGGAAACTGATTGAGAGGACATAGGTTGCAGATAACTAGCTTGCCAACTTGTTCATTACATAATAGACCCATGGGTGTGGCTTATGGCCAGCAATACATACTTTTGCAATTGACATGTTTGCAACAGGAGAAAACACAAATAACTGACACAGTCTGGAAAAGAAAATATATACCCAAATCTTCCTAAACCTCCTATAAACACCATAGCCCACTCACTAAATCTCTACTCTTCTCCGATCTTATAATGCGGCTTGAAATTGACTCAAAATTGAGCCGTCCAAGTCGTAAGTAAATACTCAACCAATTTACTTTTTTTTTTTTTACTTACGGAGATAAATGAAAAATGAAACCAACTTCTCACTTATCTTGATTTTTTTTTACGGAAGAATTAAAAATTCTAAGTAAATACTCAAGCAATTTTTTTCTTTTTAAATCTACGGAAGATACATAATTTTTTATAAATAGTAGAGATATATCAATAACAAATTATAATTAAAATATGGTTAAATCTATAATAAATTATAATTAAAATGTAAATATATATAATAAATTTTAATTCAAATATATAAAAAAATTTAAACTATTTTACAATAATATAAGAAAAAAATTATTTTATGTGCAACGCACGTGCATTTACTAGTATTTATAACGAGACTTCAAAACGGCTCAAAAGTGAGCCGTCTAAGCCGTTTATAAATCTTTCACCATTTATAAAAAACTAATATTACGTAGAATGAAAAAATTTAACTTTGTTATAGATAACGTCATCGGAAATCAACTTGATCAACCAAGAAAAATGCCTCACAGCTTAACCACATTGGCTAGAATAGGTGATTGGCTATACTTATATAATATTATCTCTACTTTTATAATGAGACTTTAAAATGGCTCAAACGTGAGCCGTCTAAGCCGTTTGTAAATCCTCCACCATTTATTTTAAAAACTAATATTACGTAAAAAAAAATTTAAAAAATAACTTTTTTATAAATAACATAATGGGAAATCGAACTTGACCAACCAAGAAGAATGTCTCCCACCTTAACTACATGAGCTAGAAGAGGTCTTTGGCTATAGTTATATAATATTATGTAGTTAAACACTTAATTAAATTTTATTTATTTATTTAAATACGTGAAAATATACGTACAGCTTAAACAACAAGCATTTTCAAAACTTTTTTTTATAAAGAGTAGAGATATATTCATAACCAATTATAATTAAAATATATTTAAAATTTTAAACTATTTTACAATAAGATTAGGAAAAAAAAAGGACCCACAAAGGACCGGCCCATCTCTTTTCTTTGATTGAAACACAACTTAAAATTTTAAAAGTTGTATAGCTCGTGCAATACTCGCACGAGCCACCGTCCGCCGCTGGTCTTGTCTGATTTTTAAAATACTGAGTTAAACAATAGTTAGAATTTATTTATTTATTTAATTTATAATCAAATGAGGATATACGTACGGTTTAGACGGTAGAATTTTAGCATTTTTCAATCCTCTTTATAAAGAGTAGAGATTGAAGATTGGGGTTGGTATAATATATTTCAGCAGATGAGGGAAATTGATAGGCGTATATTGGGCTTAGGCCCATTGATAGGTTTTAAATAAAGAAAAAACAGAATAAAGGGAATGGGCTTGGAAGAAATATATTGTGGGCTTGAATTCTTAAATTTAGTAATAGAAGCAATGGGCTAGAATTTAATCAGTAAGATAATTTATTTTTGGGCCTTTAGGAAGTAAAATAAAATAAATTTGAGTTTGGGCCTCGGGCTCTGAAGGGAATTTCAGGTTATAAGAAATTAAATGGGCTCTTACATATATAAGTGAGTTTTTATTAAAGTTATACATGCAGGAGATACAATTGTGATTATGATGGTTTTAAATAATTGAATATAGACTTAGAGCTCATTTAGGAAATAAGAGATATTGGTTAAGGGCTTGGGCTTTGACTGAATAATTTAAACTTCATATAATTCATGGGCCTATATTGGTATAAATGAAAAAGGGAATTAGCATAAGAACATAGTTGGGTTTTAGGTTTATTTGTTGATCTTATAATTAATAAAGGAATTCTAAGACTTATTTTAGGTTCCAAATTATTGGGTATAAAAATATGAAATCCTAATTATTAATTAAAGCAAGAACCTAAGCTAAATGAAAATCTATAAAAAAATTTGAATTAATTAATCCCAAAATATAATTATACTAGTTTTTATGTCTTTTGGTTAATATAGAGAATCAAGACTTGGATATAGTTACCTACAACAATACAGGAAAGTACACTATGACTATGTCTCTTTATTTTGTAAATGCTCATATTCATGACTCATACTAAACACGAAATGGACACAAAATTTATTGTACTTTATTGTGAGTATCTTGTGGCAACGAAAAAAAAATACTAAGTACGTATGTGACCAAACCCAAATTAGTTAGGTATTGTGAATAACCTAATCATATACGTCACATATGATTAAGTCGAACATTTATTGTATTGTGTTTTTCAACCGATCACATACGAAGAATAGTATTTCAATCAAAGTTGTTTCTTATACATGATTTCAGTGATTGCATGATTCTCTGGTACAACAGATCATTGCATGTTTCATTATACATATATTATTATGTTGCATTATATTTTCTCAGCTTTATTATGTATTGAGTTCATGGTTATAGTTGTACTTTGCTCCAATCCTGAGTGGATAGTTGACATATCAGATTATGACATGGAAATTAGCACGTGGATCGGGTGATAACTCTAGAGGATTCTAGAAGATACTCATAATAGATTTTTTTGTGTAACAGATGTATAGATGATCTGTATGATTATTTTATCGGATTTGATGTACCAAAAATTCTGATAGTGGATTATGGTAATCGTGTATGTAGATATTGTTCACTACCAGAATAAGTCAAATTAGCGACGTAAAGAAACGTCGCTAAATGATCAATAAACGTCGCTAAATAATTTTAGCGACGTAATTAGCGACGTTTTACTGAGTCGCCTTTAAGCTAGTTGCTGACAGGAAAAATGTCGCCAAACGTCGCTATGCCGATGTTTTCTAGCGACGTAAATGCGTCGCTAGATTAGCGACGTTTAGCGACGCCACGTCGCTAATTAGCGACGTGTATATTTGTCGCTTTATGTCGCAAATTAGCGACGTACGTAGCGACGTTTATAACGACGTTACTATGACCTGGCAATACAGCCATGTCAGCAAGCTGCGACGGACATCGACTTTCTTTAGCGATGTTTTTAGTGACGTAATTAGCGACGTTTTTAACGACGTGGCTAAACGTCGCTAATGATACAGTGAAAAAATAAAAAAAAATGAATACTGAATTATTTCTAAACTATTATTCATGCAGTTTATTAATTCACAATATGTACAAATAGACCCGGAGCAAACCTTCGTTGAATTTACTGGATTCGCCGACCCCCTTGGGTTGAACACTCAACACCGGTAAATTAACATATATTTAATATGAATAATATAATAAAATTTGAAGAAAATAAAATATTAAAATTAAAAACCGAATCAGGAGAAAATATCGTCGTAAATAATACAACAAATATCCATACAACTGAGTCCCATCCTAAAGAATACATCAAATTAAAAGCCTCGTCCGAAAGAATACAAAAAAGAATGTTTGAAACACAAATAATCAATAATAAAATGGTCCTAACTAAGACTACTGCGGATCTCCAGGAGGATGACCACCGGCGCGCATGAAGGATAAGAACAGATCATACTGCTCCAGTAAAATTGACACCGATGTCGATGGAGAAGGCAGTGATGTCGGTGGAGTCTATGTCGATGTAGGCGCACCAGGAGGACGTATCCGTTCCAACTCTAAGAGTTGCTGGTTGTAAGAATCCATGGTAGATAACAGCCTCGTACTGCTATGAACCATTGAATCATGCATCATCGTCAGCCTCTCGCCCATGGATAGCTGTGATGCCTGCAGCTCCGTCACGCTGCGCTCTGTCGAGGCTCTAAGATCAGCTGTCAAATCCTGGAGCTCCATGATGCTGCACTCGAGCATATCAAATCGTGCGATGAGCGTCGCATCGTCCGCCTGTGGCTGGGACCGGGGCTGCTCCTCCATCCTTCACAGTAACTCGTCACGGAGAGACGCAATCTGACGGTCAACGGCCTCCTGGACTCGGGCCGACGACTGCGAGGGCTGTGGGGAATGCGCACTTGTCGGGGAGGCCCTAAATGACTGCGTCGCAACCATGACGCCATAGTATCCCGTACCGTAGTACGTACCCCTCTGAAGACCACCAACGGCGGTCACCCATAGCTCGTCCACCGACGGAGCTGAAGCGGGCTGCGAGGAAGTACCAGCCTCTCCAGCTGTAGGTGCACTAGCAGTCGCCCGCTCACGCAGCCTAAGATACTCGGCCTAGAAAAGTTTGTATACTCGATAATTGCCTAAGTTATATTAAAATTAACACAAAGTAAAGTAATACTTACATAGGTCTGCGAGGCCCTCTCATCAATGAGATTTTTGTCCTTTCGATGGGTGGCCAGGAAGACGGTCACCATATTTGCATCCTCACCCCTCTGTACCTGTTAAAAATATATTATTTAGTACTAAAATTAAATATTTTTCCTACTACCATTTTATCGTACTTATATTAAAATAATATATCTTAAATAAAAAACATACCAAACGACAAAAATATTCCGTCATCGGAATCGAACCACCATACCACTTTGCAGCATTCCGCCTAGCCGCCTTGGCCTTCTCAGACCTTTCCTTGTACCTCAGATCGTCGAATCTAGCCCTCATCGCAGTCCACTGCTCAGGCGTGATCCAACCTTGGATCAATTTTCCAACGTGATCACGAGCCTTCTGGTCATCCAGAGCATCACGGATAATCTTGGCGACAACGGCAGGAAATATCTGCTCGATCAACTCGGCCTGGTACGGAGGATAGAAATACGTTTGCTACAATAAATAATTTAGTAAGTGAGCATCACAGATAAGTTATATAATATGCATAAATTAGATGATTTATATAATATACTTTTACCTTGAAGTTTGCGAACCAGAACGCCTTCCTCTCCTCCGGAGCTTCAGAGTAGTTGATCCAAGGGCCACCATAGTTGTTCCTCAGAAAGAGGCCCAGGCGTCTCTGAACCAATGATGGACGATATCTATACAGAGATAATTATTTTGATCGAAAAAGTCAATATATGATGAATAAAGAAATACACGATATATATGATGCTAAACCATCAAATTGACTTACTTTGTACCGTCGGCCCAAATCTCTGTCCTCGTCTCCTCCGGAGGTGCGCATGAAGGATCTAGCTGATGTTGGGACAACGTCGGCTCGACCTCCTCCATATGCTCATCTGTCTCAATGGTTCTGTCAGCAGGAGGAACACTGGACGAGGGAGTACTATCAGGCCTGAAACTACTCGTCCCAGGAGTGATGCCACGTAATATCGTCGCAGTCGAAGATGTGACTGATCGATATACTGGAGTACTGGACGACGAGGATCCAGAACCAACAATAGGCAGTACCGGAGGAGCACTATGTCTACCTCGGGACTTGCCGAACCCTCCGTGTCGTCCTGTCATACCCGATAACAACATATGATGAATAAAGAAATACACAAATATATAGTATATTCTACAGTCAAAGTGTTATGCATATCTCACAGCATTCATAGAATTATACAGTAAATAACTAGTGGTGTCACAAGTCTAAATGGATAATACATTCTACAGTCAAAATATAATACATATATTCGTCAAAATAGTATATTCTACAATCAAAATATAGTATATTCTATAGGCAAAATATTTTATTTTCAATCATCTTCAGAAAATTTATCATGTTCGCCTTCTTCGTCCTCCCCTTCCTCTTCCTCTTCCTCCTCCTCGTCTTCACTTTCATCTACTTCATCTTCGTCTTCGTCTTCGTCTTCGTCTTCCTCTTCAGATAATTCTACATCTTCTACATTATTACCCGTGTAATGAGTAACTTCCGTTGAGTCAATATCTACAATATTTGTTACAAGAGGTAGCTCGTCCTCCTGATAAGCTATTTCGTCAATGTCAAATGTATTTCTAGCTTTAGTCTTGCATACTGCCTACCAATCCGACCTTGTTGTCCCCCTTCTAGGATAAATTGTGAAGTACACGATCTGAGCCTGACTTGATAGGACAAATGGTTCGTAGCCTTGATATCTACGCTTGTAGTTTATATCCACAAGGCCATGCTTGTCAATTTTTCAACCTTGATCTTGAATCGGATCAAACTATTCATACTTTAATAGCACGATATTAGCAGGTTATGTGCCATAATTATATGTCAGCTCCACAATCTCTCGTAAGATGCCAAAGAAATCATTGCTTGAATCGACGTCTTTGTAGTTCGAAGATTGGATACACAAACAACTGTTTTTCATATCGTCTGTTCGATATCCTCGAGTGAGTTGAAGATGTTTCATATCGTCTTGCTCTTCCGTTGTTGCTTCGTGAGATACATAATGTATTCAATGTATCCCAGTTACGACGGTATATACCGGATACAAGCTATATCCTGGATCATTCAAAATTGGTCGTTAGTACCGACCTTTCGTATGAGAAAAGACCTGTATCTATTTTTGGACCAGAGAGAGAAGATTCTCAAGAACCGAACTATCCGTTTAGTTCGTGTGGCTTGGGGGCATTACTCACTGGGTGAGTCGACTTGGGAACACGAGGATGATATCCAATCTCGTTATCCGTATTTGTTTGACTCGTGAAGTATACTTGTTTGTATATCTCGTGCCCTGATCTTGTCTTGTGCGTGTTTGCTTTGTTCTAGGTAGTTCGTAGCTTGTGATTGATACTAGTACGTTCTTGCTTATTTTGTTGCCTGCTTTCCTGATATTTTAAGCTAGATCTCGTGCCTTATTAAAATTTTGAGTACAAAATTTTTCTAAAGAGGTGAGAGTTGTGAGACTCGTCTCACCATTTTCGTATTCGTATCGGGTATACTTGTAATTTGTTGTATATTTGATGCATATTGCTTCCCATATATTTTTGGATTTTTTAGTTGCTTTAAGGCAATTTTTGGTTTTTGCATAGTTTAAGTTACCCCATCCCTTATATATAGCCCTCACTTTCTCTCTCTTCTTCATTTCTCACTTAATCCTCTCTCTTTATTTTCTTCTTCTCCTTCCTCTCACCCCCTCCTTCCCCAACCGTGAACTAGACCATGGCCTGCCGAGACCTTGCACCTAGTGGTAGTGGTAGTTGGTAGTGGATTAGGCAAGTATATCTTGCCAATGAGGAAGAACTTGCCTATTTTTTGTTTCTCATGGTTTCCCTGAATTTAATTTGTATATATTGTATTCCATAATCTTCTCTACTTGCTTAGTACTTAACATTTTTGGTTTTGATGGCTTGAATAGAGTATATCTACATTTATATGTTCGATCGGGTTTCCTTGGCTTCCTTGAGTTTTTTTTTTGTTTTGATATACTAAAACTAGTTATTTTTGAAAAGTACTAGTTCCATGTGATAGAGCATTAAAATTTGTATGATTTTGACTTTTGAATCACTTAATTTAGAGTTAAATTAAAGATTTTACGGCCAAAACAAGTTTCAGAGCTTTGTTCTCGGACATGTCTGGCAGGGACGATGAGCAGTACCGTGCGTATAGCGCCGTGCACAGAAATTTGGCCGCACGTAGTGCACTGTGCATAGATTTCTTGCTGCCGTATTCGCCGTGTGCACCGATGCGCCGTGCACATCACTCTCTTGCCACGCGCAATGTGCCGCGTATGGAATTCCTGTCGCACCCAGTACACCGCGCATAGATTTCTTGCCACCACATACGCCACGCTCATCAATCGAAGCATCACGCGCATCACTTCCTTGCCGTGAGCCATGCGCCACGATGGATTTCTGGAAGCGCGCAGTGGGCCGCACATGGAATTCTTACCGCAAGCAGTACGCAGCGCGCATATTGACCAAGATGGTTATTTTTGCCTATTTAACTAATTTTCTATCTAGAATCTTATAAAATTCAAAACATGAAAGTTGTAGATCTTTGTCTTTCCTTTCCAAATATTTTTGGATTGTCTCATTTGGAGTTTGGATGAGAAAGTTATGTCCAGTTTCCTAAAATATGTCAAAAATCCAGTTTTGTGCAATTTGGCATGTTTGATTATTTTGTCCAATGTTGCTATATTCTTCAATTGTTTTACTTTCTTAACTTAAACTTGGGATTTAAATGAAATGCAAGTTTTCCTTAAATGTTTTAACCTGACTGAGATACTTACAAGAATATGGATACCTGAGCAAGGATTGTGATTATACTGAAATCGTGAACTCCCGGAACCAAACATGAACTGATACTCCCGATAGTGGCTCGACGAAGCGCACTCATGACATGCTAGAATTTTCAGAACGGAATTACTTGAACGATTAAGATAACTTCCTGTGGTTGCTTGCTTGTCCATGTCCTGAATGTACTTGTCAATCTCTTGTCCAGTCTTGCATCATGTTTAAGGCACAATTTTTGAGCACCGCAGTCAAAAATTCTTGATAACTTGTCCAGGCTAATAACTAGAATAATAATCTAGAAAGCATCTAGAGAGATTTTTTGGCTACATGTAATCCCAGTATCCTAACGACACCTGATGGATTTGGAGTTCTCCGTCGTGAGGGCACACTTCCAGCACGCCGTCGAGTGTTATAGTACCAGAAAAATAATTATATATGATTTAATTCTATGCTATATATCCTTACACCTGGATAACCCGGATAGTCTGCAGGGCATGTGGCTGTATGGAATCTAAACTTGCATGTGCTAGTAATTAGGGCTATGATAACCCTAGTTTGCTAATGATAGTAAACCGTAGGACATGATTGGTCGTGATTGCTTGATTTCTAATCAAGTCATGTCCTGATTTATCTAGTAACTGATCCAAAACTGTACCTGGAGCACTGTTACTTGAACACTGATTCCTGAATACTTCCCCAGAACTGGTTTTAACTGGAAGATTATACCTGTTGCACTTAATTATTGTTTTCCTTATGTTATTTCTTATTGATTTGTCTTCATGCTAATTTTAGTTCCAAAGTTGGATCCCTTGTGGTACTTTGTTATTTTGGGGTCTGACCCCACTGGTTTTGTATGGCCAGATATCAAAGCAACTCTGCAGGATCTCCCGTACTTTCTTCCTCCAGATGGTGAACACCAGGCGAACCTGAGGATATGAGTGGATTTTTCCTTCATCGTCCACTTAATCTTGTATAATTATTCTTTTGTGGCATTTAGCAACTGAGCTCGTGTTTAGTTCATATTTTGGAATGTTGATACTGCAGCCTGCGAGCCTACATATAAAGCATACTCTAGAGATAATATAATATTGTACTCTACTAGTTCTTCATTTTGGTAACTAGGTTCATGATCATCTTTGTATGTATAGTTTGGGTCGCCTTACTATTATATGTTTGGTGATCATAAATCTTGTGACTTGTTGCTTGCTTGAGATTGAGACACCTAGGATTGCTTGACCCAGGAATGACTCATGGATTATAGAGTAAACTCCCACATATCTAGACAGTCGTGACCGTATCTCAGGGTATAGAGTACTCTGGGGTACGTAGATCGCTTTGTCTGTCCCCGCTCTCTAGTATTCTTATTCTGGGACGTGACATTTACTATTCTTGTCACTTCAACAAAAAATTATAATTTTTCACTCACTTCAACAATCAATCAAACACCAAACTTTATGATTTTCAACTTCTAACCTCCACTTTTTAAAGAACCCAAATAAAAGATTTTTTTACCTCGTTCCATTTTACCGTAATGTGTACGCAAAATATAGTTTTTCAAAATTTTCACTTTGTCGTATTTCACCAAACAAACAACCCCTCAGTTCAATTACCTTTGCTTCAAAATAAAATAAGATAATTATATGTTACAAATAGTTGTTCAAGATATCCTCTCTCTCTCTCTCTCTCTCTCTCTCTCTCTCTCTCTTCATGCTCCCAAACCCTAACTTATACCTTAGCCTATTTACATAGAGTTAATTGTCAAAATGGTGCCTGGGGAATGTAGCGGTTGTCGTTTAGGTGATCAAACTTTTTTTTGGTTAATTTGGTACCTAAGTTTTACATTTGGGTTTAAAAAGTGCATGATCGAAGTAGGTTTTATTGGTACTTTAGGATGAAAATAGTTAAAAAAAAATGGATATGTGATGGTCACGTATCTTATTTTTAGGATTATTTTTATTACGATGAGCCGATACGTCGGCTATGATTGATTGTAGAACCATCATATCATACTCGACAAAAGCTATTTGTTTATGTAAAATTTCTTAGAACACTAATATTCTTCTGAAAACAATAGTCCAAAAACAAAACAAAAAATGACAAAAGAACCATGAAAAATAGGGCACATGACCATCATATGTCCATTTTTATCGATTTTTATCCAAAATTATCAACAAAATTTAGTTCAAGCACTCATTAAACCAAAATACAAAACTTAGACACAAAAATAACCAAAAAAAGTTCGATCACCAAGACGCCAACCACTACATTTCTTAGACACCATTTGGATAATTAACTCATTTACGTATGCTGCAAATACAACGCGCAATGCATTATCCTTCCCAACCCAAGAACTCATTTCCATCTGTTCCTAAGTATTTATCAAAACTTGGGGGAAACACTAAAATTTCTCGCTAGATCAAAGGTTGATCTATGTCTGATTCACCAATTTGTCCCATCGTCGTCGTCCCTGCTTTCTTTGCCATCTTCCATTCGGAAGAGCTGGAGCCAGTTATGGCTGAGCCTGAGCACGTACATCGCCTTCTTGTACTCGCCCCAGGTGAAGGACATGTATCGCCTGCCCCCCCCCCCCCCTGTGGGGAGATCCATGCGCCGAGAGACGGCACGTCGAAGTCGACCATGGACAGTATGTACCATGGACAACCCTTAACACACAATAGTTGTGTTGTAGTGATTATTATGCTAGACTTGCAAGCTAGAGCTCCTTAGTTTGAATCTTGGTTACAACAAAATATTTTTTGAAATTATAAACCGTTCAATTATTAAGAACAGCCAACGACCCAGCTAAAGTAATCCATCGGTTCGGTCGATTCGGCCCAAATTTATACAACCCAATTGTGGTCAATTGAGTTAGTCCTAGCATTGGTTTTGGCATGTATTTGGGTTGTATGGATGCTGGGCAGTTAAGTCCCATCACCCTTTTGTAATTTTCACAATATCAGTAAAATTACCTTCGCTTCAAAATAAAATAAGATACATATATAACAAACCTCATGCTCCCAACCCTAAAGTTATACATTGGCCTACTTTACATATGCTGCAAATACAGTGCAATGCATTATACTTCCCAAGTAGTACTCATTGCCATTTCGTCCCGTCATCTTCGTCGCTGCTTTCTTGGCCATATTCCATTCGGAAGAGGTCGAGCTGGTTGTGGCTGAGCCTGAGCACGTACATCGCCTTCTTGTACTCGCCCCTCATGATTTTCCATAAAGTAGAACTAGCATGTACCATGGATCACCTTTAATATAAAATAGTTATGTTTCAGTGATTATTATGCGAGACTTGCATACTAGAGATCCTTAGTTTGAATCTTGTTGGCAACAATATATTATCTAACTTATCTTTTACTTTATTTTTTTTATTTTTTATATTATGTGTGGGTTCCATTTTGAAAATTTGTCTCGGATCTCCGTGATCTCAAGACCGGTCCTAGTCCGGATATATTTTAACATTTAACTTTTCAGTGCTCACTTTAGTACCCAACTTTATGAATCGATCAATTTCAAACAAACTACTAGGGAACTAAAATTTATTTTTGTACATGGTTGGATGGAAGCTTGTAAGAGCAACTTATGTGTAATTTTGAATCATTTTAAATTTTGTGGCTTAAAATTGTTTAAAGATTGATGGAAGGTACATTAAAAGTATACTTTATGAAGCCGGTGTGCTAAAAAATCGAGCATCGACAAGTTATGGTATAAAAAATGTTCAATTGCTATATATATATATATAGTTAGGGTGCCATTTGGATAATTTAGATTTTTGTTCAATGATGCAGACCTGGAGGATATCGCCGACTTGAACGTAGAATGCTGACAGGTCCGAGTGCTCCCCGAATCCGATCCTGCCGAATCTGATGAACGGAGGATGCTGATGTCATCGTCGCCATCGTGGGTACTGTTGTGGCAGGGAGGATAATGATTCAACCTGACCAGGGAGTCGCTCTCAATTTCCTTCAAGAGCCTGCTGAGTACTGACCTCTTGTCCCCAGCAATCCCAAGGCCTTCTCCTAGCATGTCTAGAATACCACAAGTCAGTTCCCACAAGAAGTGCACATAGTCATTCACCACATCACTGCAACATGAAACCAAAAAAGAAAGGCTCTTGATAAAGGCACTACAAAATTGATTTGGAACTAATTCAGTATTGGTGTTAGTTCAATTAGAAAGAATTTTTACTCAGACTAGTCCAAAATTTATTATGGTTGCCCACCCTCTCCTCCTGCTCCTCCCCCACCCCCACCCCCTCTTCTCCTCCCTCCTCCCGCGATTCTCCGCATCTATTAGGACGCGCGTGGAGGAAGCGTGGCGGGTGCGCGAGACGAGGGTTTACAGTGCGCGGGGGAAGCTCGACGGAGGAGGGGGGGCTGTGCGTGGCGGAGGCTTTCGGCGGCTCGCGGGAGAAGTTCGACGTAAGAGGAGGGCTGCGCGTGACGGAGGCTTTCGGCGGCACATGGGAGTATAACGACATGGGAGGGGGTGGCCTTGGCGGCTGTGCGCGACGCGAGCAGGAAAAACTCGGCCGGGGAGGGAGTGGGGCGCTGCTGATGTGCGCGGCGGGCACGACTCGTGCGGGGGAAGCACGGTGGGGAGGGGGTTGGCGTACTGCGAGGGAAGCACGGTGGGGGAGGGGGTTGGCGCACTGCGGGGGTATAGCGGCAGGAGAGGGGGTGGTCGTGGCGGCTGTGCACGATTCTTGCCGCCGCCTCCTATCAATTGCTATGACTGTTAAAATTTTGATAGTCCTATAAACCAACATATTTTCTTTAGAACTGTTAAAATTTTGAGAGTCCTTCCAATTAGCAGGACTGTCAAAATTTTGAGAGCTCTTCATATTGTTAGGACTGTCAAAATTGTGACGGTCCTGAAAAAAAAATTTGGATTGTCCTGATCAAGTTTGAAGAATGATAAATTTATCATTATCTAAAAAAAATAAGACTGTCCTGGATGTATTTTGTAGTGTCTTTATCAACAGCCAAAGGAAAGTAAGTGAAAAACTTGTTTGAATTGCTCAACCCCACCCCCCCCCCCCCCCCCCCCCCTTACCCCAGGGTCATTCCTGTATTGCTCCTCCCACCTTGACTTAAGTCTTATATAGAAATAAAAAGAGTGCAAGTAACTCTCATTCATGCAGGTGTCCTTTCTTACATTTGATCTGCTGTCCTCTTCTTATTTTGTTCAATTATGTCCATTTCTATTACATGTGGGTCATTTATTTCTATATCTACTTCCAAACTTTATTCTGGTCTACATGTAATAGAGATGGAATATGGTTGGACAGAATAAGAAGAGGACAACAGATCTGCTCTAGTCCTTTGATACCTTTTTTTCTTTTGGAAAGGAGATAAAAATAGGTATTTTTTGTGTGCAAAGTCTGAAGAGGATCAAGATGAACGTAACTTTTACTTCCATATATACGAAAAGACTTTTTTAACTCGAACATACATCCTAGTTCCCATAATTCACTATATATATATATAGTTAAAATTAAATTAATTGGTTATCGAATATCAGTATAGGACAGACCGTTGATCAGAAGATCCTTTCAATTCGCTAGCTATATAACCAGAAATAATTTAGTAATGATGACTTGGAACATCTAACAAACATCAGATTCAAAGTCAAATATAGATTGATTCGGTTTCAACGAATCAAACAAAGGAGATGGGTTACTATATATGCTAGCAAGAGGTTAAGCTTCTCTCTCTCTCTCTCTCTCTCTCTCTCTCTCTCTCCTTTTAGATGTTTCCAAATGTTTTGGAGATTTTAAGTTATGATATATGTTGTCATCAACCAAATGTAGTCCCTGTCTATGGTTTTAAATTAAATATTTGCTTCGTGCACTACAAAACTAAATAGTTTGATTAGTAATTAATCAATGATTGGTTGATATAACCCACCAACAAGCCTTTGTCCAATCTCGTCGGAATTCACCACACAATCTCCTTTCTATATATTATAGTTCAATTGGTGAACGTTTGGAGACATAAAAGTCTAGATAAAAGAAAAAGGATATTTTGTCCGCCTCTGAGAGTGTTTGTGCTAACCCGCGTCCACGTGACGGGTAGTCATTGGCTTTTCTGCTACCTCGAGTTCACCATGAACTACAAGACCAATACTTGGCCGCCACGTGGCTGCAGATCGATACGGTCACCCTTTAGAGAGGAACAACATAACAGCGTTGTGGATAAAAAATTAGATGAAGGTTTGAATTTCCCTTGAACGAGTTATATGCTTAAATATTAAAAGAGAATGTTGGATGAGTGTAACAGGAAACGGAGTACAGTTGCAGCATCGTGTGACGATGATCAAGTTCGAATAAAACATGCGGTGAGGAGCATAGTGGCGATGGAGAGCTTAGTCCAACTAGAGGATCGTGGTGTTGGTGATCAAGTCCGAGCAACAGCATAACGTAAAAAATTTGGTAGGACGTTTCAAAGTTGGGATAAGGAAAATATCCATAGCCTAATCATGAAGGATTTCGGGCCTACTTCAGAAATCAAGCCCTACAAATATTCTTAAATAGTTGGATCAGGGCTAGTCCGATGATCATGATATGAAGTATTATATACTTAACACCAATTTTTGTAGATCATATGGACTCAAATTGGAGGAAGCATTAGAGTAATTAACACCGAAATCCATAACAAATCTATCTACAAATAGTGTGATTTCCACTTGAGTTTGATTTTGCGATGGCTTGCACGTAATCAATGTGTAGACCTCCAGCCATTTCATGCATATAAAATGGCATGCATCAATGACAAAGTAAAATCTAAATTATATATATATATATAAATATATATATATATATATATATATATATATATATATATATATATATATAGCCAATGAGATCATAGGCTAACGGTTAAGACGGAGGCACCCGTCCCGGGAGGTTGCTAGTTCGAGCAATGGGGGTGTCATTTAATTTTCTTTAGGGAGAATAAAGTAGGGTAGAGGTGGGTGCAGTGCAGGTGTAATATGTAGGAGGCGAGAGCGGTGCGGTGCGACCTGGGTGCTAGTGTGACGTGGTGCGGGACGACTTCGACTGCGTGAGGCTTTCGGGCAGAATGTAACCTTCAAACGTGGTGCCTTCAAGCCGGGATATATAGCTTCGGCTGGAATGAGACATTCGGACTAGGAATTGTATATATAGACGTTCGGACTGAATTGGTTGTAGTCCTTCGGACTGAATTGTAGCCTCTCGGAGGGACTTGAATAAAATTTATCTTAAAAAAAAAAAAAAAAAAAATTACAATTTTCACTATTAAACATTTTTGAATGTTGGTTGGATTTGCCTTTTTGAATTGTATATAGTAGTTCAAAATCTCGTCAAAACTTAGATAATTAAGAAACTAAATTTATATTTTGAACTACTATCTATGGTCCAAAAAGAGATGCAACCGTTGTTATTCAAAATATATATATATATTGGATTTTGTTTAAGTCATCTAATCTTAACTATTGATTTTAATGATTCAAATCAATAGTTAAGATTAGATGACTTAAATAAAATTCAACGATTGTAAATATGAAGATGCTAGCATGAAGATGTTTGGAGATGCATAAAAATTATATATATACAAATGGTCCTAGCCCTCTGCCGAACGGAATTAAGGTTAGTGTGCAGGAGGAGGTACTCTAGCTCGTCCGTGTCCCCGTTGAACCCGATGTTCCTGGCGCCGCATCCGGGCGGGTCCGGAGGCCCGGACCTCCTCTTCTCCTCCGCCGGCAGCGCGAAGAACTCCTCCCCCCCGGACTCTATCTCCGCCACCACCCGTCGCGGGACCCCGTCGTTGAAGACCTTGTAGAACCCGAACTCCTCGCACGCCCCGACGATGCGGCTCGACGCGGCCTCCCTCCTCCCCGAGAGGTCGACGACGGGCACCATGTGCGGCATGATGTTGGAGCAGACGTCGGGCTGCAGGGAGCTACGACCATTGTGTTTCTCTATGTGGTGCTTGATATATATGAAACTAAGCTAATACACAAACTAGTAGAGAAGAGAGTAGGGATGTCAAGGAGATTATATATATATATATATATATATATATAACAGGAAGGAGAGAGCTATGGCATGTAGTGGTGGGGATGAAGCAAAGTGGCGAAGTACATATTGCATTGGCAATTTGAAGTACAAGTGGAGTGGGAGAGACTCATGTTTATTAAAGTAGGGTATGTTGCTTTCTCCGGATTTGTTGTGTTCCCGTTGGGATCACTTGGGCTTCTAATTGGAGCAATATTTAGGGCATTTGTTTTTATTATGTTTTGTGCTTTTTTTTTTTTCTATTGGAAAATTGACAAAATTATTTTTCTTATCACAACTACAATATTGGAATTTTTTATAATACTCTGACATCCGTAGCCGGCTCGGGGGATTTCTATGGTAAAAACTTCTCACAACAACGATTTCTATCCCAATTTAAATCCTGCGTAGCGCTGATGTAGGATAGAAAATTTCTACGAGAGTAATAGAAATTCTCCATCTCTCTCGTAGAATTTAATATTAGGTCATACTTTCGAAGTAAATTATTAAATTGGTCATTTTATTTTTTGCCACGTATGATAGCAATTGCGAACAATTGATGAGTTTTTGGGTACAATTCCGATGTAGAAACTCACTAGGATATAAATTTGCTTAAAGTACAATGTCAAGTAGGATAGAAATTCAATTTTAAATTTTTTTATTGGAGATCGATAGCCTTAGAAGAAAAGGGAGAATAAAAGAATGAACAAATTTTGGATGGAAGCATGGTAATAATTCTCGATTTCCTATGTCAACCTTTCTAAACATGGTGCACTACGGAAATAACCTTTTTTTTTTCTTATGTTACGCAACTATTTATCGATCATCCTTGGACATCCCTTGTCTTTCTCTTACGCAGTACAAAGTAATTGAATCAACTATAGTAGAAATAACTACATGTTTGTTAAAGAACTTCCTTATTCAAATAGCCCTCTTAGCCGCTTCCGGAGCAACTACATATCAGTCTCCATAATGTTGGTGCTTAAAAAAGAAGATGGTATGTGTATAGACTGAGCCTAGATGGACTTGTGAAAGAAGAACGGTCATTTCAACATCTAAGTCCAAAATAGGCTAGAAACAGCCATGAAGGCTAGCTCTGTTGAGCTCCGCTGAGCAAAAAGCTGACAAACGAAGCTTCTGTCCGTGCCGCTGTATGCACATATGCTTTCGCACCGCTCCATGCATCCTGCTTCCATATTTGCGCTATTGCACGTTATTGCACGTTGAGAACCTAATTAACCAACCGGACATTTGTTAAGACTACCCCACTTTCTTAGTGTGAGTCCAGGGTGTAACACCTACATTCTTAATGGACTATTATCACCATGATTATAGGCAATCATGGCTTGAAATTCCGTGAGAAATAGAGGAGAACGTGGGTAGTTTCCTCCACTACTAGCTCTTTATCCGTTGCGGAACATGTGACGTAGCTCCGTAGAAGGTTGTCAAATTGTTATTTAGAGGGTATAGAGGCGTTCCCTTTATAGATAGCCCATGGCACGGTTAAATCCTGGTCTTTTCCCATGAACTTATTCCCAAGAACTTCATTCTACATGTACAAAGGAGAGACCCCCAAGGTCATTCTTGGGGTAATAGATATTCAGCTGCAACAAGGAGTCGGTCTCAATGACCCCGATTTCTCCAAAGTCATGTTAGTTGTAAGGCATCCTGCATAAGCCCCATAAAAGAGTGCTTATCATTCATAGCTTGACAACAAACCTTCACGTCTTGGAGTTTCGAAACATCTGAGAAGACCTCAATACCATCGTCAAAAGGAAGCCCTAATCTTGTATTCAGATCGTCAATGAAACAAAATGATCACGTGCTGATCAGACTTCCACCGCCACACTTTTTTAGAACTCTGTAAAAGTTACATATTGCTTTTGTTAATCTCCAGTACTAAAATACGTAGGATTATGATACATGACAATGACCAATTACGTATTAGACGGGCTCCATCCCATCTCGAATGCATATAAGTTGTCCCAGGTCAAGTTACTAACTATAAATCACTGACCAATCAATACCAAACGATGGCTCAATCCAAAGAATATGAATGACAAGAATGAGCATTATTAATCTATGTCTGCAACCCAAGAACGTACTTGTTCGAATAGCAAAGAGAATAACACTGGCCTATAAATCCTAGGTTATAAGCAGAGAATATCATGGAATGAAATATAAACTAAAAAGAACCAATACATGAATCGGGAAAGATGATCATCTATCCCACAGAAGAATATAATAAAATTAACTCGGTTAACCTGGAAAGAAATCAGGTCCTTAGACGGACGTAGGAAGATACAAATAACAATCCAAATATAAATTGAGCACAAGTATGTTATAGAGCGATACTAACCATCTACTTGAATGCAATTTGACGACAACTTTCTCATGCATTGGCAAGTGTAGGCTAAATATATACAAAATAGACATATATAGCTCGAGGCTATATTGTCATACACTACTCATCCAATCATCTATAAATCTTGTATAACGTTTGTCGAACATCATAGGCCATTTGTAAATAAGGATCATAACTCCCATAGCTCATCCACGTACTATGGTTCAACGATTTTGGTAGCACATATACATGGTGATTGTCCTTCCCACACCCATGATATTATTCATATAATATACACAATATGACTAGTTTGCAACTGATATATCAAATAAAATATCAATTTTATCAATATATACTAACTATCACACATTTCGTACGTATTGATGATTAGTTGGATACAATAGTACACGTCCTACTAAATGTCATATCTCTTTGTCTTGTACCAAGTACGTGTCATAATCATATAAAATATGAAAATATCCCAACATATCATTCGGATCATCTAGTAACGTACGTCTAGGTCAAATGATACAAGTATGAATAAAATAAATATTGATGTCTATAGTTGTTCACATCCGAGTCATTCTCGAATGCACATGATATCAACAAGTAACATGAATAGCATAAATAAAACAAAAAAAATAATAGCATAAATAAACAATAAATATGAGGCAGGGTATACTTGTCTGAAACTTGGTGAAGGTTGGACGATGATTCAGATACAAACTCGTCAAATATGAAATAACACAAAAAGTGGAATAAAAAATAACGACTCCAATTATTGAAACAAATATCACCAATAGTTCCAGAATAGGCAAGATACCTAGAATAACTACCCATAATTCTAATTTGAACACATGTTAAAATTATGTTGTTCCGGAGTCAAACAGGATCCCCATTTGGGCCCACAAAGAGGTAAAATTTTGGTCAAACTGGTCGATCTCTAATTAGGTCCAATTCTATCTCAAACCAAACTTAAACTACGATATGATATAAACAAAACTTTCATAAATGGATTACGGTGAGTCAATCACAAAAACGTCCGATGTATCGAATCATGAGGCCCGCGATATGTCAATCTACTTGTCTGTCTCAAAATCTGATAAAACTTGGTTCACATGATAAGTCAAATGATGTGATTATAATAACGCAATTCTTATCACGTCATAATGAACATGCACAAACTAGTTGGGTTTTATCCAAAATCTTCGATATAATATTTTTTAATGAATATGGGTCAAATTCGTCGCGCTCAAGCGAACAATTTAAATTATGTCAAATTTCAAACATCGACGATTACCGTATACGCTTTTCGCTGCAAGCGGTTCTAGTTAAGATGGTTTGATTTATCAGAACGACCCTCGATCGACAAATTTTTAATTATAATTAGTACGTTATGTAGCCTACTTTGATCTAAATTTTAACATATTAATTAATCAAATTCATTCCTAAGATATATCATGTTAGGTGATGGTAGAATGATGTGGTTGTCGGATGGACATGGGGTCCTCTGTTTAATTGTTGATCCTGCGGTTACTTTAGTCAGTCGGTGGGCATGCGTGTAGTCTGCAAGCCGGAAACGATCGACGAAGGCCAGGATGGGTGTGAGGTGGCATGAGAATGGTCGTGAGCACACCATCGGGGGTGAAAAAATGTTCGAGAACTCGCAAGGAGGAGCGGTTGTCGAGATATCAACGATTATATATATCATGAGAATTTTCAAATCTCGAAATAGATTTATATTAAATTATATCTGTTTTTATATTTATCGTCTATTTTTTTATAAATTCTTACATAGATAATTTCTTATATACATTTCTCTCTCTCCCTATATATATATATATATATATATATATATATTTCAAATAAACCAATATATTACCAACATATTCTCTCCTTGAATTCATTTCTTTTTTGGTCGTCGTCTCTGAGATGATGATGGACCTGATAAGCATTCCATTGCTCATTAAAAGTAAATTGAGCTGTGGTTAGATTTAGAACGTTACAACATATTATCATTCTTATTTATTTTCAATGTCCTCCTAAGTTGCATTATGGGCTGTTTGGTAAGTAAAAAGTGAGCTTGGATTCCTACTTCATATTGGATTTAGGTAAAAAAAAAAAAAATATTAGGGAATCGAGTGGTTAGTTGAGATGGGCAAAATGGATGTATTTGGAAAATATGAACGTCGTCATTTCATGTCCCCTAGATTTGGGCTCCCTCCTGCATCTACTTCTTGCAACCGAATGTGGGAGGGAAAAGCAAGATTTGTTTCTTCTTTATTATTCTTTTTCTTATTAAATACAAGAAAATCCTGCCACGCCCATCTAATCTATAACTAATTCTAAATGAAAACCCAACCAACAAAATATGTGTACATACATGAATATAAGTAAAAGATAAATATGTCACACCCCGCTCCCTAAATACCGAGTAGATACGGGGACATACATGGCCAGCTACACCATAGAAGATATAAAAACGTCGTACAGCGATCACAGTTGTCACTAGACAAGGGGTGCATATCACAATCAAGTCTCCTATGACCTTATAGAATATGTATGCCTCAATCAGTCTGTAAAATCCCAAATTCTAAAAACCGTATTATTTATTTTTATTAATTATTTTAACCTATAGTTATGAGCTAAATAGAGAGAATTGATTTTATTAGATTTTATTTTGAGATGTTTGAGCATTTAGAGGATTTGTGGAGCCATTATAAATTTTTCCTAATTTATTCCATGTAGGAGACCCTTTGGACAGTTGTTGGCTTTACCGTATGCACTAAAATTATTTACAGAATTTTCTATGTATAGATATGTATATATATATATATATATATATATATATATATATATATATATATATATATATATATATATATATATAATTTATTAGAAAGAAATTCCTATTGGATCACTACCCAAAACCCAAACCCCAACTCCTAAACCCACTACCCGCTGGAACCCACAACCCATTAGGAGAAAAATATCAACAACAGCAATAGTAAACCAACTTTGCTTTTGCTTCTTTGCGCATGTGAGCCGCTCATTCCACCGCCTCTAAACTATAGTATTACCAAAACTCTCCTCCACCGAGACCAAAACCAATGAAGAAAGAAACAGCAGCGACAGTAGTTCTTAACCACTAAGTTTTCCCACCGCCTTTTATTCTCTATGTATTACAACTCTCCCAAACCCTAAACTCTAAATCTTCCACCAAACTCAAAACACCGTCTTCACCACATTCGGAAACGTTTACTCGGAGGCCTTAGTTCTAAATCCTGTTGTCACGTCCCAGTCCCAAAATACCGAGGGACCAGATACGTGGCAATGGCCAGCAGCACACACCGATGGGCAAACCCAATTTAATGGATCCATCGGGGCATGCTTAAGCTGTAATATAACAATAAGTAGGTCCAATGATACCAGTCACAGTCTATACTAATCTCATCCATAACATAACAGTATATGAACTAAATAGCAAACTGGAATAAATGCTGAAAGTAAAGATACTGTCGAATATCCAGCAAGAAATGATACTATGTCGGGTGGAGACAAATCCACTACAGATAAACGGGAAAGATAAAGACAAGAGAATATAACTAAAACATGCTAGAAAGTAACTAAGTATAAGCAGGGCCATCAACTGCTACCGTACCCTCGTCTGGTGTCGATCCGTAAAGCTGTGGATACTCCTCGTCTGCTAAATCTGGAGAACAAAACCAGGTCCTCAGAGGGACGTAACAAGATACAAAAGAATACGAGCCAAAAGTACAGTAAATGATCATGCAAGATAGACCAGAAAATAAACACAAGAGGAACAAAATAAGACTCCAGAAATCACTACATCTAAGATGGTGGCGCCGATGGTGCTATCAAACATGACTACTAGCAAATTGGGGTAACCGCAACTCAATGGGAGATCACGGTCCTATAGAAAGTAGGCCAATGGGGACTCCCAATCTATAGTTTAGCTCTTTTGCAGCCCTATGGGAGCTCACGAATGAGGTGGTCAAATTAACAAGTCTCTATCGCAGCACAATGGGTACTCACAATCGAGAATGCTCAAGTGTAGTCAGTGCCTAATAACGATCATCTAGGAACTAAAGTAACCAACCGAGTCAACTCAAGGAAGCATAGAGTAAACATATACCATCACAATATGTCTATGGAACAAATAGTGATCCATGGAAAAGAGCAAATAATGTACATGTACGTAAAACGAGAAAATAAGACTAGAGCAGCAGGAATAAATCAATATGAACAACGCATCAAGAAACTATATATGACAAGAAAATAACAACTGAAAAGGGAAGCATGCAAATAGTGTGCAAGAGTCTTGCACGACAATGTATAAATAAGTCCAGGAGATAAGTAGCAAAACTGCAGGATTTGGCAAGGTATACTTGCCTGGGGTTCTGGTTCCAACTGTAGCCCTGTGTCAGTGGATCCTGCAGGTACTCCTCCAAAAGCTGTAATAAACATCACCAACAGTCTCAGAAAATATCAAATAGCTAGAAACGTCTGTCCTTACGTCCAATTTGGACACAGGGATAAAAATGACATTTTCAGGCCAAAGAGTGTCCACATGTAGGCCACTTTGCACCGAAAAGCGTGTCAGGGTCAAAGATCTCCAAATTTCTCAAACTCAGTGTCTACAAGTCAGGAACGATGATACGAACCCAATGGAACTTAGAGAATTGGATTCCGATGAGCCGATCACAAAATCGCCCGTCAAGTGGAGCCGGTGGGGCCCACGATACGCGATTTTGTCAACGTTCTCAGAATCGAACCAAACTTGGGTCACAGGAACAGCGTATTGCTACGAGTCCGATGGCACAAGTTTCGTCTCGATCCGACATGTGTACACAAAGTTACAGTATGTTCCAGAATGGACGGATACGGGGCGTTGTCGGCGGATACGCGTTGATTCCGGTATGCACGCACATCCGAATCAACTTCTGTGAAATCTCACACGTCCGTATCAACGGCGCGCACGTTTCGGTAAAGACCGCGCGCGATCAAGTCATCCCGTTTGGCTGGACGCACTCAGTTCCGGGGTAAAACAGGGCGTAGTTTTTCCTATTTTTGGATCGCGGTTCACGATCGCCACAGGACGCGATGCACCGAGAGGGTTGCACGGGCACCGAGAGGGTCATGCAGGGTTCGCGATGCAACAGACGGAATCAAAAATGGGACAGCGAGGAGAGAGAAACGGGTACCTGAACAGGGCTCGAGAAACCGAAGTTTCTCGTGTCCGTGACGTGTCCGAGTCGTGTCCGGGTGCTGCGACCTAGGGTTAGGGTTTCGAGATGCTGGCCGGAGCTTGGCGGCTCGGGGCTGGCCGGAGGGAGGCAGGGGAGCGGAGGCGGTGGTCGTCGGCGGCGGCGCGCGAGAGGCGGCGGCTAGGCGTCGCCGGCGGCGGACGAGGCTGAATGAAGCTGCTGCTAAGGCTCGCTGGGTCGGGGGAGGAAGGAGGAGGAAGGAGGTCGGCGTCGCGGCGGGAGGCGGCGAGGTCTGGGGCAGCGCGGTGCGGCAGAGTCTGGGTGGAGCGGTGGCGGTGAGGAGTTGGGGGAGGAAACCGAGCAGCGACGGAGAGGGGCTCACGGAGGCGGTGGAACAGGGCGGAGTCGGCTAGGGATTTATAGGGCTGAGGAGGGGGTCGTGGTTCCGGGCGAGGCGACAACGTGGCAGAGGTCACGGGGCTCGCGGGGGCGCGTGGCCGTGTGGAGCGGGAATCGACTAGGGTCGGGTGGCGCCGGAGCGGCGGAGATGGGTTGAGAGAGGAGAGCGGGCACGTTTTCTGGCGGCTGCGGCGCGAACGTCGAGGGGTTAAATAGCCGCTACAGTAATCCCGATGGAATTGGGATTAGGGTTCAGTTAGGGTTAACGGGTCCGCGGGTCGGGTTCACATGAATCCGGCCTGACCCGTTTAGCATTTAAGTGCGGGTACGGGTTGTCGGGTTTCGGGTTCGGGTCTAGATCCGACCCAACACGGTTTGGATTTGGTTCAGTAATCCGGTCCGGGTTGGTTTGAGTTGGTTTGGTTCAATTGAACCGGGTTTATTTAGGGGTTTAATTTGGTTTAATTATTCATCGGTTTTCAGGGCTTTAAAAATGATTCCGGGGTCCAATATATTCACAAAAAATTATCCGATGTCTGGTTTTCCATTTTACACCATAAAATCTTATTTCCATAATATTTTAACATTAATTAACAGTAAATAAAAAATTATTTAATTACCAAAGGCCTAGGTTTTAATTACAGAAAAATTCCAAAAAATTGCATAAAATTGTGAAAATTTAAATTTAGAAATTCCTGAAAATCAGGGGACTTACACCTGTGGCCTTGACATTTGGACGATTGCAGTATACAGATTTTTTGCCCGGCAAGTATACCTTACCTTGTTGTACTGTTTAAATTCTGAATTAATTGTTGCATGTTTATTTTATATAACTGTGTGCGTCCGAGAGAGACTCGGGTGCAGTCAACGAATGCGTTGACATTAAAGTCTTGTGTTTGACCTAGTGTCTAGTAGACCCACCTAAAGTTGTGGAGTTATTAGTATGACTCCCCCGGCCTTGACACGTATCATTACACGTCACAGAGTGAGTTCATGTAGGGATGCGTGCCTCATACTCGACTGGCCATCGGTGTGAGCAACACGTGTAAGGGATTTAGCTTAGTTGTTTATAGAGACTTGCATCATAGTACGCGATGTCCACGTCGTGTTTACGACTTGTATATCTATATTGGGCGGGGAGGACTACTAGCAGGCGTATGGGACACCTACTCCCTCTATATAGATACCGTACTCGACGGAGTGATACGGACGTATATATATTGCAGATACCACGTTCTTTAGAGTGTTGGGCGTCACTTGTTATTTTTTCAGATACCACACTCTATAGAACGTGGACGTTATTATACAGATACCATTCTCCTCGGAGATGGACGATTGCAGAGTGCCCATGTATATGGGATATATGGCATATACTAGTCAGTCACGACGATTGACGAATTACGTCAGCATATGTCTAGCCTACACTTTCCCTACGCACTAAGCTGTCCTCAAATTGCATTCACTTAGATGGTTAGCACACCCTTTTTATTTATTCAGTATTTACTTTATGGCATGTTTCTATGTATCTTGTTATGTCCCTCTGAGGACCTGGTCCCTTTCCAGATATGGACGAGCAGGAGTATCCGCAGGAGTACGATCCTGGACCCGACGCTATGTACCTGACTGAGGAAGTCTTACCCTCATAGTATCTGTGATTATTGCCACTATTTAGAGATTTTGTTGCTACTTCAGTATAGTCGTTTTGTAGTGGATTTGTTTCCACCCGACTATCAGACTAAATACTCATCATTGATATTCAGTTATTATTCAGCTCTTTATTCCTACTTATTATTTGTGATGTGGATGAGATATAGATTGTGTGTGACTTGTTGTGACAGTATATTACCACTGGTGGATTGAATATTCATGAACAACGTACGTGTGTATTCGGTTTCCACATATTGGAGTTCGAATACATACAGCTGGACGTGTTATGTATTCCTAGTCCTACGTATTTTGGGACTGGGGCGTGACACAGTCAATCAAGAAGCAGTAAATAGAGATTATGTAAGATAAAGCAGTAAGGCATTTTCGATGCTCTATCAAAATGATCAAGAAACTAGCAATACAAAATGAATAGCTAATACAGTTCCAAAAGTACATAATTGTATGTCAGTTGTATTCTAAATGAGTACAATCATGTAAAGGAAATTAAATATCCAAAGTATTTGCCTAAATATGTGTCGGTGGCTAAACATCCAAAAGAGTAGCTAAATGATATAAGAGTGATGGAGAAAAAACTCACTAATGTCCCTCGACAACCATGCTCCGGGTGTGTGCCATGGGTTGGATTTAAAGCTCGATCCTCGGCTCTGCTACTGGATCTGGCCAAACAAAATCAACAGGTTCAGGCCCCGATAGCAAGTACCACAAGAAAGCACAAGTGAAAGAACCAAATCCAGAGAAATACACAAATAAGACCGTGTGCCATAATCGTAGCGTGTATGCTATCATCGAATAAGTAGGGAACATATATAATCAAACAAGGACAAGACGTGACGTACTACGTCGAGATGAGTACAACCCACCAATTATGGACATGCTAAAGGTATTTGCGTCGTAGGTGTCATGTCCCGATTCTGTGAAATCGATAGTCGTCCCCCGGACGTGATGCCTTGCGTACCTAGGTTCCACAACGCACAAGGCCAAGGTATTTGATATAACGAGGACATATTCAGAGTACGCAGATAATTGAACACAATATTAAAACAAGAAAAAGTTTTCTTTATTTATAATGAACATAATTTACAAACTCTTGAACAAGTACAAAAGGGTGCCTTGAAGGCTTACAAAAGCAGACGCAAAATGAGATAGCCGTCCGATACATTATATCCTTTTACTAAAACTTTAAAAGCTATAGACACATTCGGGCGAAGCTATCGCCTTGCCACGGAGCTGCATAAGGTATGTGCACGAGTTCTTGGAACTTCAAAACACGCTTCAAGGGCACGATCAGGGTGTGTCGGTAGGTGGACTGGATTGAAAAGTCGCTCTAGCTCCTTACATGATCGTCTTGGCGTGGAAAACCTGTTGTAACGAGGGCCAGTACATCAAAATTTACTGGTGAAGGCGAGCTAACCCAACTATACCAATCAACACATTGTTTATGTGAAGCATGCAAGTTATTAAGTAATCTTTCTATCTTGCCTTAGTTCAAGTTACAAGTAAGCAATGCATATAGAAATTTATTGAAATAAATATGCCACCCTTCGGTGACTTTTACCTGCCCGTCTGAACCACCTGCACAACACTTACCCTGACCTTCCCTGCCACGAAGACAAAATTAGATTGCATGGTTTAAATATACGAGGGAGGGGTCACTGGCACGTTGCCTGTAAACCCCCTCGACCAGATTTCCGTATTTTAGGAGTATTTTTCACAATTAAGGATTTGTTGCAATATTTTAATTTATTTTGCTTACATATCATATTGACTTGTGCACCTGTCCATCACCTAATTATTTGGAGCTTTACCTTGACTGTTATCCCCGAACGAAGTTCACATACCTGTTCTAGACATGTTAGACTATTTTTTGAATTTTGTGCAAGTCCCAGATGCTTTATTTTGAGCCTCGTTTGAGACGCACAAATTTCGTTACAAAAGTCCGTATTTATTTCCTAATTAATTTCCTGCTCTTTACCCACCTCTGTACCAATAGAGATTTGAGGCCCGACATGCACCTGTTTTGCCCAAACAAAAATACGTTAATTTTCTACACTGAGTATACTACATTTAGTGTATTGACACCGTAGAAAAATTATGGCCCTACCTGCCTCTAAATAATTAGAGAACACCGTGCGCAGTATTTATTAATTAATTAAATACGATGGCCCGTATCACCCAGAAACCAGGCCCAGCCCCTGCCCAGACTCACCCCCACCCCCTCGGGACCCTCACACAGCTTTTTCCTTCAATTCTGTGAATTTTAGTATTTTCAGGAATCGGGCGTTTTTCTCAAACAATTTTGTAATTGCGTAATTTCCCAAAAATAGGGCCTTTATGCAATTTATGAAATTCAAGGACTTTCCTGCAAATTGCAGTGCGAGGTGTCACCCCCTCACTGGTCGGTGAACCTACGCCGTCCATTTGGAGATGGGACCCACCCGAAAAGATCCCAGAAATATCCCGAAAATATCCCGAAAAAAAAATCCTACAAATATCCCGTAAATATCTCTAGATATTTACTTATTAAATTAATATATTTCTTTATAAAAAAAGAAAAAAAGAAAAAGAAAAATCAAAAATCAAAAATCCTAAACCTACCCCAGCCCGCAGCCACCCCCCCCCCCCCCGCCGGCGGCGAGCCCCGCCCGCGGCAAGCCCCACCCCCCCACGGCGAGCTTCTTCCCCCCCTGGCCCTCTCTCTCTCCCCGAGCCTCCCCTCTCTCTCCTCCTTCCCAGCTCCTCCTCCTCTTCCCACCACCGCCACCACCATCACCGGTCACCACCACCTCCGCCATCAACCTCGCCCTCCGCCAAGCGTCGGCCCCCGCGGCGAGCCGACCCCGCTGGCCTTGTCAGCAGCCACCCGACCCCCCCCTGTGCACAGCCACCCTCTCCTCTCGAGCTCGACGCCATCCGTCGAGCACCGCCCAACGGCCACCGGCCGACCCGAGCTCGAGCCGACCCCTCGATCTCCTCCCTCTCCTCCTTCCTCCCCTTCTTCCCAGCCTACAGCGGCCAGGCCGACCTCGAGCAGCCCCTCCGGCCGCCGTCGTCCACCCAGCCCGGTCAGCCCCTCGCCGGCCTCCCCTGACAGGCAGCCTCCTCCGACTCTTTCTCCGGCGAACCAGAACCCTAGCCCTAGCGTGGACAGCACCCCGACACGTGTCGGACACGTGTCGGACACATGTCGGACACGAGAAACGCAGTTTCTGGAGCCCTGTTCAGGTAACGATATCTCTTTCCTCGTAATTCCGATTTCAATTCCGTCAGTTGCGTCGTGTAAACTATGTAACCATCTCGGTGCCCGTGCAACCCGCTCGGAGCATCGCGTCCTGTGGCGATCGCGGCACGCGATCCAAATACAGGAAAAACAATGACCCGATTCACCCCGGAACTGAGTACGTCCCGCCAAACGGGACGACTTGATCGCACGCGGTCTTTACCAAAACGTGCGCGACGTTGATACGGACGTGTAGGAATTTGGAGAAGTTGATTTGGATGTGCGTGCACACCGGAATCAACGCGTATCCGCCGATACCGTCCCGTATCCGTCAGTTCTGGAACACGCTGCAACTTTGTGTATACATGTCGGATCGAAACGAAACTTGCGCCATCGGACTCGTAGCAATACGCTGGTCCTGTGAGCCAAGTTTGGTTCGATTCTGAGAACGTTGACAAAATCCCGTATCGTGGGCCCCACATGCTCCACCTGACGGGTGATTTTGTGACCGGCTCACCGGAATTCAATTTTGGAAGTTCCGTTGGGTTCGTATCATCGTTCTGGACTTGTGGACAGTAAGTTTAGCAAATTTGGAGACCTTTGACCCTGACACATTTTTCGGTGCAAAGTGGGCCCACATGTGGACCCCGCTTTGACCAGAAACTGTCATTTTTGCCCCTGTGTCCAAATTGGACTTAAGGACAGGCGTTTCTAGCTATTTGATATTTTCTGAGACTGTTAGTGATGTTTATTTCAGTATCCGGAGATATTTATTCTGAGGCCATAGTTCTGACACTTGGTATTTGACATCTGGACATTATATTTGCAGCTCTCCCGCCAGGCAAGTATACCTTGCCTTGTTGTACTGTTTAAATTCAGTTATTGCTAGTTACATGTTTATCTATTTTTATATTATATAAATGTGTGCGTCCGAGAAAACTCGGGTGCAGTCAACGAAGGCGTTGACGTTAGGACTTGTGTCTGACCTAGTGTCTAGTAGACCCACCTAAAGTTGTGAAGTTATTGATATAACTTCTCAGGCCTTGACACGTATCATTACACGTCACAGAGTGAGTACATGTAGGGACGCGTGCCTCATGCGCGACTGGCTATCAGTGTGAGCAACACGTGTAGCGGTATTTAGCTCAGTTGTTTATTTTATTGAGACTTGCATTATAGTTTGAGATGTCCACATCGTTTTTACGACTTGTATATCTACATTGGACGGGAAAGACACTTAGTAGGTGTATGGGACACCCCCTCCAATAATGTTTTATACCTTCGTACCAGAGATGGTCGATTGCAGAGCTACCCGTAAGTCCGGGGGCATATGACACATATACTAGCCAGTCCCGACGATGGGTGAATTACGTCAGCATATGTCTAGCCACACATTCCCATGCGTACTACAAGGTCTTTAAATTGTATTCACTTAGATGGTTAGCACACCCCAATTATTTATTCAGTATTTACATTATGGCATGTCATTTTTCTGTATCTTGCTATGTCCCTCTGAGGACCTGGTTCCCTGCCAGGTGTATATGTTCTTGAGTACTCGCAGGAGCACAGATCCGGACATGTTACGTATATCCCGAGGAGGTCTTCTCTTCGATCCTCGTGATTTTCAGATGTGGTTCTTATATGGTGTAAACTCCCTCGACCAGAATTTAGTAATTAGTTTTGACTAATTAGAATTATGGCAATTTTTTTAAATTTTATTTATTATATAATCTATTGATTGTGCACTTGTTTATTACACAATTAATTAGGGCATCACACTAGCTGTTAACCCTAAACAAATTTCACATCCCTGCTCTAGACTTGTTGTCACGCCCCGATCTCCCGCAGGCAAATCGGCCGTTCCCGCTAGGCGGGAATCACCCTCGCCAGCGCTCCCGCGGAACGATCGCTTAACCCATCCGGGCGTGATGTCGCACGAGCGTGATCCACGCCCGTGCAAGGCCATGGTTCATTGGCTGGCGGCAAGAGTTCTAAGCCACAGAGTCGCACAGATTGTCCGAGTGCAGCGGAGTTTAGGAACGCATAGCGATCGGTAACAGGTTCACTGAGTCGACAATATAGCGGAAGCATCGAAACAAGTAAAGTAATCTCTTTATTGATATGAAACATGTATTACAGGCGGCGTATAGCCGAGATTACAAGTCGCTCAAGCCTCTCTCTCTGAAACAGTAAAAGCGTGCCAAGTGGCTACAACTGTGGAATGAATGTACAGGCGATGGTCAGGCGATATTCACAACTTATGTCTTGTATATGTGCTTCAGTCCCGGATGCACCGTTGCTTCGGAGTGTTGTCCACGCCTTAGCACGCACGTTGGAGGCGTCCGCACCGCACGAGGTTCTCCCGCACCCTGCATATCAAACTGGTGGATTATCAGTACATTGAATGCACTGGTGGGGAAGCTACTCGCCCGCTCGACAAATCCAAACACGTAATACAGGTTCCGTGCACAACTATTAAGTTGTCTTTCTAGTTGCCTTAGGATCAGTTTTATGCAAACATTGAACAGCTTAACGTGTCGGACAGTGCGCTGTGCGATGTTTGAGGAAACACGGCGAGACTTACCAACTTACCATCTCTTCCCTGTCCAAGGCAACATTAAGGCAACATTGTTAATTCGAGCAGAGGCATGTATAAATATTCAGGAAGCATAGCATATGCAAACAGGAGGGTCGTTTTAACATGATCGTTCAGGTGTTCAGTCGATGCGATGCAGTGACTCGCACGCGGATAGCCGCTAAGCGAGGATGACTTATCTATATGAACAGGAGTCGCTGGCATAGCCATACAGGACCAGTTATAGTCTTGAACAAGGAAGGAAAGCAACAAAGATGCAGTGGTGGTTGCAGACCATCCTGTCCAGATGCAGTAGAATATCGTGCAGTTCGTTATAGTCTTGAACGAGGATGGTAAGCAACAAAGATGCAGTGGTGGTTGCAGACCATCCTGTCCAGATGCAGTAGACTATCGTGCAGTTCCATCCGGATCAGAACGGTCCCAGTGCCCCGGTGACCGCCCGTGGAACTATACCTCATTTTTGAGTTGTCCGCGACATGCAGGTCAGGGTCTCGGTCTGGTACAGGAACAAGTTCGATGCAGTATATGTATATATTGAACAAGTCCGATATGGAACAAGTTCGATGCAGTATATATACAGAACTTGTTGAGGCAGGATTCAGTGATTCAGTAGGGCTTGCCAGGCCAGTTGATTCAGTAGTTTGCTCCGCGAGCTGTGATTCAGTGATTTATTCAGTCAGGGTGCAAATTCCCTGGTTCGGGAATTGCCTTGGTGACCTAACGGTCCCGGATACTTGCAGGTTCGTTCAGGCACGGAACGACTACGTAGTAGTCTTCCGGGGTTTGCATGAAAACACGGTAACATTCAAGCAGACAAGCATGCGTTTCTAAGGAACATAGACAGGCACGTTGCTCGGACCCGAAGGTAAGCCGAGAAGTGAAACCGTTAAAGGACTTAGCATGCGAGGGTCTGAATATAAGCAGTATTTCCATTTTCCATGTTCTAGCAAGCAATACAAGTTGGGATTATTCCCTTAGCTAGGTGCGTTGGATTTATTAGCATGCAGGGGTGATTCACCTAGCGACTAGCATGAATATTCCAGATTTTATGTGTGCTGGCTAAGCAAAGACAAGTTCACCGTAGCCACCCACCTTAGCGATGATTCGCCTCGGTAGAGCGATACGTCTGGGCGAGCCTCTGAAAGTCCAAGCCGGATTCCTGTAGGGGCAAGTCTGGATATCCTTTGCTTCTCCTTTGAGGCAAAGCGGGTCGGGACAACTGCACGATTGCCGTTTGAGACGGCAGTCCGCTTGAGCGGAACGGGGTGTTACATCCTACCCAACTTAGAAAAAGTCTCGTCCTCGAGACTTACTAAGGACAAGCAGTAATCTAGGGGTTGAGACAATCCTAGACAAGTCGTTGCACTTGTTCATTTGGATCTTCACTTGCACAAGCGTCGAAATCAGCATATCGCTTAGACTGGATCGTGCGCACTTTCGAAGGGCCCCTCTAGCGTGAACACGTCAACCAGCTTAGTGATAGCGAAGTCTCAGCACTCGAGTTTCACCTTTTCTTAAGTCTTGGATGGTGCACTAGTTCAAGGCGTCCCTCGAATAGATGCATTCAACCAAACTTAGGGTTAGTAAAAATCGGACAAGCTACTAGCGATACTCTCAAGGGTTCGCACAGGTTGGCACAAAGGCCACTCGCAGCATACAACCAGACAAGCAAGCATAACATTCAAAATGCATTTTGAAAGTATTTAGACTTATTGTTGGAACATTCCATCGAGGCATTGAGAGAGAGCGCGCACATAACCCACGAACGAACTTTCGAAACAGAGATATCGAATCGAAGTCCAAAAGCGTAGAAGCCAGGCTCTGATACCAACATGTCACGCCCCGATCTCCCGCAGGCAAATCGGCCGTTCCCGCTAGGCGGGAATCACCCTCGCCAGCGCTCCCGCGGAACGATCACTTAACCCATCCGGGCGTGATGCCGCACGAGTGTGATCCACGCCCGTGCAAGGCCATGGTTCATTGGCTGGCGGCAAGAGTTCTAAGCCACAGAGTCGCACAGATTGTCCGAGTGCAGCGGAGTTTAGGAACGCATAGCGATCGGTAACAGGTTCACTGAGTCGACAATATAGCGGAAGCATCGAAACAAGTAAAGTAATCTCTTTATTGATATGAAACATGTATTATAGGCGGCGTATAGCCGAGATTACAAGTCGCTCAAGCCTCTCTCTCTGAAACAGTAAAAGCGTGCCAAGTGGCTACAACTGTGGAATAAATGTACAGGCGATGGTCAGGCGATGTTCACAACTTATGTCTTGTATATGTGCTTCAGTCCCGGATGCACCGTTGCTTCGGAGTGTTGTCAACGCCTTAGCACGCACGTTGGAGGCGTCCGCACCGCACGAGGTTCTCCCGCACCCTGCATATCAAACTGGTGGATTATCAGTACATTGAATGCACTGGTGGGGAAGCTACTCGCCCGCTCGACAAATCCAAACACGTAATACAGGTTCCGTGCACAACTATTAAGTTGTCTTTCTAGTTGTCTTAGGATCAGTTTCATGCAAACATTGAACAGCTTAACGTGTCGGGCAGTGCGCCGTGTGATGTTTGAGGAAACACGGCGAGACTTACCAACTTACCATCTCTTCCCTGTCCAAGGCAACATTAAGGCAACATTGTTAATTCGAGCAGAGGTATGTATAAACATTCAGGAAGCATAGCATATGCAAACAGGAGGGTCGTTTTAACATGATCGTTCCGGTGTTCAGTCGATGCGATGCAGTGACTCGCACGCGGATAGCCGCTAAGCGAGGATGACTTATCTATATAAACAGGAGTCGCTGGCATAGACATACAGGACCAGTTATAGTCTTGAACAAGGAAGGAAAGCAACAAAGATGCAGTGGTGGTTGCAGACCATCCTGTCCAGATGCAGTAGACTATCGTGCAGTTCGTTATAGTCTTGAACGAGGATGGTAAGCAACAAAGATGCAGTGGTGGTTGCAGACCATCCTGTCCAGATACAGTAGACTATCGTGCAGTTCCATCCGATCGGAACGGTCCCAGTGCCCCGGTGACCGCCCGTGGAACTATACCTCGTTTTTGAGTTGTCCGCGACATGCAGGTCAGGGTCTCGGTCTGGTACAGGAACAAGTTCGATGCAGTATATGTATATATTGAACAAGTCCGGTATGGAACAAGTTCGATGCAGTATATATACAGAACTTGTTGAGACAGGATTCAGTGATTCAGTAGGGCTTGCCAGGCCAGTTGATTCAGTAGTTTGCTCCGCGAGCTGTGATTCAGTGATTTATTCAGTCAGGGTGCAAATTCCCTGGTTCGGGAATTGCCTTGGTGACCTAACGGTCCCGGATACTTGCAGGTTCGTTCAGGCACGGAACGACTACGTAGTAGTCTTCCGGGGTTTGCATGAAAACACGATAACATTCAAGCAGACAAGCATACGTTTCTAAGGAACATAGACAGGCACGTTGCTCGGACCCGAAGGTAAGCCGAGAAGTGAAACCGTTAAAGGACTTAGCATGCGAGGGTCTGAATATAAGCAGTATTTCCATTTTCCATGTTCTAGCAAGCAATACAAGTTGGGATTATTCCCTTAGCTAGGTGCGTTGGATTTATTAGCATGCAGGGGTGATTCACCTAGCGACTAGCATGAATATTCCAGATTTTATGTGTGCTGGCTAAGCAAAGACAAGTTCACCGTAGCCACCCACCTTAGCGATGATTCGCCTCGGTAGAGCGATACGTCTGGGCGAGCCTCTGAAAGTCCAAGCCAGATTCCTGTAGGGGCAAGTCTGGATATCCTTTGCTTCTCCTTTGAGGCAAAGCGGGTCGGGACAACTGCACGATTGCCGTTTGAGACGGCAGTCCGCTTGAGCGGAACGGGGTGTTACACTTGTTAGACTACTTTTTTTTGTATTTTGTGCAACTTTCAGAAACCTTGTTTGGTGCTTCGTTTTAGACGCACAAATATCGTTACAAACGTACGTATTTATTTCCTATTTAAATTTTTGCTCTTTACCCATCTCTGTACCCCTACAGATTTGAGGACAGTAGACACCTGTTTGCCCAACCAAAAATACGATAATATTCTACTCTAATTATACTTCAATTATCGTTTTAACACCGTAGAAAAATTATGACCCTAACAGCCTCAAAATAATTAGTGAACACCGTGCGCAGTATTTATTAAATAATAAATACGATGACCATATCACCTGCAGAATCAGACCCTGCATCTGCCCAGGCTCACCCCACACTGTCCAAAACATTTTCTCTAGCTATTTCTCTCATTTTTGTACAATTCAGAATTTCGGAAAATCAGTATTTAAAATCAGGTAAATTGCGAAATTACGCAAAATACCAAATTCATGCATTTATGCAATTATTGAAAAATTAGGGGTTTATATGCAAAATTGCATGCTAGGTGGCCTAATCCTATTGGCTAGACCATAGGTTTGAGAGACCCACCAGAAAAATCCAGAGAAATCCTGTGAAAATATCATAAAATATCAAATTACCAATTTAACCCTAAACTTTCCCATAATTACGAAATTGCCATTCCCTCAATTCCTATATAAACTCTAACCCCTCCCTTACAAATCCCTACAGCCCCTTCCCTCCGCCACCTCCGACCACCGCCTCCGGCCAAACCCTGCCCGACCCTCCGCCCTGACCCCCTCTCCCCTCCGGCCAAGCCCCACCGCCAGCGCCGCCCTGCTCCGCCGGCCACAGCCCCCGTAACCTCCCCCTTCCCTCACTGTCCACAGCACCACCACCACTCCCATCCACCCCTAGCCGCCACCACCACCGTCGCCGACCACCGCCACCATTCCCAAACGCTTCGCCGTCCTTCCCTCCACCGGACCACCACTCCTCACCGCCCCACGACGCCTGCTCCGGCCGCCCTAGCCCCCGCAGCACTCTCGGCCACCCCCAACCCTAACCTACCCTCTCTACTCCGGCCGCCCCTAGCCCCCACCACCACCGTCGTGAACCTCCGCCACCACCACCAACCTGACCGCCACCCTCCCCTCTGCCGAACCCACCACCTGACCGGCCACCCCCGCCGCTCCTCCGTCGCCGGCAGCCCCCGCACTCCACTGCTGCTGCTGCTGCTAACAGCTACTGTTGTTGTTCTCTCTTCTCCGGCCGCCTCCGGCCAGCTCCGCCGCCGTCCACCCGCCGTCGACAACCCCTAGGGCCCACCTGTCAGAGGGTATAACCCTAAACCCTATATATATGTAATTATATATATATATTTGTATATGTATATGTATATGTATATATATGTATATATATATATGTATATATATAGGTATATATATATGTATATTTATATGTATCTATGTATATTTATATATATATGTTATATACTATTATTTATAGTATATTATACTGTATATATATTATATATATATATAACTATATTTTATATATATTTAAGTTGTATATATGTATATCTATGTATATATACTATATATATTATTATGTATATATGTATATGTATATGTATATTATATAATATTATGATATATATATATATATACATTTATTTCTATATATATATATCTATAGTATATATATATATATATATATATGTACAAATATTTATATATATATAATATGTATACTATATGTTATATATGTATATATAACATATTTGTATATGTTATATAAATACTATCATATAGTATATATGTATACTATGCATTTTTTTTCTTTTATTTATTTTTCTGCACTTAATTTCCTGCACCTATTATATATGTTTATATATATATATATATATCTATACATATATATTATCTATATCCAGCTGAATAATACAGCTTATATATATATTATATTTTAAATTCTTGCAATGTCATTTCAATTTATTACATATATCTATAATATTATATGAGCTGGATATTACAGCCTACTATATATACATTTTCAATTCTTGCCCTGTCAATTCATTTTATTATATTTATATTATCTAAATGTACTATATAGTATAGTATATAGTTATATATGTATTTAAATTCTGTACTGTCATTTCAATTTATTATTTATTATCAGTGGATATACCCTGAATACTTATATTATTATATCAGTGGATATACCCTGAATACTTATATTATTATCTCAGTAGATATACCCTGACTATTATATTATATATATCAGTGGATACACCCTGATAATATTATATAATATTATATATATAGCAGTGGATATACCCTGCTACTATTATAATTGCAATATATTTATACCTGCACTTTTCTGTTCTTTATATATTATATATACTGCTATATATATTATATCTATATATATACATACTATATATATATCTATATTATATATGTGTATATATGTATATATATATATATATATATATATATATATATATATATATATATATATATATATATATATATATACTTTATATCACAACCATGATATTCACGAACCCTGTCTATTTTAACAGAAACCAACTACAGCACAGTCAGTGACCCCCTGTCACCAGCAACCTCAAACCTGACTGTGAGATCAGGTTATCAACACTATCAGGGAGTAGGCAAGTATACCTTGCCAAGTTTAATGTTTAAATTCTCAAATATTGTTATATGCTTCTTACTTCTGAAATTCATAGACCAAGAGTACCTGAGACTGCCTCTGGTACAGTCAACTGATACGTTGACAATTAATATAATTAACTTAGTATTACAGACTCACCAACACTGTGAGAGTATCCTGATATTCTCCTAGACCCTATCACGGGAACACGCAACATGGTTGCATTACATATATGGATGTGAGCTGCGTATTTGATTTGCTACCAGTACGTGTGACCCGCATCACGGATTAGAATAACTCAGGAAATGTACGACTTGACATTTAGTTTCATTGGGATGGGAAAGATAACTAGTAGACGTATGGGACACCCCCTCCATATATGATTTATACCTTCGTACCATGCTCCTCGGAGATGGTCGATTGCAGAGCTACCCGTGAGTCCGGGGGCATACGACACATATACTAGCCAGTCACCACGATTGGTGAATTACGTCAGCGTATGTCTAGCCACACATTCCCATGCGTACTACAAGTTCTTTACTTGCATTTCACTTAGATGGTTAGCACCCTGTATTTATTTTCTTAATTCAGTATTTACATACATGGCATGTCATTTTCTGTATCTTGTTATGTCCCACTGAGGACCTGGTTCCCTACCAGATCTAGACGAGGCTTTCTACCCCACTGTGTACGGCCCTGATCAGGAGGCTAGATGTGCTACCGAGGAGGAGCTCGAGGAGACACCCTCAGAGTATGCTTGACCCTAGAGGCCTACCACCTGGAGATGTTTTTCATCAGATAGACACTGCTTAGTCTATCTGATTTTTCTGCGCTATTATCAGTTTTTGTAGTAGACTTGTATTCTCACCAGTGTGTATTGTATCAGACTCAGTTTTATATATATATTTCAGCACTTGCTTTTCTGACATGTTGTTGTGGATGAGATAGTTTTACCTGTTTTGTACTTATAATATTTTAGGACAGCGTAGCACGTCCCTTTGGGTCCATCAAAGTGGATTAAGCCCATAGTGATGTGTCAGCTGGCCAGTGACACGTGGCCTAGTTCCTGACATTTTGGGACTGGGGCGTGACATATGGTGTGTATCTGGTTCATTTTTATATTCTATTTCGGCAGTAGATTTATTTCCATCCGACTGTCATTCTTTAGATACTTATCATTGAGATCTAGCTACATGGTTATTGTTTATTCATATTTGATTCTGTGGATGAGATTTAGATATTACCCTGTGACTTGTGATTAATTATACCACTGGTGAATTGTTGTTCAATATACAGCGTATGCACGTATATATGGTTTCCATATATTGGAGTTGCCATATATACGGGCCAGCTGGCATGGTTACGTGACCTAGTCCTACGTATTTTGGGACTGGGGCGTGACAATGTTTTTAGTGGTGGCCCATGCAGGTCGAGAGCATATTGTCTCGGTTACGTTACTGTACCGAGCAAGCCTGCATCTCAGAGCATATTGTCTCGGTTACGTTACTATACCGAGCAAGCCTGCACCTAGGATTAAAGTATAGAATCTCATCCATAATTGACTATGACTTATCTTCCTTCCAGTCTGTCCTACTTACATAATTGTATCCTGCTTGATTCATGTGCTTCCCTGATAATTCTTTTAGTATAATCCCTGCTAGAACATAGGAATTCCTGTTGTTAGGACGATAATTAGGGTAGTATTCCTAATAAGAATACCACTAGGGCTTTGACATATCCTTAAGTTCGGATTACTTAGTGAAGCCTAGCCTTCCTGACTTCCTAAATAAACCCTAGCCTTCCTGATTTCCTAAGTAAACCCTAGCGTCACTTACCTATAGATTAACTTACCCTTATCCCTTGACATATTTATGTATGACTTGAGTATAGTATAAACACTACTAGGATTAGTTAGAGATAGGATTATTAGAGATTTGACCATAGTGTTGACCCTAGCCTTGAGGAACCCATAGAAATCTAAGATTGAATACTAGGACTGAAACCCTCATCCTATGCTTGGATGACCAGAGTTTTACGCCAGAGACCCCTTACCCTTGTTGGCGTAAAGCCAATTGACCGTAGTTAGCGTAAAAGCCAAATGACTTTCCTGATGGCGTAAAAACCAAATTATGTAGAAGCTTGTCCCCTTTACGCCGCCCTTAGTCTTCCTTATCCTGCGTATGGCGCATCATGCCAGCCACGTAGGTAACTGCCCTGCTTAAACCTGATGATTCATAGATAACCAGCATAGAGTAACCTGTTTTAGGCGTAACATAAGAATATGATGTTGACGTATTTGTTACAGCCTTAGCTTTCCCCAGACACGACCAAATCCTGCGCAGAGATACGCCTCGAGCCCTGTGCAAAAAGGAACAGCTTTTGATAGGACATCTGATTTTGTCTCATCTCAAGCATAGATGACTGTTATCCATATGTCACTTAACGACAACCTGGAACTCCGTGCAAACCATCATCAAACCATCTCCTCGATCGTTGTGCAAGTACTCTTGTCAGATGTCAGGATTCATTAACTTGACTGACAAACTCATGAATTTCTTGTACAACTTCACGCTGCAGCGTATGCTAGACTTTTTACGCTGGCAGATTTTTACGCAACCTATAGATATACTTTACCCGCAGACTTTTACGCAGATTTCTGCGCAGATCTTACGCAGGAAGAATAGCAATCTCTCACGCGCAGACTTCTTACGCGGACAGCTCTGAAGCTCTACCTTACGCTTCTCTGTTTTATGCGGATAACTCTGAAGCCTATTTTACGCCGATAGTTTGAATCCCTGATTTACGCCAAACTACTTTGGATCCCTACCTTGCGCTAGACAATTTGAAATTCTGTTTTACGCAGACAATTTCGAATTTCTACCCTACGCCAATTATTTTGTCTCTGCATTACGCAGACAACCTCGAACCCCTACTTTCCGTGGACTTCCTTAAATCTCTGTTTTAGGCAGACAACCTAGAAGTTTATATTAAGATTGTAGAACTTAGTAGGCCATACCTCTTTTGGGTCAACTAGAGACTTAATCAAGGATTAGAATAATAACTGTAGAGATTGTAGAGTCTTGTATTTATGTGAATTTGAATTGTTTTTGAAATTTCTCACATCATAATCTAGCGTACTTATATTTACCATACTACCTTGACTTATGCCGCTATTATAGTCTAGTTTTGCAAGCTTATTCCTTATCAAGCTTGTTCTTGAGAGATGTATTACTGGAGTACTACACTAATACATTTCAGAATCAGTGTATTACGGTCTGATCAACCATAGTGCACTTGGTTCGCCCTTCACATAACTACCTTACGTGGATTGAGATATATAGTGATTAGTAGACGGATGTACTTGTTCTCTAGATATGTCTGAGCATATCGTATCAGCTATATGACTGTACTGATACGAGCATGTGAATAGGAATTATCAAAATAGCATTTCAATCCACAACTGCCTTGACAATTCCCCTCGAATTCTTTAAACGCATTGATTCCCACGCTTCTAATCTATTACCACCCCCTTGAACTCTTGATTATTGTTTATCGTCTTCCCCTATTTCGGAAAGACGAAACCTCGTGCTTAGTATAAATACGGAGTGTTTTGTTTCTGTAACCATTTCTGTTTGTTTTTGGGTAATTACCAAACCCTATTATTATATATGATTATAGTTTAAAACTGTGCTACCTTTAGAATGACCTTCGCTACCTACCTACCTACGTTTTATTACGTTCCTAATACGTGCATCCCTATAACAGCATTAAATTTTTTTTGCCTCGTAACTTGGGTTAAGTTCAGAACTCAAGTATTACGATGAAGAATATATCAGTTTGCTGTCAGGAGCCTAAAAGGATTTTACCGAAGGAACAATGGATTGACTCCTGAATGGATAGCAGTACCTATGACTTGGTTGACTTATTCGGATTAAGAACTCCTATGAAACCAACGAGTGTCAAGCCGCCTTCGAGGAGTTCAAGAGGCGACTGACCACAACACCCGTATTGACTATTCTATTCGGAGCAGGAGTTATGTGATCTACAGACGCATCAGGAAAAAGTTTGAGATGCGTATTAATACAGGATAGCAAGGTAATGTCAGATGAATCTAGACAGTTATGAGTGCATGGGAAGAATTTGGAACTTGCAACCATTATAATTACTTTGAAGCTATGGAGACATTACTTATTGAGGCAGATCGTTAGATTGCACGGCATACCAGTCAGCATTGTACCCGACAAGGATTCGCGTGACCAGAGTTGGTGATCAACACCGAAGAGACAGTTAAGTATATACAAGGACACTGGCGAGTAGTGCAAGACAGACAGAAGCAGTGGGCAGACCGTCGTCATTGTCCCTTGGAATTCAAAGAGGACGATCATGTCTTCTTGAGGTTATCACCATTAGGCCGAGACCTGTCATATCAAGAGCAACCCGCGGGAACCCTTGACCATCGAGAAAAAGTATTGAAGAACCAGTCTATCCCCTTGATCCGCGTAGCATGGAAGCATAGAGCGCCAGAAAAATCTACTTAGAAGCGCGAGTAGGACATGCATAAACGTTTTCGAACCTATTCGTAACCCAAGATATAAATTACTTTGTTAAATTATATCTTATGCCGTCTTTCCCTTCTACCGTGGCTTAATTTTAATTTCGAGGACAAAATTTTTATAAGTTGGGTAGATTGTAAACCCCCTCGACCAGATTCCCGTATTTTAGGAGTATTTTTCACAATTTAGGATTTGTTGCAATATTTTAATTTATTTTGCTTACATATCCTATTGACTTGTGCACCTGTCCATCACCTAATTATTTGGAGCTTTACCTTGACTGTTATCCCCGAACGAAGTTCACATACCTGTTTTAGACATGTTAGACTATTTTTCTGAATTTTGTGCAAGTCCCAGATGCTTTATTTTGAGCCTCGTTTGAGACGCACAAATATCGTTACAAAAGTCCGTATTTATTTCCTAATTAATTTCCTGCTCTTTACCCACCTATGTACCAATAGAGATTTGAGGCCCGACATGCACCTGTTTTGCCCAAACAAAAATACGTTAATTTTCTACACTGAGTATACTACATTTAGTGTATTGACACCGTAGAAAAATTATGGCCCTACCTGCCTCTAAATAATTAGAGAACACCGTGCGCAGTATTTATTAATTAATTAAATACGATGGCCCGTATCACCCAGAAACCAGGCCCAGTCCCTGCCCAGACTCACCCCCACCCCCTCGGGACCCTCACACAGCTTTTTTCTTCAATTCTGTGAATTTTAGTATTTTCAGGAATCGGGCGTTTTTCCCAAACAATTTTGTAATTGCGCAATTTCCCAAAAATAGGGCCTTTATGCAATTTATGAAATTCAGGGACTTTTCTGCAAATTACAGTGCGAGGTGTCACCCCCTCACTGGTCGGTGAACCTACGCCGTCCATTTGGAGATGGGAACCACCCGAAAAGATCCCGAAAATATCCCGAAAAAAAAATCCTACAAATATCCCGTAAATATCTCTAGATATTTACTTATTAAATTAATATATTTCTTTATAAAAAAAGAAAAAAAGAAAAAGAAAAAGAAAAAGAAAAAGAAAAAGAAAAAGAAAAAATCCTAAACCTACCCCAGCCCGCAGCCAACCCCCCCCCCCCCCCCCCGCCTGCGGCGAGCCCCGCCCCCCCCACGGCGAGCTTCTTCCCCCCTGGCCCTCTCTCTCTCCCCGAGCCTCCCCTCTCTCTCCTCCTTCCCAGCTCCTCCTCCTCTTCCCACCACCGCCACCACCATCACCGGTCACCACCACCTCCGCCATCAACCTCACCCTCCGCCAAGCGTCGGCCCCCGCGGCGAGCCGACCCCGCTGGCCTTGTCAGCAGCCACCCGACCCCCCCTGTGCACAGCCACCCTCTCCTCTCGAGCTCGACGCCATCCGTCGAGCACCGCCCAACGGCCACCGGCCGACCCGAGCTCGAGCCGACCCCGACCCCTCGATCTCCTCCCTCTCCTCCTTCCTCCCCTTCTTTCCAGCCTACAGCGGCCAGGCCGACCTCGAGCAGCCCCTCCGGCCGCCGTGCCCGCGCCGCCGTCGTCCACCCAGCCCGGTCAGCCCCTCGCCGGCCTCCCCTGACAGGCAGCCTCCTCCGACTCTTTCTCCGGTGAACCAGAACCCTAGCCCTAGGGTGGACAGCACCCCGACACGTGTCGGACACGTGTCAGACACGAGAAACGCAGTTTTTGGAGCCCTGTTCAGGTAACGATATCTCTTTCCTCGTAATTCCGATTTCAATTCTGTCAGTTGCGTCGTGTAGACTATGTAACCATCTCGGTGTCCGTGCAACCCGCTCGGAGCATCGCGTCCTGTGGCGATCGCGGCACGCGATCCAAATACAGGAAAAACAACGACCCGATTCATCCCGGAACTGAGTACGCCCCGCCAAACGGGACGACTTGGTCGCACGCGATCTTTACCAAAACGTGCACGACGTTGATACGGACGTGTAGGAATTCGGAGAAGTTGATTTGGATGTGCGTGCACACCGGAATTAACGCGTATCCGCCGACACCGCCCCGTATCCGTCAGTTCTGGAATATGCTGCAACTTTGTGTATACACGTCGGATCGAAACGAAACTTGCGTCATCGGACTTGTAGCAATACGCTAGTCCTGTGAGCCAAGTTTGGTTCGATTCTGAGAACGTTGACAAAATCCCGTATCGTGGGCCCCACAGGCTCCACCTGACGGGTGATTTTGTGACCGGCTCACCGGAATCCAATTCTGGAAGTTCCGTTGGGTTCGTATCATCGTTCTGGACTTGTGGACACTAAGTTTGGCGAATTTGGAGACCTTTGACCCTGACACATTTTTTGGTGCAAAGTGGGCCCACATGTGGACCCCGCTTTGACCGGAAACTGTCATTTTTGCCCCTGTGTCCAAATTGGACTTTAGGACAGGCGTTTCTAGCTATTTGATATTTTCTGAGACTGTTAGTGATGTTTATTTCAGTATCCGGAGACATTTATTCTGAGGCCATAGTTCTGACACTTGGTATTTGACATCTGGACATTATATTTGCAGCTCTCCCGCCAGGCAAGTATACCTTGCCTTGTTGTACTGTTTAAATTCAGTTATTGCTAGTTACATGTTTATCTATTTTTATATTATATAAATGTGCGCGTCCGAGAAAACTCGGGTGCAGTCAACGAAGGCGTTGACGTTAGGACTTGTGTCTGACCTAGTGTCTAGTAGACCCACCTAAAGTTGTGAAGTTATTGATATAACTTCTCAGGCCTTGACACGTATCATTACACGTCACAGAGTGAGTACATGTAGGGACGCGTGCCTCATGCTCGACTGGCCATCAGTGTGAGCAACACGTGTAGCGGTATTTAGCTCAGTTGTTTATTTTATTGAGACTTGCATTATAGTTTGAGATGTCCACGTCATTTTCACGACTTGTATATCTACATTGGGCGGGAAAGACACTTAGTAGGCGTATGGGACATCCCCTCCAATAATGTTTTATACCTTCGTACCAGAGATGGTCGATTGCAGAGCTACCCGTGAGTCCGGGGGCATATGACACATATACTAGCCAGTCCCGACGATTGGTGAATTACGTCAGCATATGTCTAGCCACACATTCCCATGCGTACTACAAGGTCTTTAAATTGCATTCACTTAGATGGTTAGCACACCCCAATTATTTATTCAGTATTTACATTATGGCATGTCATTTTTCTGTATCTTGCTATGTCCCTCTGAGGACCTGGTTCCCTGCCAGGTGTATATGTTCTTGAGTACTCGCAGGAGCACAGATCCGGACATGTTACGTATATCCCGAGGAGGTCTTCTCTTCGAGCCTCGTGATTGTCAGATGTGGTTCTTATATGGTGTGTATCTGGTTCATTTTCATTTTCTATTTCGGCAGTAGATTTATTTCCATCCGACTGTCATTCTTTAGATACTTATCATTGAGATCTAGCTACATGGTTATTGTTTATTCATATTTGATTCTGTGGATGAGATTTAGATATTACCCTGTGACTTGTGATTAATTATACCACTGGTGAATTGTTGTTCATTATACAGCGTACGCACGTATATATGGTTTCCATATATTGGAGTTGCCATATATACGGGCCAGCTGGCATGATTACGTGACCTAGTCCTACGTATTTTGGGACTGGGGCATGACATTGCCATAGAGGACAAGTTATAGTTTCGGGATGAAGATGACTGAGGTACTTGTATCGCTACATGCCATCTCACCCTGGACAGGAATGGTATGCAAAATAAGGAACATGGGGCGATATACCCATTCCTGCCCGAAGCATGCGACTATCATGATGTTCCGTCCGACCGGATAGGTGTCAGTGCCCCAGCGACCGTCCGCAAGATCGAAGACCTTGTGCACAAGTTGTCCATGACCAAGCAAAGTCTAAACTAAGTTATCAAACGACATAGTTTAAGGCAACACAAGCACGAGACAAGTAACATGGCATGATCTATTTTGCATAGTCTTCCTAATCAGTTTATTCCATAGTTAAGTGTGTTCTATACATAGCACAATAATAGAACAAATATGTTCTAACTATAATTGAAACACAATAAAAGAAAATTCTAAGCGAACTAGCATGCAACAAGGTAACATTTCACAAGTTGATTGACAAGCTTAAAGTAATCCAAGTCTATTCCATTTTATCTTGACATATTTTAGTTATTATGATATTGTTTGATCGGAACAATCAAGAGATCAAGATTATATATGTGAAGACTTGGAAGTAGAGCTAGCTAATCGGGATGGTAGCCACTCACAAGTTGGTGGGGAGAGAAAAGGAAAGCGGTGCTTCAAGCCTTCGCTCGTGCGACACCTACTGCACGATCACCTGCAATACCACAAATAGACGATCAATACATCTTCTCCTCTTTCTAATCTCGAAACAAAAGTGCATTTCAATGAACGAAAGCAATAAAATCCATCAAAAAATTTCAAGAAAACACAAATCCAAAAACCAACTCGAAAGTACGAAAGCAGCAATGCAACAGCGAAAACTAGGTAAGAAAAATTGCAGTTGAGAGGTCCCCCTTGACTCTGTTGTTAAGTCCGTCCTTGGGGCATGGTCCACTGAATATGGGAATCGATTCTGAAGAAGTTAATCCATAACGAGCAAAAGATCTTGATTCAATCTATCCTGATCGAATGATACCGAAAGTATTTCATAGTCGTGCTCCCCGAATAGGGGGAACGGGGCACAACATCCTAACCAACTAATAGAAAATTTTATCCTCAAAAATTAGGAATAGAACCCACCACTATGAAATAATAAAGGAAACATGTCCTTTATCTCAGACTCAAGCTCCAAAGTTGACTCTTCGATTGAATGATTTTTCTAAAGCATGTGAACAAGAGGAACCAAACAACTTCGAAGCAGCTTCTCCTTACGATCCAAGATCTGTACAGCTTGCTCGATATATGTCATGTCCGCCTTCAAGTCTAGTTGATCAAGATCTACCATATGACTCGGATCATACACGTACTTTCTAAGTTATGAAAGATATCGTGCACCTCTGATAATGACGGTGGCAGGACAATCTGATATATGACTGGGGCGACTCGCTTGAGTATTTTGAACGGGCCGACGAATCTTGGACTTAGCTTTTCTTTTTCTAAATCTGGTGACTCCTAGCATGTGCGAGACTTTCAGAAATACATGATCGCCTTCTAAGAACTCAAGAGGTCAACAATGCGCGTCTAAGTATCTCTTCTGACGACTTTGTGCTACCTTCAGTCGCTCTCGGATCAAACAGATCTTTTGGACGGTTTGCTCTACGAGTTCCGGGCCAAGAATTTATTGTTCACCAACTTTATCCCAACAGATAGGGGATCTATACTTCCGTCCATACAATACCTCATACGGCACCATTTGAATGCTGGATTGATAACTATTATTTTATACAAATTAGGCTAACGGTAGATGCATGTCCCAACAGATAGGGTTTTGGCTAGCGTGGACCCATATCAGACCCAGCCCACACCCTTGTGAGACTTATTTTTGGGTTTAGAATATTTATTATATTTTTAGTGGGTTAGTTGGAGAGATTTGGAGTTAGTTTGAGTGCTTTTGGAACCCGAAACCCAAAACCCAAGTTGCTTCCTAAAGGGGAGGGGCATTTTGGACTTTTGCATTTGTAAAACCCCTTCTTATTCTTGTGTGGCAGCCCCATTCCCAGTCGACAGCAGCTCCAGCCCTCCCCATTTCACTTCTTCTTCTTCTTCTCCACTACTTCTTTCTTCTTCCTTTCTTCTTCCCACTTCAAGTAAGAGCCATATTTCTCTTCTTTCTTCTTCTATTCTCCATGGTTGTGAACCCTAACCCTATATTTTTTCCCTAATCTAGGTGGGTAGAGCTTAGATTTGGTGTTGGAGCTTGGATTGGGAGCTTGGAAGCTAGTTGAGGTAAATTTGGAGCTTTTTGGAGACTTTGGCTTGGCATTCCAACTCCCAAGAGGTAAACCCTAATTTTCTCCCTTGTAATTACTCTTATATAGTGTAATTAATAGTTTAGAACCTTCCTAGACCCTAAGGCTACCCGTGGGAGGAAGTTGAAACTAGTTTGGTAGTGTTTGGAGACTTTAACACTAGGTTTTGTGTCAATTTCGAATGGAATCCGAGATTGGCCCAATTTTGGGTGATGCCCTAGGTTAGACGGACTTAGGTAGACATTGTCGGGTGTCTTGAGGGTGAGTGCGTGTCTCCGTTCGGACACGGGAAGTCGTGTCGCGGAGAAACGGACGTTTCGGGCATTTTCGAGATTTTTGTCGTCGCCGATTCTAAGTGCGTGCGCGTTTTTGCCACGGGCCTAGAATCGATGGGTAGCATTGTTTCTAGGATCTAGACATCGTTTAGAACCCGTGAGTAAATTTTGGGCCAATTCCGAGTTGGTTTGGTGTGCGTTTCAGGAGGTTTTCTGAACCGCACACCGCGTGTTCGTCGAAATGACCGAACGGCCATTTCGGCGTGGTTTCTTAGTTTCGGGCTTGTGCGCGCGTTGGGTTAGCTTCAGGGAGTGTGTGCTAGAGTTCTCGGGTTATATTTTTTATATATATTTATGTGTTTGTGCGTGTAGGGGTCGTTGGGCGCGTGTTGGTGGAGTGTTGTGTGTAGGGTGTGTTGTGTTTATATAGGTATATATGTATATATATATATATATATTTGTGTGTGTGTTTTTATATATATATATTTGTATATGTGTTTATATATATGTTTATGTGTGTGTTAGTGTGTGTGAGAGTGTGTGTGTGAGGGTGTGTGAGCGTGTGTGTGTGTTTGTGAGCGTGTACGTGAGTATGTGGTTATATATATATATATATATATATATATATATATATATATATATATATATATATATATATATATATATATATATATATATAGGTATAGGTATAGGTATATTTATATATGTATGTGTGTTTATATACATATGTGAGTGTGTGTTAGTGAGTGTGTGTGTATATATATATATATATACATATATATATATATATATATATATATATATATATATATATATATATATATATATATATATATGGGTGTGTGTGTGTGTTTATGTATTTATAGATATGTGTTTACATATGTAAGTGTGTGTGTGTGCTTGTGTGCTTGTGTGTATTTATATACATAAGTGTGTGTGTGTTAGTATATATGTTAGTATGTGTGTGTGAGTATATATATATATATATATATATATATATATATATATATATATATATATATATATATATATATGTGTGTGTGTGTGGGGGGGGGGTGTCTATGTGTGTGCGTGAGACAGCAGCAGGTGCAGCAGCGTGCAGTGCGCTGCGCACTGCACAGCAGCAGCAGCTAGCAGCTATGCAGCAGCAAGCAGCTGCAGCAAGCAGCAGCAGCAGCAGTTCTATGCAGCAGCAGCAGTACAAGCAGGCAGTAGCAGCAGCATTCGCATACGCAGCGCTAGTAGCAGCAGCAAGCAGCGGGGGTAGCAGCTAGAGTAGCAAGTGCGAGAGAGGAATAGATAGTTAGATAGATTGTTAGAGAGATAGATTGGTAGATAGATAGTTAACTAGATATATAGATAGATAGATTGATAGATAAATAGATGGATAAGTAGATAGATATCTAGATATCTAGATAAATACATAGATTAGATAGATCTATATATAGATATATATATAACTAGATAGTTAGTTAAGATAGAAAGATAGTTAGATAGATAGATTCATAAAAAGAAAGATAGATAGATATATAGTTATATAGCTAGATAGATATGTAGATTAATAGATAGATAGTTAGATAGATTAGATAGATATATCTATAGATAGGTAGGTAATGAATAGATAGATAGTTATATCTATCTAAGGTATATATATATATATATATATATATATATATATATATATATATATATATATATATATATATATATATATATATATATATATATATATATATATGAGTTTAGGTAAGGTATGTATATGTTGTGGTTGTGGATACCTATATAGATATATATATACGTAGATACTTAGATATGTATAATATATGATAGATATATATTTTCTAGCCCAGATTATTAACTAGGAGCATATCTATTATCCTAGATAGCTAACTAGAGGGGTAGTTAGCGAGGGTTTAGTGAGGTATCTCAATACCTTGAGATATCAAGGTATCTCAATACCTTTAGATATCCAAGGTATTGAGTTTCGAGCGGGGTTTTTGAGCAATAGCCTAGGAATAGTATTGGAGTAATTTTTATATGTATATGTGTATATATTTACGCGTGCTAGCATAGGTTTTAGCGGGTTTAGACGGGGCGTATAGCATAGGGTGAGGTATCGGATACCGAGGGTATCCCGGTATCTCAAGGAGGCGAGTTTGAGAGTTTATTAGCTTAATGACCTAGTTTTGGCCTAAAATTTCAGGGGCACCCTAGTTTGACCTAGAGTTGACCGTAATTGACTCGGTTGACCGCCAAAGTCAACTTTTGACCTAGTTTTGACTTAGGGTTGACTTTTTGGACCAAGAGTTGACTTTTTGACCCAGATTTCACCGGTTTGACCCATTTGACCTAGAACGATCCTAGAAGCCTGTTTTTAGTTATTTTATATCTGTTTAACTCATTAGAAACCTGTTTAACCTTGCTTTTCGTAATAGGTCCTTGCGACACTAGTTCGGATCGCCAATTGCTCAGGACGTCAGGCGAGTACATTCTCTGATAGTTTTCATTATCTGATAATTATTATGATTCAGCTTCTAGTATAGTATCATCTGATTTTTTTGGCACAACACGGGACACGGACTGGTATTTCTGGATTCATTTACTTGTGACACGTATATTTCATGTTTCTGGCCTCTATTCTGGAATCACTACTGGCATCACCTACAGGCATCACTACAGGCATCACTCATATTTCAGGCTGGACTCATCTTGATTTACGTGTCGGGTCTTAGATTCACTTGTACTAGTCGGGGCGGAGAAATACTCGAGTAGACATGTAAACATTCTCATCTGGAATCATCAGGAATCACCCCCTCTGGTCTAATCTGGAATGATAGCAGCCGCGCACCCAGTGCGCGGTTAGACGTACTTACCCCTAGCTGTTTATATGTCGAAACAAGTATTTCAAAGACACCGAGTTTATTCTTTCTAGTCTGGACTCTCTTGCATTTCTTGCTGGTCTCACTTACATGTTTCTGGACTTGACTCACTACATGTATTTCATGCTGGACTCACTACACGTTCTTGTGCACGGACTTACTCTTAGTTTATATTTCTTGTATCTTGCAGTCATTACTATCTTGTTTCTGATATTCATGCATCTTTACTTTATGCACCAGTGATACATGTATATTTTCTTGTTTCATACTTGCTTCATTCTTCTTGCTACTTGCTATAACTGCTTTATAGTTTTTATCATTTAAATGGAACTGCTGTTAGAGATGTACTTGCTCCAGTCCTGACTGGACATATTTTTCCAGAGTATCCGGAGGAGTGGTGTCCAACGTTTTATGGACCTGAGCCTGTCGATGGTGCAGACAGGGACCCTCTAGTTTAGGAGTAATTTTCGGGTTGGTAGCCGGGATCACTAGGACCTTGTTATTGATTTTATTAGCTTTTGGTACCGGATTTGTCTCCAATTTTAGATTTAGACCTTGTATTGTATATTATTTTGGATGATGTATTATTATTATTGATGTTATGGTTGTTGTAGTAGTTGTTGTTGGTTATACTTTATAGTTGTTAGCCTTCTGTGTTATCTTATCGTGCTTAGATTCGTGATTGAGTACTTGTGATTATCATTATGATATTGCTCCTCCGTTTGGAGTTGAGATCTTTACAGGTTATATATATTGATTGCGTGAGATTGTTAGCTAGATAGTTGACCTAGACAGCGTTCTACCGCCGATGCTGCGGCGTAGGCTGGACGTACCCACGACTCATGCCCGATTTTTCGGGTGCGGGTCGTGACAGGTGTCCTACGTGTTATTCTTTATTCTTCTAGTACACTAAGATGTCGTCTATGAATACCACCACAAACTTATCGAGGAATGGTCAAAATACATGGTTCATCAAATCCATGAATGCGGCATGAGTATTCATCAGTCCGAACAGTATGACAGAAAACTCATAGTGACCATAACGGGTACGAAACACTGACTTTGACATATTCTCTGGCTTGATCTTCAATTGATGGTAGCCAGAGCGAAGGTTTATCTTTGAAAACACTGAAGCCTCTTATAGCTGATCAAACAGGTCGTTGATCCTGGGTAGGGAATACTTGTTCCAGATAGTGACCTTATTTAGTTCCCGGTAGTCTATGCACAGTCGCAACATTCCATCTTTTTTCTTCACAAATAGCACCGGCGCGCCCCAAGGAGACACGCTCGGACAGATGTACCCATGGTCAAGCAGCTCTTATAGTTGGTACTTTAACTCCTTTAGTTCGGCAGGGGCAATTCGGTATGGAGCTTTAGAAATCGGTCTGGTATTTGGGAAGGTATCGATGGTGAACTCAATTTCTTGGTCGGGTGGCATGCAAGGTAGTTTGTTCGAGAACACATCAGGGAATTCTGCCACAATGAAAGAAGACTCGACGTTTGCACAATCCTGCTGCGTGTCTCAAACCGACGCTAAGTATCCCTCGCATCCAGAGTATAGCATCCGCCAAGCTGATATCATAGAAATCACCATGTAGGTTTTTGACGCTTCTGTCGCTGAACCACACGAGCAGCAGAATTCGGCTTCCCCAGGTAGACGAAAGACGATCTGTTTCTCTGCATATTCGATTATAGCCGAGCAAACGGCGAGCTAATCCATCCCCAATATGATATCGTAATCCGGAACATCTAGGACTAACACATTGAGCGGCAGTTTTCTTCCTTCGATACAGACATAATTGCCCTGACATACTGAACGAACATGTATCTTTGTGTCCGATGGGGTACTAACACTAAAGTCTAGATATAACAATGTCATTTCTAGCTTGTCTTCTACGATAAAATTTACGGATATAAAACTATGAGTAGAACCAGAATCAAATAGCATACGAGCAGGTATGTTATTGAAAATCAATATACCTGACACAAACAGTGTCCGAAGCGAGGGCTTCATCCCTTGTCAGAGTGAACACCCGGCCTTAAGCTTGATGACGATCTTGTTGCGGTACGGCTCGATTTGCTTGAGTCACTGTAGCAGGATTTGGATGTTGAGGACGATGATCAGAGAGGCGCGGACAATCATGAATAGCATGATTTGGATCACCACAAGCGAGGCAAAATTCGTTCCTTCGATGGAAGTCATTGGCAGTGTGCCCATGCCTTCGACAATAAGCATAGCGTAGCCCTAGATTAGACCCTGGTGACCGTCATTATTTAGACGCTTTGAAGCGTTATTTTCTCCCGCGTTGCTAGGACGTTTGTGATTAGAAGTATGCACAGCGCCGACAGTAACTGAAGAATCCTGTGGTTCGAGGAAAAGTGCATGGTTGAGAACTTCCTGCATCATCTGATATTGGGGAACAACCACGTGCGCATGGATGGCAGGTCGCAAGCCACCTTCAAATCGTCTTGCATGACTCACCGCATCAGGTAGGTAGGAGCTTACAAACTTGGCGAGCCAATTGAATTCGGCGGAGTACTGCTTCACTGTTAGGTTGCCTTGTCGAAGCTGCACAAACTCGTTCTTCTTTTGCCAACGAACGGGAGGGGGTATAAACTCCTCTTTAAATATGCTACGGAAGGTAGCTCTCTGGAGTTACGTGTAAAACCCCTAATTTTGAAAACCGTATTAAATTATTTATTTATAATAATTATGAGCTAAATAGAGAAAATAGATTTTATTAGATTTTATTTTAAGGTGTTTGAGCATTTAGAGGATTTATGGAGCCTTTATAAATTTTTCCTAATTTATTTCATGTAGGAGACCCTTTGGACAGTTGCTAGTTCAACCGTATACACCAATATAATTCTTAGAATTTTTTGTGAATAGATATGTATATATATATATAGGTATAATTAATTAAAATAGAAATTCCTATTGGATCTCAACCCAAAACCCAAAACCCAACTTCTAAACCCACTACCCGCTGGAACCCACAACCCATTAGGAGAAAAATATCAACAGCAGTAATAGTAAACCAACTTTGCTTTTGTTTCTTTGCGCGTGTGAGCCGCTCATTCCACCGCCTCTAAACTATAGTATTACCATACTCTCCTCAACCGCAACCAAAACCAATGAAAAGAAAGGAAACAGCAGCAGCCTCCACCGCCTCTTATCCCTATTTATTACAACTCTTCCAAACCCTAACCCACTTCTTCTTACACAAAACATAAACACAGTTTTGGACGTGTAGTATACAGATTTCTTGCCCGACAAGTATACCTTGCCTTGTTGTACTGTTTAAATTCTGAATTAATTGTTGCATATTAATTTTATATAACTGTGCGCGTTTGAGAGAGACTCGGGTGCAGTCAACGAATGCGTTGACGTTAAGGTCTGGTGTTTGACCTAGTGTCTAGTAGACCCACCTAAAATTGTGGAGTTATCAGTATGACTCCCCAGGCCTTGACACGTATCATTTCACGTCACAGAGAGAGTTCATGTAGGGACGCGTGCCTCATACTCGACTGGCCATCGGTGTGAGCAACACGTGTAACGGTATTTAGCTTAGTTGTTATTTCTATAGGGACTTGCATTCTAGTACAAGATGTTCACGTCGTGTTCGCGACTTGTACATTTACATTGGGCGAGGAGGACGGCTAGTAGGCATATGGGACACCCACCTCCTTTATGCATATACCGCGTTCTTCGAAGAGATACGGACGTATATATATTGCAGATACCTCATTCTTCGGAATAATGGATGTTACAGATACCATGTTCCGTAGAGTGTTGGACGTTACTTGATGATTTTGCAGATACCACACTCTAGAGAACGTTGGACGATATGCCTACGCCTACCCATACGTACCAAAGTTATCCTCAAATTGCATTCACTTAGATGGTTAGCACACCCCTTTTATTTATTCAATATTTACTTTATGGCATATTTCTATGTATCTTGTTATGTCCCTCTAAGGACCTGGTCCCTTTCCAAATATGAACGAGCAGGAGTACCCGCAGGAGTACGGACCTGGACCTGACACTACTTACCAGACTGAGGTGGTCTTACCTTCGGAGTATCTGTGATTTTATTACCGCTGTTTAGAGATCCTTGTTGCTACTTCAGTATAGTATTTTTGTAGTAGATTTGTTTCCACCTGACTATCAGACTTGATACTCATCTTTGATATTCAGTTATTTTTCACTCTTTATTCCTACTTATTATTTGTGCTGTGGATGAGATACAGATTGTGTGTGACTTATTGCGACAGTATATTACTACTGGTGAATTGTATATTCATGAACAGCGTACGTGTGTATACGGTTTCCATATATTGGAGTTCGTATACATACGGCTGGGCGTGTTACGTATTCCTAGTCCTACATATTTTGGGACTGGGGCGTGACATTACGTGATGGAAGAACGATGTGGTTGTCGGATGGACATGGGATCCTCTGTTTAACTGTTGATATTGCGGTTGCTTTAGTCGATCGGTGGGCATGCGTGGAGTCTGCAAGCCGGAAACGATCGACGAAGGCCCAGACGGGGGTGAGGCGGCATGAGAAAGGTCGTGAGCACACCATCGGGGGCGCAAAAATATTCGAGAACTCGCAAGGAGAAGCGGTTGTCGAGATATCATCGATTATATATATCATGAGATTTTTCAAATCTCGAAATAGATTTATATTAAATTATATCTATTTTTTTATTTATCGTCTATTTTTTTTAGAAATTCTTACATAGATAATTTCTTATAGAGATTTCTAACTATATATATATATATATATATATATATATATATATATATATATATATATATATATATATATATATTTCAAACAAATCAATATATTACTAACATATTCTTTCCTTGAATTCATTTCTTTTTTGGTCGTCGTCTATGAGATGATGGACCTGATAAGCATTCCATTGCTCATTAAAAGTAAATTGAGCCGTGGTTAGATTTAGAGCGTTACAACATACCATCATTCTTATTTATTTTCAATATCCTCCAAAGTTGCATTATGGGCTATTTGGTAAGTATAAAGTGAGCTTGGATTCCAACTTCATATTGGATTTAGATAAAAATATATATTAGGAATCAAGTGGTTAGTTGAGATGGGCAAAATAGATGTATTTGGAAAATATGAACGGCGACATTTTATTTCTCCTATATTTGGGCTCCCTCCTACATCCACTTCTTGCAACCAAATGTGGGAGGGAAAAGCAAGATTTGTTTCTTCTTTATTATTATTTTTTATTAAATACAAGAAAATCCAGTTACACCCATCTAATATGTAACTAATTCTAAATGAAAACTCAACCAACAAAATATGTGTACATATACGAATATAAAAAAAAAGAAATATGTCACGTCCCGCTACTTGAATACCGAGTAAATACGGGGACATACATGGCCAGCTACACCGTACAGGATATAAAAATGTCGTACGACGATCAAGGTTGTCACTAGACAAGTGGTGCATACTACAATCAAGTCTCCTATGACCTTATAGAATATGTATGCCTCAATTAGTCAATCAAGTAGCAGTAAATATAGATTAAGTAAGATAAAGCAGTAAGGCATTTCCAATGCTCTATCAAAATGATCAAGAAACTAGCTATACAAAATAAAAAACTAATACAGTTCCAAAAGTACATAATTATATGTCAGTTGTATTCTAAATAAGTACAATCTTGTAAAGAAAATTAAATATCCAAAGTATTTGGCTAAACAAGTGTCAGTGGCTAAACGTCCAAAAGAGTAGCAAAATGATATAAGAGTGCTGGAGAAAAAATCCACTCATCTCCCTCGACAACCATTCTCAGGGTGTGTGCCATGGGTTAGATTTAAAGCTCGATCCTCGGGCTCTGCTAATGGATCTGGCCAAACAAAACCTACGGGTTCAGGCCCCAATAACAAGTACCACAAGAAAGCACAAGTGAAAGAACCAAATCCAGAGAAATACACAAATAAGACCGTGCCATAATTGTAGCGTGTATGCTATCATCGAGGAAGTATGGCACATCTATAACCAAACAAGGACAAGAGGTGACTTACTACGTCAAGATGAGTACAACTCACTAATTATGGACATGCTAAAGGTATATGCGTCGTAGGTGTCACATCCCGATTCAGTAGAATCGATGGTCGTCCCCCGGACGTGATGTTGTGCGTGCCTAGGTTTCTCAACGCACAAGGCCAAGGTATTTGATATAACGAGCACATATTCAGTGTACGCTAATAATTGAACACAATATTGAAACAAGAAAAAGCTCTCTTTATTTATAACGAACATAATTTACAAACTCTTGAACAAGTACAAAAGGGTGTCTTGAAGGCTTACAAAAGCAGACGCAAAATGAGATAGTCGTCCGATGCATTACATTATTTTATTAAAACTTTAAAAGCTATAGACACCTTCGGGCGAAGGTATCGCCTTGCCACGGAGCAACATAAGGTATGTGCATGAGCTCCTAGAACTTCAAAATACGCTTCAAGGGCACGATCAGGGCATGCAGATAGGTGGACTGGATTGGAAAGTCGTTCTAGCTCCTTGCAGGATTACCTTGGCGCGGTAAACCTGTTCTAACGAGGGCCAGTACATCAAAATACACTGGTGAAGGCGAGCTAACCCAACTATACCAATCAACATGTTGTTTATGTGAAGCATGCAAGTTATTAAGTGGTCTTTCTATCTTGTCTTAGTTCAAGTTACAAGCAAGCAATGCATATAGAAATTTATTGAAATAAATATGCCACCATTCGGTGACTTTTACCTGCCCGTCTGAACCACATGCACAACACTTACCATGACCTTCCCTTCCACGAAGACATAGTTAGCTTGAACGTTTTAAATATACGAGGGATGGGTCACTGACACGTTGCCATAGAGGATGAGTTATAGTCTCAGAGCGAAGATGACGAAGGTACTTGTATCGCTACACTCTATCTCGCCCTGGACAGGAATGGTGTGTGTTTGCCATTAAATCAAAAGAAGAACTAAAAGACCTTGATTTGATTAACAAACTTAAAAAAAGTACAGAGATGTCCTAGAAGACAATCTAAGCAAATTTATTTTATAGGGGTGACGATGGAGGGTTAGGAGTGTAGCAACTCTTTTTACTCCGTGGACGATCCGATGCAGAAGCTCTTCTCTCTTGCTCGAGTGTAGGTTTGTCAATAGCCAGCCGGATATCCTTTGTATGGGTGTGGTACCTTTCTATTTATAGCCGCCCTGTGGACGTGCTATGGATGTCGCATATGTTCCTGCTTGGTGGTCGCATAGGACTATTTCAACAGCATACGATTGTAACTATGGCCGCATGTCACATGAAAGCTGCCATATGAGTTCGGTTCAGATATGTTGTTGATGAGATCTCGGGGTTGTTATCAACCCGTTGTGGGCATGACTTGGTCAGCTGGATACATAGTCATTACCAACTGTGCGAAGATCTCTGCAGTTGTAACAGAAAGATCATGTGGATCAGATGCTGCATAGTCCCCTTGGCCACATGTGTGTTCTGGCCGCATATAAGTTTTTATCTGACTGAGGCCGCATATCATCGAGGTCGCATGTGTGCTCTCGTCCGCCTTGGTCTGATGGACACTCTGGCTCCATGAGGACTAGGACGAATAGAGTCGAGACCGCATATGTGCTCTCGTTTGCCTTTGGTCTGATGGACACTTTGGCTTCATAAGGACGAGGATGCATGGAGTCGAGGCCGCATATGTGCTCTCATCCGCTTTTGGTCTGATGGAAAGTTTGGCTTCATAAGGACGAGGATGCATAGAGTCGATGCCACATATTTGCTTTCGTCTGCCTTTGGTCTGATAGACACTTTGGCTTCATAAGGACAAGGACGCATAAAGTCGAGGCCGTATATGTGCTCTCGTCCATGGTCTCCCAAAAAAATAGGGTCGGGGCTGGGAACGTCCAAGTTCCTCATATTTATAGCCGTCATGCTAATGGTTGCAACTATGGACGCATATTACGGGTGGGCTTCCACGTAGCCTCAGTTAGGATATGAGGTTGATAAATTCTTGGGGTTGTTCTCAACCCATTATGTGCGTGACTTGGTCAACTGGAGACGTAGTCCATACTAATTGTGTGAAAAAAATTTCGGTTGTAACGATACGATCTTACAAACTAATTGTCGCATAGGTCCGTTGTCGCATATGTGCTCTCGTCTGGCCTTGATCGAATGGACACTATGGCCACATGATGACAAGGTTGCATAGAGTCGATGCCGCATATGTGCTCTCGTCCGGCCTTCGGTCTGATGGACACTGTGGCCGAATGATGACGAGGATGCATAGATCTTGTCTGTATGCGGCTTGTAGTCTGGCCGCATAGATGCACTTGCAGACTTGCTTTGGGGATCTAGACGAGTCCTTTGGCTGCATAACTTTTTTGCAGCATGACTAGAGGCAGGCTTTGAGGTCATATCTTTTGGCTCATGGACTCAGATTTTCCATGCTTCTACAAGACCCCCTTCAAAGTTTTTAAAACTTGAACAAGTTTTGAAATACTTTTAAAAAGAAGCATGGGAGAGAGTTTTGACTTGGTCAAGAAGGCGAACATTCTACTAGAGGTAATGTGGACATAGTAGGACATTGCATTCTCTCGGGGCATTTCACTGGAGAATTTTGGTAGACTTATTACCCATGACGTACCTAAGACTGGGTACGAGTAATAAGTTGAAATAACTGACACTATCAGGGGTCTAGAATAACGTAATAGCAGACTGTTTGGAGGAATGTTTTCTCAGAGGTGACATGGACGTGGCAAACTTGAAATTCCGTTAGAGGTATCTTACTCAGAGGTGATATGGACATGGTAAAATAAACTTCTGTGGTACTGGAATTTTTGTAGAAAAATAATTCAGAGGTAAGATGGACATGATTATTTTAAGATAATTTTGCTGTGGAATTTTTGTGGACTCATCATCCTTGGTGTACCTAGGGTTTAGTACAGATGATAAGTTTGAACGACTGACACCATCAGAGGTATTATGGACGTGGTGGTAGAAAGTCGTTGGGCAAGAATGTTTGCTCAGAGGTAATATGGACATGGCAAACTCTTGGGTTATGGACTTATTACCCATGGCGTACCTTATGTACGGATAATATGCTGAAACGACTAGCACTATCAGGGGTTATGCGAACGTGATAGCAGGAAGTCGAAGAACAGAACTTTACTCAGAGATAACATGGACATGGAAAAGTTCTGAAAATATCTTACTCAGAGGTAATATGGACGTGATAGGTTTTGTGGACCCATTACTTTTTGCGCATGTAAGTGTAAGAAATAGGTTTGAGACAAGTCTTACCAGAGGTAATATGGACATGACAGTTTTTGTGGACTTATTATTTGTTGCGCACATTGAGTACAAATAATAAGTTCAAAAATAATCCCTATCAGAGATAATATGGACATGATAGGTTTTGTGGACCCATTACTTTTTGCGCATGTTAGTGCAAGTAATAGGTTTGAGACAAGCCCTGCTAGAGGTAATATGAACGTGACTATTTTTGTGGACTTAACACCGCTGGTGTACCTTGGTGAGTACGGGTGATAAGTGGAGATAACAACTGATATCAGAGGTAATATGGACGTGATGATCGATAGCCAAAATTTGGGAGGTTTGCTTAGAGGTAATATGGATATGGCAAACTCAGCCGGGAAAAAATATTAGGACAATAGTTCAGAGGTAATATGGACGTGAACCAATGTCCGAAAAACTCATTAAGGAGTAATTTGTTGGGTGTGGTCTATCCGAATCATGGAGATAGACCTAAGGAATATTGCTCTGTTGGGGAGATTGATGGGATGATAGCTCAGAGGTAATATGAACATGGCTAGCGTCTAACGAGATTGATTTTTGAGTAGTCACCACGGGAGTGTATGTAGTGCCTCAAATCCCGATCCGACCGGGATGTGCACTACGTAATTGGGCTTGTGGCTAGTCCGTTTGAGTCATAACTTAGAACTTCGGCATCTTCTTGCCACGGACAAAATGCGATGATCCTTTCCAACTCATGGAAAGGCCTCTATTGAAACGAGTCCAATAGTTTTCGTGTTTGGTTGCTTGGTTTTCTTGATTGCCGCTTTGGGATTTGATTTGGTGTTGCTTTCGATTTGCTTGGTTTTCGCTGCTGGTTTTATCGTTTGGAGCTTTGATTCTTGGGGAGTTCGGCAAGGAAGGATAGGCAAGATTCTAATTGGTGCTCGTGCTGTGCAGGTCCGCGTAACTGACGTTTGATCGTCGCTAGGCGGGAATCTTTGTTTCAGCTACCTTTTCCTTAACCAGTGAGTGGTTTGGACCCTTCTTTCCTACTTCTTCACGCCAACATCTTTAATGTTTCAAACGTTCACTCGATGATGCCCGGTTGGACGCCTAGGAAATCCTTTGCCACAATGCATGCCAGCCACTAAGAAAGGAACAGGGGATTTTATAGACTAATATTTCTATATGCTTGCACACCTTATAACTGAGTTTGTTTATAAAGGGAAATGTTTGTTGGTGGCGGCCTAGTGCCTCGGACGGAGTTTGGACCTATGGGATATCAAAATCGGAACACCGCGTTGAGAAAATATGAACTGTTGCATGAGATATATATTGCTGCTTAACTTCTTTTGTTTCAATCGATGCATTGTATGATATATGAATTGTTCATGCATTTGCATGGTCTGGGACAACTTGTGCACAAGGTTTGGCATTTCCTCGAAACGGCTTTCCGGGGCACTGGAACCGTATCGATCCGGAGGGAAATATTTGATTCGTGCTCGTCACGATGCATTGCGGGACCTCCAGCAGGGCTTGCTACCCGGGCTGATAGGGCGCGCCGCTAATGCTTGAATATGTCCCTAAGGTGTCGATCACACCAATGACCGCATAGACTAGAACACATGCTAATTTATTGTCTTGTACAGATGGTAAGTATACTTGTGTTTCGTTGCAGGGAAGGCGTGCATCGGTTGAGTAAGCAATCGATGCACTGGTTGGATTCGATATTATTTTCATTCCTATCAAAACATGCAACTGATATGAATTGAATTCACTTGCCTCTTTATAGAAGTCATCTTAATGCAGCTCGCCCCTAATAAGCTAGTGTCGATTTAGTCGAGTGGGTTCATCCCGCTCACCAGTACAAGTTGAGTACTGACCCACGTTGTGGGCAACTATTTCAGGCACTCAGACGGTGCAACGCTAGTGGATAGACGAGGAGGCGTTAGGAGCACCTCTATTTTGAAGTATAGTTAGAGTCAGATCATTTTGGAGGCTTGGACTTTCAACTTATACAAGGGCGTAATATATGAACGACGTGGACTATCTGATGGAGCGCGCCCTGCCTTTTGAGTTATCTTTTTGTAATGCAAATCAAGTAGCCGAGAGGCGCATCAATGTAAACTCTATGTAAATTACTCTGAATTATCAATGAAAAAGCATGTTTCTTCCTGCACTGTGTTCAAGTCTCTGTGAATGTGTTTTATAAAGTGTGTTTCAAAATGGGTTTCTATAACTGCAAGTTCTTGCCTTGTACGAGCGCAACTCCAGGCTCGTACGGCATCACGCCCCAAGCGAGGACGAATCAGTTCCGTAAAGGATCAAGCGAGGACGACCGACCCTTTCGGGATCGGGGCGTGACATATTGGTATCAGAGCCTAGGCTTTACTTCCATGAGATTTCAAAGATTATAAAGGAGTTTGATGCGCCTCTCAATTGAGTTGCGTTCGGCGTCCGCTGCATGGGAAGAGTCGCTTATACAATGAGCCCATAGATATAAAATCTATCGTTTTTGGAGTGTTAACAAGTTACTCTCTTTTGTAGCCATGGCTAAGAAGAACACTGCAACTGCCAGCAGTGCTCAACCCATTCAGAGCGATCCAGCAAGCTCTGGAGAATCCGGAGGAGCGGGTTCAACCGGAATGGCAGAACGGCTTATGCACCTCATGGAGGCGCAGCAACAACAAGCTGTTACCCAACAAGCTAACATACAAGCGCAGTTTGCTTCTCAACAGAAGCAAATGGATACAATGATGCAACTGATTGCATCCCTGGTACCAAGCAACGGGACATCCGCAGCGACGCCTGTCATGCCGTCGGCCGTGGCGGTAGAAGACGAGTCAGAAGAGACTCAGCCTACAGCAAGGAACTCCTGCCGTGCAGCAGAGTTCACAAAAATGCATCCCCCTACGTTCAACGGACGAGCGGAGCCGGACGTGGTATTGGGGTGGATTGCTAAGCTGGAGGGACTTTTCAACCTGGTTGGCATCCGGGGATCCAAGCGAGTTGCCTGTGCATCGGTTCAGCTGGAACTGCGTGCGCATGATTGGTGGGAGACAACGAAGCAAGGGATTTATAATGCCAATCCCAACTGCAAAATTACTTGGGAGATGTTCAAATCTGCGTTCATTGAACAGTATATCCCCCGAGCAGTCCGGCAACAAAAGGAAGACGACTTCAGCAATCTGGTACAAGGAAGTCTGTCTGTGGATGATTATGATTCAGTATTCGCTAAACTAGCAAAGTTTGCTGGGCACTTCCTGCCTAATCAGCAGGCGTGGTGCTATCGATTTCAGAAGGGTTTGAATGATGAGTTACGTAGGGACGTCATCAATCAAAAATGTCAAACCTACAGGGAGTGCTATGAGGCAGCCCTGAATAGCGAGCGGATCTTTGGGCGCCCTCTCCCAAAGGCTGAGGTGCAAACCCCCCGTACGAATAACAATAAACGTCCTCATGAAACGGGAGGGTCTGGAGCACACAAGCGCTCGCACACGTCTGATAATAGGGGCCAATCCCAATCACTGAACTGCAGCCGGTGCGGCAAATCAGGGCATAAAGTGAATGAATGTCGGGTTCAAGGATGTTTCAAATGTGGTCGCCTGGGTCACAAACAGTTTAACTGCAGAGAGGGCAAGCCGAATCAGAATAATGGAAATCAAAACAAAGGGCCTCCAGCAAGTGATGCAAATGCTGTGCCAGTAAATCCACAACGCCAGGGTGCTCAGGGCCGAGTCTATGCATTGACTCGGGATGAGGCATCTGTATCCGACACTGTTGTAACAGGTACTCTACTATACCGAGAATTATCCGCTAGAGTCTTATTCGATTCAGGTGCTACGCATAGTTTCATATCTGCTGATTTTACTGTTGAGCATAAATTAGCTTCTACTCCTTTAAATATGAACCTTTGCATAAGTACCCCTTCGGGAGTCGATATGCCCGCCCATGCGATCTGTAGGGATGGTTACATTTGCATCGGAGGTAGGAAGCTTTCCTTAGATGTCATTGTACTAGACATCAAGGATTATGATATTATTCTCGGTATGGACTGGTTGGGTGCTTGCCATGCAACAATCGAGTGCGCGGAGAAGCGAGTCATATTTCGTCTACCCGGCGAGGCAGACTTCTACTATTCGTGCAGCGCTGCACCGAAGACGGCAATGGTGATATCAGCAATTTCGGCTAGGCGTATGTTGCATTCGGGCTGTGAAGGGTACTTAGCTTCTGTTCGAGACACCCGGCGGGAATGTGCAGATGCAGCTCAGGCTGAAGTCATTGCAGATTTTCTCGACGTGTTCCCAGACGAGCTGCCTGGAATACCTCCTGATCGTGAGATCGAATTCAGCATTGACACTTTTCCGAATTCGCGACCGATATCGAAGGCACCTTATCGCATGGCCCCAGCAGAGCTTAAGGAACTTAAAGTTCAGTTGCAAGATCTGTTGGACCGAGGATACATTCGTCCAAGCGTTTCTCCTTGGGGCGCTCCGGTGCTGTTCGTGAAAAAGAAGGATGGATCCATGCGGCTGTGTATTGACTACCGAGAACTGAATAAAGCGACCGTGCGGAATCAGTACCCATTGCCAAGAATAGATGACTTGTTTGATCAGTTGCAAGGTGCAAGAGTTTTCTCTAAAGTTGATCTCAGGTCAGGGTATCACCAGTTGAAAATCAAATCAGAGGATATTCAAAAATCTGCTTTCAGAACCCGTTACGGACACTATGAGTTCCTCGTGATGTCGTTCGGCTTGACGAACGCCCCTGCAGCTTTCATGGATCTGATGAACCGCGTATTTCGGCCGTTTGTGGATAAGTTTGTAGTCGTGTTCATAGACGACATACTAATCTATTCCAAGAACGAGGCGGAGCACAAGGAACACCTGAAGATCGTACTGCAGACATTACGAGAACATAAGTTGTTCGCTAAGCTCAGCAAGTGTGAGTTCTGGTTGAACAGCGTGGCGTTCCTTGGTCATGTCATCTCGGCCGAAGGCGTCACCGTAGACCCGAAGAAAATAGAAGCGGTGGTGGACTGGAAGCAACCTACGTCAGCCAGCGAAGTTCGAAGCTTTCTGGGCCTTGCGGGATACTACCGTAGGTTCGTGAAGGATTTCTCTAAACTGGCCTCGCCTATGACTCGCCTTACTCAGAAAGGGATTGCATACGAATGGGGTGATGACTGCGAAGCCAGCTTTCGGGAACTTAAGCGGCGTCTTGTTTCAGCTCCGATCCTTGTACTTCCAGATGGGGTAGAAGAGTTTCAGATATACAGCGACGCTTCAGGACTCGGCTTAGGGTGTGTGCTCATGCAGAGGGACAAGGTAATATCGTACGCCTCCAGGCAACTGAAGCCGCACGAGAAGAACTACCCGACGCATGACTTGGAATTGGCGGCGATTGTTTTTGCATTGAAGTTGTGGAGGCATTATCTTTATGGTGTTGCTTGCAAAATCTTCACAGATCACAAGAGCCTCAAGTATCTATTCACCCAGCGGGAATTGAACCTCCGGCAGCGGCGTTGGCTAGAACTTATTAAGGACTACGACCTAACGATCGCGTATACTCCGGGCAAGGGAAACGTCATTGCTGATGCTCTGAGTCGGAAGCACGTGGGCTCGTTATCTATAGACAACCGTTTACTTCGAGATCTTGAGGCGATGGGCATCGAATTTCGAGTTCGGCATCAAGGAGTGCAGCTGGCACCACTCCATCTTGAACTGGGTTTACGTGGTAGAATCAAATCAGCTCAGGAGGGCGATCAGTTCTTAGCGAAGGTACGCGGACTGATCTCGGCGGGAAAGACGTCTGACTTTGTGGCAGGCGAAGATGGGGCCTTACAGATGAAAGGGAGGCTATGTGTTCCTAACGACCCAGAACTCCGAAGGAAAATTATGGCGGAAGCACACTACGCGAAGTATTCTTTACATCCGGGGAGCACTAAGATGTACAAGGACTTGCGCGGGACCTTCTGGTGGCACGGTATGAAGCGGGATGTGGCGACCTTTGTATCACAGTGCATGGCCTGTCAACAGGTGAAAGCTGAGCATCAGAGGCCCGGCGGGGAACTGCAGAACCTCGCTATTCCCGAGTGGAAATGGGACAACATCACTATGGATTTTATTGTGGGATTTCCGAAGACGCCACGTGGGCATGATGCGATTTGGGTCATAGTTGATCGTTTGACCAAATCAGCCCACTTTCTTCCCATAAAAGTTACTTGGAGCGTCGATCGGTTAGCACAAATTTACATAGATGAGATTGTCCGATTACACGGAGTACCTGCCTCAATCGTCTCTGACCGTGACGGACGCTTCTTATCTCATTTCTGGACTAGTCTACAAGCTGCTTTGGGAACCAAGCTACAGTTCAGTACCGCATACCACCCGCAGACTGATGGACAGACAGAGAGGACAAATCAGATACTTGAAGATATGTTACGGCTGTGTGCGATCGATTTAAAGACTGGTTGGGACACGCATCTTCCTTTGGCGGAGTTTGCTTACAACAACAGTTACCAATCGAGCATCCAGATGGCACCGTACGAAGCACTATATGGGCGTAAGTGTCGATCTCCAATCTGTTGGGACGAAGTCGGCGAGCGGCAGGTACTCGGGCCAGAACTGGTAGAGCAGGCAGTTGAAAAAGTTCGCTTAATTCGGGAAAGACTCCGCACAGCACAGAGCCGACAGAAAAGTTATGCTGATGCTCATAGAAGACCCTTGGAATTCTTGGTCGGGGATCATGTCTTCTTGAAAGTGACGCCGATGCGAGGTGTGATGCGTTTCGGCGTGAAGGGCAAACTGAGTCCCCGGTTTGTTGGCCCCTTTGAGATACTTGAGCGAGTGGCAGTTGTGGCGTACCGGATTACATTACCTCCCGCCTTGGCAGAAGTGCATGACGTATTCCATGTTTCCCAACTACGGAAGTATGTGCATGACCCAAGTCATGTGGTTAGTTTTGTACAGTTGGAACTGCGCGCGGACTTGTCATACTCAGAAGAACCGGTGCAGATCCTGGATCGTAAGGAAAAAGTACTTCGCAACCGTACGATGTCCTTGGTTCGCGTGCTGTGGCGGAACCATTCAGCTGGGGAATCAACCTGGGAAATGGAATCGGAGATGAAGGAGAAGTACCCTTCATTGTTCATTCAGTCGGAGGTAGGGCCTTGTTCTTAAGTTTCGGGTCGGCCTTGTTCTTAAGTTTCGGGTCGAAACTTTTTCTTAGTGGTATATTATGTAGTGCCTCAAATCCCGATCCGACCGGGATGTGCACTACGTAATTGGGCTTGTGGCTAGTCCGTTTGAGTCATAACTTAGAACTTCGGCATCTTCTTGCCACGGACAAAATGCGATGATCCTTTCCAACTCATGGAAAGGCCTCTATTGAAACGAGTCCAATAGTTTTCGTGTTTGGTTGCTTGGTTTTCTTGATTGCCGCTTTGGGATTTGATTTGGTGTTGCTTTCGATTTGCTTGGTTTTCGCTGCTGGTTTTATCGTTTGGAGCTTTGATTCTTGGGGAGTTCGGCAAGGAAGGATAGGCAAGATTCTAATTGGTGCTCGTGCTGTGCAGGTCCGCGTAACTGACGTTTGATCGTCGCTAGGCGGGAATCTTTGTTTCAGCTACCTTTTCCTTAACCAGTGAGTGGTTTGGACCCTTCTTTCCTACTTCTTCACGCCAACATCTTTAATGTTTCAAACGTTCACTCGATGATGCCCGGTTGGACGCCTAGGAAATCCTTTGCCACAATGCATGCCAGCCACTAAGAAAGGAACAGGGGATTTTGTAGACTAATATTTCTATATGCTTGCACACCTTATAACTGAGTTTGTTTATAAAGGGAAATGTTTGTTGGTGGCGGCCTAGTGCCTCGGACGGAGTTTGGACCTATGGGATATCAAAATCGGAACACCGCGTTGAGAAAATATGAACTGTTGCATGAGATATATATTGCTGCTTAACTTCTTTTGTTTCAATCGATGCATTGTATGATATATGAATTGTTCATGCATTTGCATGGTCTGGGACAACTTGTGCACAAGGTTTGGCATTTCCTCGAAACGGCTTTCCGGGGCACTGGAACCGTATCGATCCGGAGGGAAATATTTGATTCGTGCTCGTCACGATGCATTGCGGGACCTCCAGCAGGGCTTGCTACCCGGGCTGATAGGGCGCGCCGCTAATGCTTGAATATGTCCCTAAGGTGTCGATCACACCAATGACCGCATAGACTAGAACACATGCTAATTTATTGTCTTGTACAGATGGTAAGTATACTTGTGTTTCGTTGCAGGGAAGGCGTGCATCGGTTGAGTAAGCAATCGATGCACTGGTTGGATTCGATATTATTTTCATTCCTATCAAAACATGCAACTGATATGAATTGAATTCACTTGCCTCTTTATAGAAGTCATCTTAATGCAGCTCGCCCCTAATAAGCTAGTGTCGATTTAGTCAAGTGGGTTCATCCCGCTCACCAGTACAAGTTGAGTACTGACCCACGTTGTGGGCAACTATTTCAGGCACTCAGACGGTGCAACGCTAGTGGATAGACGAGGAGGCGTTAGGAGCACCTCTATTTTGAAGTATAGTTAGAGTCAGATCATTTTGGAGGCTTGGACTTTCAACTTATACAAGGGCGTAATGTATGAACGACGTGGACTATCTGATGGAGCGCGCCCTGCCTTTTGAGTTATCTTTTTGTAATGCAAATCAAGTAGCCGAGAGGCGCATCAATGTAAACTCTATGTAAATTACTCTGAATTATCAATGAAAAAGCATGTTTCTTCCTGCACTGTGTTCAAGTCTCTGTGAATGTGTTTTATAAAGTGTGTTTCAAAATGGGTTCCTATAACTGCAAGTTCTTGCCTTGTACGAGCGCAACTCCAGGCTCGTACGGCATCACGCCCCAAGCGAGGACGAATCGGTTCCGTAAAGGATCAAGCGAGGACGACCGACCCTTTCGGGATCGGGGCATGACAGTGTACGTGTCATGCCCCAGTCACAAATTACGTGGGACCAGGCCATGTAGCATTGGCCAACTGACACGTCTCCGAGGGAATACCCAATTTATTGGACCCAATGAGACGTGCTACGCTGTCCTAAAATACTAACAAGTCTAGTACTAGCATATAACAGGTAACATCTAATCTCATCCATAATATATCAAGGAACACTGAAACAAGTACTGGAATATAAGTGCTAAGTCTGAAATGTCATAATACAAACCAGATATGTCTGGTGGGAACAAACCTACTACAAAACTAAAATAAAAGTGCTAAAATATAACATGACTAGAGCATCGTCTATCTAGATAAAGAGGCTCCAGCTCTAGATGGTGAGTCTACCAAAGATCAGGGGGACTCTGATGGCAGCACCTCTAGCTCCTCATCGGATGCGTACCTCGTCTCCTGCCCAGGTCCGTACACCGTGGGATAGTACGCCTCATCTAAATCTGGAAAGGAACCAGGTCCTCAGTGGGACATAACAAGATACATAAAAGCATGCCATATATAATACTGAATAAAATAAATAAAGGGTGTGCTAACCATCTAAGTGAATGCAATATGAAGACAACCTTGGTACGTATGGGTAGGCGTAGGCATATCGTCCACTCCCCGAAGAGCATGGTATCTGAACATGTAACGTCCATCATTCCGAAGAATAAGGTATCTGCAAATATATACATCCGTATGGCTCCGAAGAACGCGGTATCTGAATAAAGGAGGTCATTGGATCCGTGGCTCCTCTGGATACTACGGAGTCCAATGTGTGTATCCCATACGCCTACTAGTTGTCTTCCCCGCCCAATGTGGATATACAAGTCGAATACACAACGTGCATACCACGTAGCTATATGCCAAGTCACAACTTTCTAGATAATCCTGACTACGTGCTAAACCGTGATGTGTGTCCCACGCACCGGTAGCTAATCGAGTACGCGAACCCGCATCCCATCATGAGTTGCAATTGTGATGCGTATATAAGTGTCAGGGTCTAGGAGGATATCGGAATACCCTCACAATCTATAGGTGAGTCTGCTAATGTCTAAGTCAGTTATACTACGTATCGACGTATTTGTCGACTGCACCCGAGTCAATCTCGGGTGTGCACAGTTATACGTATATTGCAACAGGATAACATGCAATTAATTTATTAAACAGTAAAAATTTAGCAAGGTATACTTGCCTGAGCAAGACTTCGGTATAGTGCACGTCCAGATATTGTATTTAAGTTTTGGTGAAAGAAGTGGGATTAGAGTTTGGGAGAGTTGTAATATATATAGGGATAAGGAGGCGGTGGGGAAACTTAGTGATTAAGAATTAATGCTGCTGCTGCTTCTTTCTTTCATTGGTTTTAGTTTCGGTTGCTCTTCCATTGGTTTTGGTTTCGGTTGAGGAGAGTTTAGGAATAATAGAGATAAGAGGCGGTGGAATGAGGCGGTGGGGTTGCTGCTGATATTTCTCTTCTTTACGCGCGGAGAGGGGACAAGCAAAGTAGGTTTTGCTACTGCTTGCTGCTGATATTTCTACGCAGGTTCGGGTGCAAGCGGGTAGTGGTTTAGGAGTTGCGGTTTTGGTTTCGGGTTGAGATCCAATAGGATATACATATATATACACATATCTTACTCATAGAAAATTCTAAAAAATTATATTGGTGCATACGGTTGAGTTAGCAACTGTCCAAAGGGTCTCCTACATGGAATAAATTAGAAAAAATTTATAATGGCTCCATAAATCCTCTAAGTGCTGAAACTTCTCAAAATAAGATCTAATAAAATCTATTCTCTCTATTTAGCTCATAACTATTATAAATAAATAATAAAACAGTTTTCAAAATTTAGGGGTTTTATATTCTACCCAACTTATAAAAATTTTGTCCTCGAAATTAAAACTAAAGTCACGGTAGGAAGTCAAGTATGGTATAAGATATAAATTCACATGGTAATTTCATACCTTGGTCTGCGAATAGGTTCAGAAAACGTTTGCGCATGTCGTCTTCGCGCTCCCAAGTAGATTCTCCTGGCGCGCCATGCTTCTATGCCACGCGGAGCAAGGGAATAGACTGGTTCCTCAATACTTTTCTCGTCGATCAAGGATTCCTACGGGTTGCTCTTGATATGACAAGCTCGGTCCAACGGTGATCTCCGAATGGTCAAGAACATGACTGCTGTGTGCCACATATCGCCTGAGCTATGACACATAGAATACGTCATGTACTCCCTCAAGTGAAGGTGGTAGCGCAAGTCGATACGCCACTTCTCCCACTCTCTCTAATACGTTAAATGGTCCAATATATCTTGGACTCAACTTGCCGCGCCCGCCGAATTGAATGGTACCTCTGGTGGGTGATATCCTCAAGAAGACATGATCGCCCTCTTTAAACTCCAAGGGACGACGATGAAGGTCTGCCCATTGTTTTTGCCTGTCTTGTGCTGCTCGCAAGTGTCCTTGGATTTTCTTTACCTTCTCCATTGTACGAACAACCAATTCTGGTCCTAGAATCTGTCTTTCGCCCACATCGCTCCAACATACTGGGGAACGACACTTTCTCCCATACAGTGCTTCATAGGGAGCCATTTGAATGCTTGCTTGATAGCTATTGTTGTAGGAAAACTCGACCAAATGTAAATGGTCCTCCCATGATTCACTGAAATCAAGCATGCACGCTCTCAACATATCTTCCAGTGTCTAAATAGTACGCTCGGACTGGCCATCTGTCTGCGGGTGATACGATGTGTTGAACTTTAGGCGGGTACCAAGACTCTCTTGCATACTTCGCCAAAAGTAAGATGTGAACCTCGTATCCCTGTCAGACACGATACTAACTGGCACTCCGTGCAGTCGCACAATATCTCTCATGTACATGTCTGCTAAGACCTCTGTGGATTGCCCAACTCTGAAGGGTAAAAAGTGGGCAGCCTTGGTGAGTCGATCTACGATCACCCATACCGCATTACGACCATTATGACTTCTTGGAAAGCCCGTAACGAAGTTCATAGTGATGTGCTCCCATTTTTACTCAGGTATTGGGAGTGGTTGGAGTAAGCCTGCGGACCTCTGATGCTCAGCCTTGACTTGCTGACACACCAGGCATTTTGCCACAAAGTGGGCTATCTCCCTCTTCATTCTATGCCACCAATAGTACTGTCTCAGGTCTCTGTACATCTTCGTGCCTCCTGGATGAATAGAGTATGTTGAGCTGTGCGCCTCTGTCATCAGCTCTTGACGAAGTTCTCCATTTGGGACATAGAGGCGATCTCCATATCTCAAAGTCCCGTCCTCGTGTATGCGCAATCCTGTCTGTATTCCGGCCTCTGTCCTTTGTCGAAGCCTCTGGAATCTAGCATCTGTTGGCAGAGCAGCCTTGATCCTTTCGACCAATATTGATTGCAACTGGTAACTTGCAACTGGCCATCAACTCCTGGCATAATGACCTCTATACCCATCTGCTCTAGATCTCTCAATAGATGTTGCTGGGTAGTCAAAAAGAATGCTATGGGCCTCCTGCTTAAAGCGTCGGCTACTATGTTGGCCTTTCCCGGATGGTATTGCAGCTCAATCTCAAAGTCTGTCATCACCTCGAGCCAACGTCTTTGTCTCAGGTTCAAGTCCTTCTGGGTGTAGACGTACTTTAGGCTTTTGTGATCAGTGAATATCTCCACTCGTTCTTCGTATAGATAGTGTCTCCAAAGCTTCAAGGCAAAGATGATTGCGGCAAGCTCCAGGTCGTGAGTGGGGTAGTTCTTCTCATGGGTCCTCAGTTGCCTAGAGGCGTAGGCCACAACCTTCCCATGTTGCATCAAGACGCAACCTAAACCTTTTTCGGATGCATCGCTGTAGATTACGAATCCTCCGGGTCCTGAAGGTATGGTCAAGATAGGTGCCGTAGTCAGACGCTTTTTCAGCTCGTCGAACGCTATCTGACACTCCTCTGACCAGATGAACTCTTGCTCCTTGCGGGTCAAGCGAGTCATCGGCTCCGCGATCCTTGCAAAGTTCTCTACGAACCTCCGGTAATATCCGGCAAGTCCTAGGAAACTCCTCACCTCTGAGACGTTGGTAGGGGTCGGCCACGTTTCTACTGACGAAATCTTCACTGGATCTACCGAAATACCATCTCCTGAGATAACGTGTCCAAGGAAAGTGACACGATCTAGGAAAAACTCGCATTTACTCAGCTTTGCATAAAGCCTCTCACGCTTAGTGTCTCTAACACTAGCCTCAAGTGCTCTCCGTAATCCTTGTGGCTCTTTGAATACACCAAGATGTCGTCGATGAAGACTACCACGAACCGGTCTAAATACTGATGGAAGACTCTGTTCATCAGGTTCATAAATACGGTAGGTGCATTTGTCAGTCCAAAAGGTATCACCAAGAACTCGTAGTGTCCATAACGAGTCATGAATGTTGTCTTTGTAATGTCTTCTCTTCGTACCTTTACCTGATGATAACCTGATCTCAAGTCTATCTTTAAGAACACCATCGCTCATGTCAGTTGGTCGAACAGATCATCAATCTGTGGCAGAGGGTACTTGTTTTTTATTGTCAAAGCATTAAGGGCTCTGTAATCAATGCACATACGGAATGTTCCATCCTTCTTTGGTACAAACAACACTGGTGCTCCCCAGGGTGATGCACTAGGACGAACAAACTCCTTGATCTGCAACTCCTCTAACTGTAGCTTCAGCTCGTCTAGCTCCTTCTTTGCTAACCGGTACATATTTGAAGATATCGGTGCTGCTCCGGGCACTAACTCAATAATAAACTCTACATCTCTATCAGGCGGTAGGCCTGGCAACTCCTCCGGAAATACATCCTCGAATTCTGCAACAATAGCTGGTGGAGCCGTCTCCATAGCCATGTAAGCTCCAGGTGTCTGGCCTACTCTTTGCTCGATGGTGCCCCGCATGTACTCGAACTCCGAGTGACCTGGCGGTCTAAAAGTGACGCTACCCCTCCGGCAATCTAGTATGACATTGTACTGGCTCAACCAGTCCATGCCTAAAATAACGTCGAAGTTTGGCATCGGGAGTACTAAAAATCGTGCTCTCATCTCCCTACTACACACGACTACGGAGCACGTTCTAATAGTGCTGGTAACCGGTACGATGCCTCCTCTGGTAAGAATCTTCCAACTCTTAGGCAATGGGGAAGTAGCTACTCTATGCATGTCTACGAAACTACTAGATATAAAAGATAGCGTAGCGCCAGAATCAAATAATGCAGTTGCAGGTATTGACGCAACTAAAACGGTACCTGTGATAGTTTCTCCTTCTGGTTCTTCCGTAACTACTGCTAAGGCAAAGGACTGTCCGTGCCTCTGTCCTCCTGCCTGTTGTCTGGCTCGGTCAAACTGAACCTCCTGTGGGGCCAAGGGTGGTCCCTTCTGAAATCCTCCGGATCCTGATGGATGCTGACCTCCAGTCGGAGGTAGTATCCTCTGGGCTGATGCTGTTGGCCTTTGTCCGGTCTATGGTGCTGCCTCTCTGCGTTGTGGGCAGTCTCTGGCCAGGTGTTGACTTGCTCCATATATCATGCACAGTCCAACCTTCTTTCGGCAGTCTCTGACGAAATGTCCCTTCTTGCCACAATATTGACAAGTCGGAAGCTCCTTGTGCTGATATGGCACTATCCTTTGTGCCTGCATTCCTGGACGATGGATTGGCCCTCCTGCTCTGGGATGGGTTTTGGCTGGTATGGTCGTGCTAGAGCGCCTCGCTCCTCTGCCAATGACCTCCTGGATTCTTGCCTCTGAAAGAACCTCCTCATAGGAGATCCTTGACTGCGAGGTGGTATACCTCTGTAGCTCGAAGGTAAGGCCGTGATGGAACCGTCTGGCCTTCTCCAGCTCGTTAGGTATCAGAATGGCACCAAATCGACTAAGTCGACTAAACTCTGTATCGTAGGCGTCTACGGTCATAGTTCCTTGTTCCAGGTGTAGGAACTGGGAGTATAGAGCATTCCTGACCGTAGCCGGGAAATACTTCGCATTGAAGTACACTAAGAATTTCTCCCACGTCTGGTTCTTGTCGATGTCGCGCTCTATGGAGTCCCACCAGTGATGGGCGTTGCCTTTGAGTTGGGCCCTCACCGCGGTCATCCAAAGGTCTGGGTGTAGCTGTGAACCCTCCAGCAGCATCTCTGTGTTGGAGACCCAATCTGAGATCTCCTCCGGAGTTTCGCTGCCCGAAAAGGTTCCCGGGCTCATCTGGCAAAAACCTCGGACAGTACCAGTAGGTTGGACAGGTGCAGGTGCTGGGGTAGATGTCCTATCCAGAGCTGTCATCAAGCTCTGCCTCAAGGTCTCAGTCTGATGCCATTGTGTCTGCATCATGGCTTGGAAGAATTGGAACATTTGTGGTTGTCCCTCTAGTTGTGGCATCAGGGCTGGAAAGAGTGGAGGTGGAGGCAAAGGTGTATCTGCCTGTTATGTCGGTGCCTGGGAGGTCTGTCCTTCTTGCTGAGCTAGTGCAGCTTCCTGAGTAGGACCATTATGGAGGTATGGGGTTGATGGATAAACCAGTGTCCGTCTCGGGGACTGGTCTCTCGGGGTAGTCGGGGTCCTATTGACATCATGCGAGGTGTCTGTTGCCTGATCAACCCTATCATCTGTGTGTCCACTGGGTACGTTCATATTTCTGGAGGAAAAGAAACAAATAGGAAGCAAGCATTTAATAGAATATGGAAGCATAAAATATGCTGGAGAACTGTCCACGTATTTTACAGTCAAACCCCCAACATACATGAAGTCCCTTCCTGCGTAACACAGGGCTTCAAGGTTGTTTGCGTAAAACAGGTTGCTAAGCCGTCCGTGTAAAACAGAGGTTCTAGGTAGTCTGCGTAAAGCAGGGATTCGAGACTGTCTGCATAAAGCAGAGATAAAATAATTTGGCATAAAGTAGAGATTTTGAAACTGTCTGCGTAACACAGAGTTTCAAGTTGTCTAGCGTAAAGTAGAGATTCAACTATCTGGCGTAAAGTAAGGATTCAAAATAATTTGGCGTAAATCATGGCTTCAGAGCTATCTACGTAAAAGTCTGCTATACTTCCTGCGTAAAGTCTGTCTAAAAGTCTGTGCGTAAAAATCTGTGTGCGTAAGGTTTGCCTGCGTAAAATCTAATATACGTTATTTTTATTACAGCGTAAAGTCCGCGTAAAACTCGCGTAAAAAGTTCTGCCAAAAATCTGTGCGTAAAAGTCTAGTATACGTTTGCAGCATAAAGTTGTACGAGGAACTCTTTGTATTTTCTCGGATGAATTTGTCAGACAATAAGTGAACCTGACATCTGACAGAAGTACTACACGATGATCGAGAGGGTGGCTGTGATGATATTTCTGCACAGAGACCCAGGTTGTCATTTAGTAACATATTTGATACACCACTCAAAGGAAGAAAATTTTGAGTCTCCTGAATACGCTGCCTATTCTATATTGATGGAAATGAGCTTTTACGCTCAAGTCCGAAATGAGTTTTTACGCTCAAGACAGAAACGAGTTTTTATGCTCAAGACAGAAATGAGTTTTTACGCTCAAGATAAAACAAAATTCAGCCTCCACGTTAAAAGCCATTTCTTGCACAGGGCTCGAGGCATATCTCTGCATTTAATGCACGAGATTTTATCCTTTGTCATGACTGGGAAAGCTAAAACTATGACTAATACGCTTACATCACCATCCTTGTAGTTTATGCCTAATCAGGCTACTCTACGCTGTTTTGTCTATTAATCAGGAATCATCAAGTTTATGCTGGGGCAGTTGCCTTCATGGCTTGTTGGTTTGGTTTTTACGCCAACAAGACAGTCAATTGGCCCTTACGCCAACCAGGCAGTCGTTTGGTTTTTACGCCAACAATAGTCATTTGGCTTTTACGCCAACAACAATAAAGGATTTTTGGCGTAAAACTTGGTTTTATCCAAACATAGGATAGTTGAAGGGAATAATGAGGTTTTTAGTCAAGTGTGGATGAGATCCTTATACTTTTATTCCTATATACAGGCTTGTTTGGTACAATTATGTAACCAAGATAATATATACTAGACCTGTATGGGCCACCACTAAAACCATGTCACGCCCCAGTCCCAAATTACGCGGGACCAGGCCACGTAGCATTGGCCAGCTGGCACGTCTCCGAGGGAATACCCAATTTATTGGACCCAATGAGACGTGCTACGTTGTCCTAAAATACTAACAAGTCTAGTACTAGCATATAACAGGTAACATCTAATCTCATCCATAATATATCAAGGAATATTGAAACAAGTATTGGAATATAAGTGCTAAGTCTGAAATATCATAGTACAAACCAGATATGTCTGGTGGGAACAAACCCACTACAAAACTAAAATAAGAGTGCTGAAATATAACATGACTAGAGCATCGTCTATCTAGATAAAGAGGCTCCAGCTCTAGATGGCGAGTCTACCAAAGATCAGGGGGACTCTGATGGCATCACCTCTAGCTCCTCCTCGGATGCGTACCTCGTCTCCTGCCCAGGTCCGTACACCGTGGGATAGTACACCTCATCTAAATCTGGAAGGGAATCAGGTCCTCAGTGGGACATAACAAGATACATAAAAGCATGCCATATATAATACTGAATAAAATAAATAAAGGGTGTGCTAACCATCTAAGTGAATGCAATGTGAAGACAACCTTGGTACGTATGGGTAGGCGTAGGCATATCGTCCACTCCCCGAATAGCGTGGTATCTGAACATGTAACGTCCATCATTCCGAAGAATGAGGTATCTGCAAATATATATGTCCGTATCGCTCCGAAGAACGCGGTATCTGAACAAAGGAGGTCATTGGATCCGTGGCTCCTCTGGATACTACGGAGTCCAATGTGTGTATCCCATACGCCTACTAGTTGTCTTCCCCGCCCAATGCGGATATATAAGTCGAATACATAACGTGCATACCATGTAGCTATATGCCAAGTCACAACTTTCTAGATAATCCTGACTACGTGCTAAACCGTGATGTGTGTCCCACGTACCGGTAGCTAATCGAGTACGCGAACCCGCATCCCAACATAAGTTACAATCATGATGCGTGTACAAGTGTCAGGGTCTAGAAGGATATCAAAATACCCTCATAATCTGTAGGTGAGTCTGCTACCCGAGAAAAGCCTATCATCGGATGGACGGTTAGGAACCTCTCTCAGTGTCATTTTCTTCTTTGCCGGTTCAATATGAAATAGAGCGATTTCCTTTGCTTTGGTTCTTGCATTTTCCTAGGGACGATAGGTTCCATCTAAGACAGCTCGCAGGATGTTAGTCAGTTTTTCATTAGTCATGCTTTCACTGTTAGATAAAGAAGAAGTCATATCCTATACACAATGTCTAAGTCAGTTATACTACGTATCGACGTATTTGTCGACTGCACCCAAGTCAATCTCGGGTGTGCACAGTTATACGTATATTGCAACAGGATAACATGCAATCAATTTATTAAACAGTAAAAATTGACAAGGTATACTTGCCTGAGCAAGACTTCGGTATAGTGCACGTCCAGATATTGTGTTTAAGTTTTGGTGAAAGAAGTGGGATTAGAGTTTGGGAGAGTTGTAATATATATAGGGATAAGGAGGCGGTGGGGAAATTTAGTGATTAAGAATTACTGTTGCTGCTTCTTTCTTTCATTGGTTTTAGTTTCGGTTACTCTTCCTTTGGTTTTGGTTTCGGTTGTGGAGAGTTTAGGAATAATAGAGATGAGAGGCGGTGGAATGAGGCGGTGGGGTTGCTGCTGATATTTCTCTTCTTTACGCGCGAAGAGGGGACAAACAAAGTAGGTTTTGCTACTGCTTGCTGCTGATATTTCTCTTCTTTACGCGCAGAGAGGGGACAAGAAAAGTAGGTTTTGCTACTGCTTGCTGCTGATATTTCTACGCAGGTTCGGGTGCAAGCGGGTAGTGGTTTAGGAGTTGCGGTTTTGGGTTTCGGGTTGAGATCCAATAGGATATACATATATATACACATATCTTACTCATAGAAAATTCTAAAAAATTATATTGGTGCATACGGTTGAGCTAGCAACTGTCCAAAGGGTCTCCTACATGGAATAAATTAGAAAAAATTTATAATGGCTCCATAAATCCTCTAAGTGCTGAAACTTCTCAAAATAAGATCTAATAAAATCTATTCTCTCTATTTAGCTCATAACTATTATAAATAAATAATAAAACAGTTTTCAGAATTTAGGGGTTTTACAGTACGAGTGGACCTGAGGACTGCTCCGATGGGGATACTTTTGAGGATCCATCATCCGTTGTGTGTCCAGGGCTCCTGGATATAGATGGTGGTTTTTACAAGAATTTTGTAAAGAAGGGGAAAATATTGCACATAGGCATTTGCAGGGATGAAGAAACACTAGTGTAGAGATGTACATATGGGTTGTCCAGGTGGGGATGAGGGGAGTACAAGTCTAATTTAGACATAGTACTTTTTTAGGAACTTGCCATTGATAGACATTATGAGCATGTCGTCGTTGGGTTTCACTAGGCGGTAGGCGCCGTTGGAGAATACAGACTCCATAATGAACGGGCCCTCCTAGTTAGGTTGAAATTTGTCGGCCGTCTTGTGAGTCATGACTCGTACTAGCATCTCCATATCCTAGCCCTCTGCGAGTGCTATTGTAATAACTGTCGGATTGTAAAGGAATACGTCGTTCTTTACCAAAGTTCAGACCTTCAGCTTTTTGGAGGTTATATCACATCTTCGACATGAGATAGAGTGATTGTTGGCTGTAATGATGGAACTAAGGCAGCTCATCATTTGTTGCGTTGAATACTGTCAATGACTTAGCTTGTGCAGAATAAGAAGATCTGTGCACATGAACAATGCCACGTATACACGAGAGAGTTGGCTGAGTTTTGTGCGTGTAGGATTACTGTCGCGTGCGCACGATTGTCTACCACGTTGAGACCACCGTTTGTTGCGCATTTTTGTATATTGCGCAGGGGAACACTGATTGTTGCCCATAAGGAATTATTACGACGAGAAGTACTATTGTGTGCACATGAAGTGTGATACGTCTTGCGCTGAAGACTTGCTCGGATGCGTACAATGGAACGCTGTCTATCATGCGCCATTGCTGATGAGTCATACGAGACTTAGCTTTTGTGCACAAGGAGACTTGTTGAGCTGCACTGAGCATCCGGAGTCGACAATTTGTGTTTTTGAGGAAAGGATCATGCGACCCGGCCTGCATTGCTTTCCCTTTGACCTGGTCGTTGAAGGCGCTTTGACGTTGGGCGCCTCAGAATTCGGCTTGTATGCAAGGTCCGACCTGGTTGCCCCTGCCCGGGCCTCCTCAGTGGTGGGAGAAACCATGTGGCAAGACTTGGTTTTTTGTGTTTTAGGCCTGACGGCGGAAGGCGCTGCTTGCTTCATCAAGTCTGGGACAAGATCCGGGTGGATCCACATAATTTTGCCCCTATGTGTATTAAGAGGTGTCAGCCCGACTGCTTGGTCGCGAGCTAGGAGAAGATTGATTACCTCCATTGTTGCCCTTGGGATCGGTGTGACCCCGTCCTGGGTTTCCGTCGCCGAAAAGTTGCCGAACTGAAGGGATACCATGTTGGCGGCGACCGTCACGTCGTCGAAGTCCAGGGAAAGGGTCTTGGTATCGATTAGGCATTGGATGTAACTCTTCAGGGTATAGAACTCTTGGGTCGGGTTGTGGACGTATCGGTGGAAGTGACAATACTTTGGGTTGTCCATTTCCGCCGCTTTAGGTTGACGTCTGACGTCGGAGAGCTGAATTTTGCCTCCCTACATCAGCATGTCGAAGATAGATTTGACACCACGATCTTCGAAATAGTAAGTCTTTTTTGGTTTTGGAGCGTCTGCCTGCTTTTGCTCAGGCTTCTTGGTCAAGGTAGCGACCACAGTCTGTTTTTTCTTTCCATCGCGACTGCTATTGCCGCCGTTATTGTTGTTTTTGGGGTTGGGACGTTTTCCCTTGTCCTCAGTGGTAGGGAGATGGATTCCCAAGTTTTGGACGTTCTTCAGCTTTTTCTCAGCTTTGACAGCGCTTACGATGAATGTCGTCCAGTCTTTAAACTGGACGTCATCCATGCAGAGGCTGACTGCCGGAAGTAGGTTCCTCTGGCACATCTCCATTAGCGTCGCTTCGGGATTGCCGGGGGCAGTCTTAGTGCTGTCTGTCGGAATCGTTCGATGTAGTTACGAGTGAGCTCATTTTCTCCCTGGACGACATCCATCAGGGAAGACATCGTCATATCATGTCCTGCCTCGTAGATCTTTTGAAGAAAAGACTCTTGAGATCGTCGAATGATGATATGCAATTGTCCGACAGGCTACAGAACCAGTCGAATGATACTCCCGCCAATGCCCCGACAAAGAGCCTGGTAAGGATGGCATCATTGCGGGGTAGGTACCATGTTGCTGTCTCGAAGTAGCTTATGTACCGACGAGGGGAGGACTTCCCGTCAAACGTATCTATGTTGAAGGGCTTGTACATGGGCGGGTACGGTACATCCCTCCATTCTAGCGGGTACGGTTGGCGTACTCCGAGATCGAGGAGTGAGTACCCAAAATCAAAAATTTTTTAGTACCAAAAGTCTAAAACGGACAAACGGAGTAACCAAAGTCTAATATAGATCTAAACCTGGTACCCTTGTACAGAATAATCTATAAAAAAAAAACCCCCACCGCAGTTTTGCAATTTGTTTCATTTCTCTTTTTCGTTTTTTGCACACCTCCGTCACGATCCACCACTTTTGCGCAAATTGCCAAAAAACCCAAATTCAAACCGGGCATTCATAAAAATATCCCCAAAGCACAAGCCTCTTTTTGTCAACCTAAGCGAACACCGACTGCCAACTTCAATCACGACTTTCCTTCCCTTCGTTCTTTGCATTCTCTCTCTCCCTCTTTCTCTCTCTCTCCTTCGAAACCAACCGATCAAAACCCTAATCTCAATCTCCACCAAATAATTCAACTGAGGTTCCACTCGATCTTTGCATTCGCGTAATGGCAACAATTTGTTGGGAATTTCACGATTTTTTTGAGATTTTTTGGATTTTTCTTTCTTTCTTCGTCTAGGGTTCTAGTGGAAGGATGTTCTTCACGGGGGATCCGTCGAGGAAGCGGGTGGACCTGGGCGGCCGGAGCTCTAAGGAGCGGGACCGCCACGTTCTGCTCGAGCAGACGCGGCTCGAGAGGCGGCGCCGGCTCGAGCTCCGCCAGCAGACCTCCGCCGCCGTCAAGATCCAGGTCAGTAGTCGAAATATAACCGCATTTGTCCATTTCCGGAAATCAATGCGGCTTCCGTGTTTGTGTCGTGTTCGATGAGTACTGGATACGGCACGGGTGCTCAGAAGTATTCGGGTCGTGATGTATTCGTGTGTCCGTGATTTGTCCTAGTTTGTTGTCAAAGAAAAAAATGGATTAAACCTGCTTCCGTTGCATTAGAAGCCTGACACTCCAAAATGTATTCGTGTGTCCGTGACTTGTCCTGGTTTGTTGTCAAAGAAATGGAATTAAACCCGCGTCCTAGAAGCATGACACTCCAAAATGTATTCGTGTCTGTGACTTGTCCTAGTTTGTTGTCAAAGAAATGGAATTAGACCCGCGTCCGTTGCATTAGAAGCATGACACTCCAAAAAGTGATGCATTGGCCTTGTTGTGTTGTGTTCTGTTATGACGTACACGTGTTGGATATGACATGGGCACTTGAAACTACGGTAGGGCGCTCCGAAACAGGTTCATGATGTGTTCGTGTCTGGGACTATTTGGCGCCTAATGGAGTAGGGGAGCTGAGCGGATTGTGTTTCGGATGGACGTTTGGTCAAATGTACCATTCGTTTACGCTAGTCCAATGAGTTTTTGGGAAATGGGCGTTTGAGCAACTCCCATCCCCCAAACTACAATTCAACCTGAAACCTAAATTTGAGTTGTTCGGTGAATGGGAGTTGCTGAAGTACATTTTATTTTTTCACGGAACATCTTTAAAGCCTATCTACTCATACTTAGTATGCCAAACACAATAGGAAGTTCCTCGCTCTCCACAGGAAGTCGACAACGTCCACCAGAAGAGACCTGGTACTGGAGGTTGAAGATCATGTCGGTCATTGGATACAGGGCCGTCTCAAGCCATTTGGAGGCCCTAGGCAAAAGTTCAAATATGGGATCCTTTTTGAAAATATAAATGCGTAAGCAGTAGCATTGTGTCAATGGTTAACAAGCCATCAGACAGTCCAAGGATTAAGTGGCCAGGTAATTGTCCGCTTAATCTGATTTACTGGATGGCCATTTAATTGAAATTCCAAGCGGCCGCATAATTGTGATTGATCAACGGAGTAATCTGATTAATCGGTAACCATCCATGGACTGAGCGTTTAATGAAACCAAGGTTTGCAGTATCGGTATCGGACCATTCCTATGAGTATCGAGATCGGCGGTATCGGCAGTATTGACAGTTTTGGATCGGAGTATCGGATATTTTGCTATCGGAAAACAAATAATTATTAATAAATTATTAATATTTTAGAAAATATATTTTGTACATTTATGCGTAATTTAAAGCATTTTTGGTGTTGTTTTTTAGTAGTTTTGAAATTGAATGAAATAGTAGTATCTATGTCGATTGGTTTACATGCGAAGTATACCTTTTCTTCTTTTACATGCTTTTACGACCTTACTATGGTTTTACACTGTTGCTGATTGGTCTTTTTCGTTCAATTTTCTTTGTCGAATTGAGCATAAAAGAGTCTCTTGATGTCGGTATCGATCGGTATCAGTCGGTATTGGATCGGGACATGCCAAATCGAATTGGTATCGGCCGTATCGGAACGGTATTGGATGATACTGCAAACTATGAATGAAACCACTTAGTGTAAAGATTAACTTAGAAATTTCATGAGCTTATGACTTGAAATTTCATGAGCTTATGACTTGAAATTTCATGAGCTTACTCGAGTAAACCAAGTTGCAAAGCTTGTTTATAAATTATGACATGACAAATGGGGCCAACTGAAGCTAATTGTGACCAGAAAGACAATCTGCAGGCTAATCCTGATCTTAATGTTTTAGAGTATTAATGTAGCTACCTTTTAAAACAATCAGCCTTGAGTTTTGATTGGTAAATGGTGCATCATTTGTTATTGATGGGCCATTGATTGCTTTCTTTCAAGAGAAATGAAGGTAACCCTATTTACATTAGATGCGATATTGTGGAGACTCTGATCTAATGCTAACGTGTAGTACCGGTTACGAAATATGCTTCAGCCGAGATAGGAGCAAAAGAATCTAACAGTTCGCTTGGATTAAGAAGACCATCTCACCTGCATGGGCTTGGTCTGTCCCTTCTTCACATTATAAAAGCGTCTGCAAGTTGACTATATGTTACTATCCTAATGGAAAATGTTATATATTCTAGGTGAAATTTTGGACTTTGGCGCATTCATTCATATCAGATGTACTTTTAACTACATCTTGCTAGTTAATTATTTGTGCATGCCTGTCAATGCTGTGTGCTTCTTAGGCCATGAAGTTCAGATATGTTGTTTTTCTTAATGCACCAATTGTGGCACTTGACTGATTATCAACTGCAGAAATGCTTTAGAGGGAGGAAGGCTGCTGATCTGAAACGTTCAAGCGTGAGGGCACAGTTTCATGCTAAGTTTGGGGACAATTGCCAAAATGCAGATCTGTGGGTTTACATTTTCTTTCATTACTTTCCTTGAAAGATTGTCCTGCATGTTTATCTGCGATTATCATCCTGTAAATTATAACTTACATATTGAAACCAGAAGATCTGAGGCACCATCTAAATTCTTTGTGCAACACATTTGTCAAATCAGGCATTGTTTCAGTTCTGATTCAGAGTTTCTCCCAGAGTTGCTATTTTTCTTCACTGCAAACAACAGTGGTGATGTCACTCTTCTTGTGGAGGCTTGCCGCTTGCTCCTTCAGTTTGTTCACAAGAACGGTAAGCTTGTCAGTGTGCAATTTAACAATCAGTTCTTGATATATTTGCCTATCAGCTATAAATTTTGTCAATCTTGACCCAAATTGTAGTTATGTTCACAAATTCATGTGCTACTTTATCGCATTACTGGAGGTTCTACCCATTATTGCAGTTAAGCCATGTTAACATTTTAGAGTTAACATAGTTATTTTATTGGGCTATTTGATATTACCCCCCTCTTAGATTAGGTATATTGATATTACCCCCCGTTAGATTAAAAGTTGAGAATACACCCCTGAAAGTGTCGTTAAAAACTCTTTTACGACACTTTCAAAACTCATTAACGACACTTTCAGGTTTTTAACGACACTTTCAGGGGGGGTATTCTCAACTTTTAATCTGGGGGTAATATCAATACACCTAATCTAAGAGGGGGGTAATATCAAATAGCCCTATTTTATTTGGGTTAGATGGTGAATATCATGGATTTTTAAGAGTAATATAGGCTTCATGACAGGACCCTCTCTCACCTTATCTATCTACTACAGCCATGAAATATCTGGCAACTTGCTAGAATTAGAAGAGGTCAAAGAAAACTTGGACCCTCTGTTTTTGAAGATACAACCGTGTCACATATAATATATGCAAATGACTTCTTTTTGAAGCCTAGTGAAGACTGTTTGAAAGCCATCAACGAAGTGCTGAGGAAATTTAGAGATATCTTATGAAAAGAAATGAGAGTAGATTGTAAATCTACTTTAGTAGACATTGCCCAAGGAAGAATTACCTTAAAATGTTGTTGAATTGCAAGAAGGTACTCTCACTTTTAGATATCAGGGCATGTTGCTGATAGTTGTGAGATTTAGGATTTCTATATATCTCCGTTAGTTGTTTGTTGCGGTTTTGTTCATTATGAGATCTAGGGTTCCAGAGATCTCGTCTTTCTATTGTATCTGCAAGTATGGTGGGGACTGGATCTTCTGACGAGGTTAATATTGCTGGTGGTTGTAGGCGGAGTGGTTCTCCTTTTACACTTATTCATAATGATGAATTGAAAAAATCGATTACAACGGTGAAACTCAATGGTGCGAGCTATCTTTCATGTTCCAAGTTTATTAAAGTAGTGTTGAGGGCGAAGAACTTTGAAGTTTTTGGCGGAAGAACCCCCACTTGAAATTGGATGGGTGCCGATGCTTGGTTGTAGAATAATATGAAACTGCACATCGCGTCTAATGTTCAGTGGTATGAATCCTCCAAATATATTTGGGCATCTATGGAATAATCATATTCGCAGTAGCGGAATGTGGCATGTATCTATAAATTATACAGTTATTGTTTAATACAAAGTAGAATGGAAAGCCTGTGAATGAATATCTAGCTTCAAAGAAGGCTTTGTGGGAGGAACTATTATAATATTATTATGTTATTATGATTTGAAGGAAGCACAACGACAGAAAGAAGAGTTTCATGTTTCACTTATCCTAACCGGTTTGGATCTTGCACTCGAACTTTATAAGGCTCAGATCCTTGATGGAGAACAATTACCTACGGTGGCAGATACTTTCTCCCGTCTCAATCGTTCCTTTCTAGGACAGTTCTGTGGTGCTGAATAATGACTCATTTTCTTTAGTTAGTAGTGCTGCTGATCGTGGTAGTAAACGTGGTGGTGGTCGTAGTGGTAGAGATGGTGGTCGTAATTTTGGTAGAAACAATGGTTGTGGTGGGGCCGTGGTCAACCACGGAAGTGTAACTATTATAGAATACTCGGTCATATCGAAGACTATTGTTGGGACAAGTGGGGTAAACCAGAATATGCACATCAAGTGCACGATGAAAATATGCAGTCCAAGGTTACCACTTATGCTCCTAGAGATCCGGTTTCAATCATACTTTAACTTTCGATATCCTATCTCCATTTGAACAGATCCTGCAGAAGTTGAACGCGGTTGCTAGAACTACCTCCCAACCTACTACAACCATGGCACATATAGGTAATCATCTCTTTGTGGCAACCAAGTCACCATCCAACTCTGCAAGTTCTCACATATCTGGTATAAACTCTCTTTCATAATCGTAGTCCAATGAAACATAAGATTATCTTGGCTGATGGGTCTATTTGTCCCGTGCATGAAAAATGTGTCATTCATCCTACTCAATCACTGTCATTATCTAATTCATTATGTGCGTAATTTTTCTTTCAATTTGCTATCTGTGAGTTAATTAATCAAATCTCTTCAATGTTTTGTAATATTTTCTTCCAATTCTAGTGCTTTTCAGGACTTCGGGGCAAAGAAGATGATTGGTTCGGGGCATGAAAGAGATGGATTATATTACTTGAATTTACCTAGAAAGGCTTTCTCTTCAGTTTCTATTTTTCCGTTGCAATGGTAGTATCGTTTGTGCTATCCGTCTTTGGTTAAGTTGTGTCAAGTTGTTCCTAGTTTCAGTCATGTTTCTGTTCTTGAATGTGAGGCTTGTTAGTTAGACAAGCATCACCATAGTTTTTTTCCTCGTCGTCTTGAGAGTCATCTGTCGCAGTCTTTTAAACTTGTTCATTTTCGTATTTGGTGTTCGTCTAGAGTCAAAAGTCCGAAAGGATTTCAGTATTTGTTATTTTTATTGATAATTATTCCAGAATGACTTGGTGTTATTTAATAAAAGAAAGATATGAGATTCTAATGTTATCCACCTTCTATAATAAAGTCTATGTTCAGTTTGATAAATGCATCAAAATCTTGCGTTATGATAATGCTTTGGAGTATACTCAATCTTCTGTGAACACTTTATATGTTGATCGTGACATGATTCATCGATACCTTTTAGATATAAACATCGATACCTTTTAGATGTGACTCGAATTCTTATGTTCAAAATGCATGTCCCAAAATATTATTTGACAAATGCCGTTCTTACTGTATGTTATCAAATTAATTGCATGCCATCATCTGTATTAAATACACAAGTCCCATTCTCTATGTTACATCCAGGTGTCACTTCTTTTTCTTTACCTTCTCAAGTGTTTGTGTGTGTCGTTTTTGTTCACAACTTGGAACATAATCGAAACAAGTTAGCTCCTTGATTTCTGAAGTGTCTTTCTTGGTTATCCACATACTCAAAAAGATTATCGTTGTTACAGCCCAGAGTCACATAAGTTTTATTCACATAAGTATTATGTCAGTGCAAATGTTACCTTCTTTGAGTCTCCATTTATTTTTCTCAGGAAATCGTCTTATTCCATTTCCATCAAATTTGGTATTTTTTATACCACTTTCGGTCATTCCTGAATTAGTTTCTGTCTTCATTCCTTCTTTACAGGTTTATTATAGATCCAAGGACAAGCCAATGGTTTTGCAGAATTCAGTCCTCAACCAATCAGCTTCCGTACTTGCTGTTTCTGCTCCCATCACCACAGATCCAGTTAATATTCATATTGCTTTCATAAAAAGAAAACACATTTGTACCACAAAGAAAAATTATTCTATCTCTAATTATATTTTCTTACGCTGTGTTAATCTTCTGGTTGAAAAAGTACAATGAATGAGGAGATGTGCACTTTACATCAAAATCAGACTTGGAAGCTTACATGACTTTCCGTTGGAAAGCAAACAATAGGTTGTAGATGTGTGTACATTGTTAAGTATCATCCGGATGGTTCAGTTGAGCATCTCAAGGCGCGATTGATTGCAAAAGGGTATACTCAGACATATGATGTAGATTATATAGAGACTTTTTCTACAGTGGTTCAACTGAATTCAGTTCGTGTTATCTATGTGGCGGTTAATTGCCAATGGGCTATGTATCAGCTGGACATAAATAATATTTTATCTCATCGTGACTTACATGAGGTTTATATAGATCAACCACCAGGATATGTTGTGAGTGGAAGTGAAAAACTCGTATGTCGATTGAAGAAAATATTATATAGGCTAAAACAAGTCACCTTGAGCTTGGTTTGACAAGTTCAATTCAGTATTGGTTTTGGTGCACCATATCAGATCATTTGGTCTTTTGCCATTCTTCCTCAGCAGGTGTTATCGTGTTGATTGTTTATGTTGATGATATCATTATATCTAGAAGTGATCATGCATGGATTGTAGATTTGAAGGCCTACCTTAGTCAGTTTATACTAAGGATTTGGGTCTTTTTCAATATTTTCTTGGAATCGAGATTGCTCGATCTAAGAATGGTGTGTATCTATCTCAACACAAGTATGTTTTAGACTTGCTCTAAGAGACTATGATGTTGGAGTGTCGGCCTGTTAATACTCCTATGGATTGTCATGACAAGCTTGATGATGACAAGAGAGCGTTATTTGAGGATATTGGACATTATAGACGTCTGGTTGGAAAACTTATATATCTTACTGTTACACATCACCTATGCAGTTAGAGTAGTTAGTAAGTTTATGCATGTCCCTTGGCAACTACATTGAGAGGCTATTTCTCGCATTCTACGATACTTGAAGGATGTTCCTGGAAAGGATCTGTTATACAAATCTTTCCAGTTGTTCACAGTGACGTGGTTCGGTGATGCTGATTGGACAAATAGTCACAATGATAGAAGGTCTACTTCTGGCTATTATACATTTGTGGGTGGCGATCTTGTGACGTATCATAGTAAGGAGCAGAATATTGTGGCTCATTCTATTGTAGATGTCGAATACCGTGCTATGACTCATACCAGTGTTGCAAAAGTCGGACTAGAGGGCCGACTAGTCGGCCGCCGCCGACTTGATTTGGGTACTAGACGACGGAAAAATCGGTGAAGGCACTAGGCAGACCTAGTCGGCCGACTAGCTGTCGGTTCAAAAAAAATCCGGGTGGAACAGTCCAAAACCCGACTCGACCCATTCGTTCAAAAAAGAAGATCTAAACGTAGCTGACATGTTCCAGAAGAAGAGAAAAAAGAAAAGGAAAAAAGATTAAAAAAAGGACTAACCTAAACGTAGCCGACCACCGTCCTCTCCGATTCCTACCGACCGTTGCGCCCCACAGCCGAAAACCGCTCGAACCTCTGGCCTCCACTGTACGCCTGAGCTCGGACGCCAGGGTCAGAGCTGTCAGTTGCGATCGCTCCTGAACCTCTCTTTTCCTCTCTTGTTTGGTGAGTAATTCTCCATCTCTCTTTCTCTCTTTTCTAATAAGTGGCCTGAGCCATCAACGTTTAGGATTTTGGTAGCGTGTGCTCTGAACATCTCTCACTGCTACCACTCTTTCTTTCTTTATGTTTTTTTCTCTCTTCCTTGGTTAGTTCTGTGAGTAAATAAGTCTATAGCTTCAAAGGAGTTACGAATAAGGAGCTCCTCGATTCTTGTTCTTTCACTATCCTCTTTTCTCAATATATAAATATCCAATTGAGGTGGGTGTTGAAACAAAAGTAAAGAGGAAGTAAATAAGTTTTGGTTTCAAACCAACGGTTTCAACCCATACTAAGGAATATATATTTTTAATTTACCTCCTTTTGTTTTTGTGAATATTTTATCATGTACAAGACTTTGTCACTTTGGGACCACTTAATTTAATACTTTGATGACATATGACAATATACCGATTAATCCGACTAGTTTTCGATTAATCTAATCCCTAATTCCCGCAAATTGACTAGCGGCCGACTGGCGATTTTTACAACCTTGACTTATACAACTTCAGAAATGATGTGGTACAATCTCTTCTTCATGAAGTAGGGATTATGGTTCTATCCCTATGAAGATGTATTATGACAACCAATCGACATTTTTTATCGCAAGTAACCAAGTGTTTCATGAGTACACTAAGTATATTGAGATGGATTGTCATTTTGTTGGTGATTTGTTGCTGAAGAAACATATTGTCACTTCATATGTTCAGTCTGAGGATCAGTTATGTGATATTCTCACCAAATAACTTGCTTGTGGTCCATTTTCTGATTTATGTAGCAAGCTGTGCATATCTGATCTCTATGCTCAAACTTGAGGGAGGGTGTTAGAGTTGTTATTATTATTATTATTTACCTTATGTAGGTACAATGAAGTAATTGTGGGTATATTTATCATCATGCATATTAATATAATTACACATGAGGTGCGACCTAGGGATTAAGTTCTTGCACTATCTTTTCTCATATTCTCTTCTTTTTCTCTCTCTCCTCTCCAAACTTCACTACCGTAATTTTTTGACTATTTTTTTGGTCCTAGAGTTGGATCCTGTATATGCATTAAACAACACAAACCATCGGTATAGACCAACATTCATGACTGAACCATTAAACTTGCTACTAAACAACAGATATTACTTTTTATTATTAAGGATATTACTTAATTTGTATTGTGTAAATAGTGAACAAATGTTAAGATCTTTGTATTGTAACTGCCAAGAGAGGAACTAGGATTGTGTTATGTTTTCTTGTCGGATGATATATATATATATATATATATATATATATATATATATATATTATCCAGGTGGGGCACCCACCCCTCATTAGCTCCACCTATAGTCTGGAAGGTTTGCAGATTGAAGCTACTACTGCCTCCTAAAGGAACTGCAGAATCGAAGAAGAAATGTTTGGAGGAGTTTTGCTAATGAAGGCCTTGGTTATTCCTTGGCTAGAACACTACTCACATCAGCGGTTTGGCATGTGAAAGGTAGAGAGAACAGTCAATTTGACAACTAGATGACTCGCTAAATACTGATTATTCAGAGAATACAAGAGGGTTTCAAATTGTTATTCAAAAGATCAAAGCAAGAGGGAATGCAAGCTTAAACAATAGAGAGAATGGATAACCGCGGAGTCACTCTGGAATAAGTATCTGCTATGCAAATGTAACATAGCTTCTAATCATTTTAATACAATTACGGAATTATATATATATATATATATATATATATATATATATATATATATATATATGTGTGTGTGTGTGTGTGTGTGTGTGTGTGTGTGTGTGTGTGTTTTACATATTAATTTTCTGCTATTATCAGGCGTTTGTAGCTTTCCCACTTAGTCAAGCATTGCTGCTCTAAATGAGAAAGTGATATTCTCATGTAATATTCTGAAGTAATTATGAAAGGGTTTGCCCCTTTGTTGATTAATTTAGCACTGCTTGATTAAAGGAGAAAACATGTGTGGCATGATTGCGTCCAAGATTCGCAGTATTGGCCAAAACTGGTACTGAAATTACCTAGACTAAAACTGCTCCAAAACTGCTGAAAGTGCTACTTATAGGAAGGACCCTAAATTGATACTGCAAATCTTGGTTGCATCATAGTGGGAATTTGCTACTTGCTATAGGTGTATATACTAGCAGATTATCACATGCAATACACATTGATTTGGAAATTATTAGCATAACAAAACTTTATTAATATATTTCTATTTACTATATTTGGATCCTTATGCTACATTGTTAGCCGTTCGGGAAATAGCTCAACAGACTGGTAAAGTGTGAGGCATGTTTAAAACAATACCATTTAATCACAATTCTTATCTTAATAATTATTATTTTAGGCAAGATCTTAGAAACACTTATATTCATTGTAGTCTAAATTTATTTAAAATTATTTACATACTAAAATATTTGATGTCATATTAAGTACAAAATTATCAAAAAAGTTATTTCAGATTTTAGAAGATACAGTGAGGGAGATGATTATTCAATACTATTTATAATTTTTCATATATTTCATTGTAACTTAATCTTATTTTATCTGATAAAATAGGTAAGATGAATCTCTTAACTAAAGATCTCTTGGATCTTCTTGATCCTATCCTTTTTCTCATGAGAAGCATGACAAGATTAAGCATGAGAAAAAATGAAGGATAAAGAAAGAATAGGGAAGAGCATGCAAAACAAAATCCAGAAAGTTAGGTAGGTTATTAAAGTTACATGCAACATCTACTTCCTTACGTATCCTAAATTTTGAAAGACTACTTAGGTAAAGGTGACAAGACACATAATGATGCTAATTGGAAGATGAAAGACAAGGGGGAAAATATGAAGTATGAATGCATACGCTGTTTCATAATAAAATTCTACTTCCGTCTTTTGTGTCAAATTAGCTCTTACCACCCTGTGCTTTCCTTTATATTGTACAACATTATGTTTCTATTTTAAATATTTCATTTACTTCTTTTTATTATTAGATGAAGCAACTAAGATCTATCTATATATATATATATATATATATATATATATATATATATATATATATATATATATATATATATATATATTGTCGTTTCCCATGGTACCATATCCTAGTTATTAGAAATTGTCATGTTATTGTATCCGTATTGTTTCGTACTGGGCCGCAGCCGTTGCATCTATTCAACATAGTGATTTAAGTAGTTTGCGTCAATAAGCTCATTTTCTTGTTCTCCTTTTTAAGTTATGACTAAATTTCAGACATCAATAAGATCTAGACTTATGATAAGCTGTACAGATTATGAGGCATCTATTTGCATGAGTAATAATTAAGAAGTGCTGTCTTTCCACAATGATTCAAGTAGTAAGCAACTTTAGAAATTTGATGATATCGTTGGTCATTGTTCAAAGATATTTTCTTGGCACCTTGTTAACATTACTGAAGAATGATTTGCCTTTGTTGGAATTTCAAGCATCAACTTGGCTAGTGACATGCTAGCTTTTGGTGGGTTAGTTAGGAATGCCTTGTAACTGCTACCTTATGTTACTATGATTTAGCGAAGAATATGCTAGTTTTTGTTTCATGGATGTGGATTGGTATGAATTCTGCTTTTGTTGGATTCATGTTGGAAGTGAACATGGCCTCATTTTTTTGGCATTTTTGTTCCTTCTTTGCATTAGCTTCCTCTAGTGGCTATTGTTCTTGTCCCTTTCTGTTCCCTCTTTTCTTCTCTGTCTTCTCTTCTCTGTCTTCTCTTCTAATAATTTCTTCAAAGCAATAAATAAGGTTGGAAGATTTCCTTGCAAGCTGTATGTTATGTATTTATTTTTAGCCCATGTAGCTATCTTGATTGGTTTGTGTCCATAACATAGTTAACTTTTTGGATCTGTAACTAATATGCATCTATACTTGTATGATTATGTTGTTGAATCTCTCTTATTTGCACCTTGCCATTTTAAATTTGTTGATTTTCTCTGTATGCTCTATTTCATCCCAATCATTGATTGAGTTTAATTGTGAACAGGGAACATCATCAACCTCTTTGCAGGCACAGATTATGCTTTTGTGGTGACTAGAGTTAAAAGACTTGCATACTTTTGTCTGCAAGCAATCCACCACAATAGGTTAGTTGGAATCATGCAGTTGCTTCTAGTGTTTCTCTTCTTTCTTGATGATTTTCTGTGTAATCTGTGTTGTTTCCTATTGTTTTGAAAATGGGGTATGTGATTATATGACTTGAAGCTGTTGATTTTGACTATAATACATCGTTTTGTATCCCAAGAAAATAAATGACTGAGCATTTTTTGATTTCTCAGGTGGCAAGTCTGGTACACAGAATTATTTAGCTTATAAATGATATCGTGCCTTTTATGCATGCGTGATGTATGTACCTGTCACGTCCCGACTCCGTAGAGTCAATAATCGTCTCCCAGGCGTAATGCCGTGCGTGTCTAGGTTGCGCAACACACAAGGCAAGAAGATAAAACATATTGGTTATCATCGAAACCACCGAGTTGCAGCGGAAGATTTAGAGTCATAATGAAACACTTAGAGTATGCGGAGCGAAGCTTTTTTATTTATAATTGCAGCAGTTACAAAGGCTTTGGATAGCCTCATTGAATATGCCAAGTTGGCTTACAACACTCATTGATCTCTCTTGCTCACAAATGATTCCATCGTTTCGTATATCAATCAAGCATCCCGGCTGAACACCTGCATGTTGTCAATCCGAGCTTCCAACGCCTATGGTACGTACGAGCGATCTTTCGTACCTGGGGTTGGGGGATCAGTACGCATCTTGTACTGGTGAGCAGGTTAACCCATTTGCCTAAACCGACACTAAGTAATGATGTGAATCATGGAAATTATATAGTGATCTTTCTATTTAGAACTTAGATGAATTTCAGTTCATGTTGAGGCATGCATCGAAAGCAGTAAATCATGTTCGCATGTACACATTTTGAAGTTATGAAAGCACGTACGCATGTAAGCATTGAATCCCTTAAGTAGACAAGCATGTTATACAACATCGCTTTGATAACTAAACATGTTATATTCGGTCGTCTTGATAACTAAGCATGTTATATTCAAATCGCGTTCGTTACGCATGAAATACATTGAGTCGCCTCTCTCAATAGCAACTCTAAATATAGTCGATGTGCACACTCCTGCTCGAGGCAAGGTAGACGCAAACATATGCGCCCACCCTTGCACAAGGAAAAGTGCCCACTCATCTTTCTGCTTGAAACATTCTCGAATGCATTATGTTCTAAATACTTAACCGCGTCACTCGTTCGTGCTATACTTCCAATGCCACTCGTTGTGACTTATATCCAAATTCGATACGCACACCATTGCACTGAAGGCTGAAGCAAGACGAACGCTTTTCTCGCCCCTGCATTAGACGTTCGTTAATGTATGCTTATCTATATGAAGGTCACCGGCGACACAAATGCCGCCATATTGGACTTCTTACTGGTAAGAGGCAAATCTTCGCGTGCGGATTGTGAGCCCTACCGATGGCATCGTCCTATTCTGTATTAAGGCGCATCCTTCCAGTCTGGTTGCAAGCCAGACCGCATGCCCCGTAATACCTGTGCTATATTGGAAGCTACGGTGAGAAAATATTTGCTCCTCCTAGGCCGAACGGTACCAGTGCTACTGATACTACCCGTTCGAGGATCCGCAAGCCTTGTGCACAGGCCAATGTCCATGACCATTTATCCATGCAACGTTTCGAATGTAAGTACTGCAACGTACGAGTCTTCTTGCCCCACTCAACATTAGCATCGCTTCACTTTGTAAGTACGACGGGGTACGTGTCTACTCACCCTACTATGTAAATGTAAGTAAGACGAGGTACGTGTCTACTCGCCCCACTAAACCATACTGGTGCTACCATTCCTCGATGTTCTAGTTGGGTGACCCGCATGTCCCAACAACTAAGGTACCATGCCATTTCCGTTAATTTTGTGGACGCTATACCCTTCTGATATAGTATTTCGCTTAGCGACCCGCATGCCCCAAGGTACCGAGCCACCATGCCGCTTCTCGATACAGCGTTCCATGGTGTCTTATCCATGATCGATAGTTCCGTGGTACCATTTTCCATCCGACACAGTTGCACGGTTTCGAACCACAGCTGCACACTTCGCTTGACAAAGCGTTCTATGATTCTCGTGCTCTGATGCACGTTCCGCTTGATAAAGTTCCTTGGCGTTGCGCCACAACTGCATCGCTTCACTGATGAAGCATTCTCGTTCGATACTCGTACGCTTGATGCACGTCTCGATATTTTTTTTCAATGTTCTAACTTAGTGTTCAATATATGTTACGACTTATGTTTCTCCTAGCCACTCACGTTGAATATATGATATCGCTAGCACGCAACTGATGTATTTTGTTAAGCATGAAGGAGTAGAGGAGAAGGGGCAGGCCCGCCCACCTTATACTCATCTGCCTATCGTTCTGCCGAGTTGACAACCTATTGCTTTACCTGAGTCGATACAACATATCCCCAAATTTCGTGGTCTAATGCGAAGTACGATTCACTTAAATGGTATAACCATGCGAGCATGCCGTGCTTCTCAATCATCCGACCCAAGTGGATTAAGGAAGACTGCACCATCGCTATCTCTGCACTGCTCTGAACTAACCCATTGATTCCGTTGCACGATGCTTGACTCCGTGCTCTTGCCAGCATCAAGACGATAAATTTACCTCAGAACGTTCTGCGTAAAGCCTGCAGATGAACCCAAAATCCGAATCAATACTTGTTCTCAATTCCGACTCAAAGTAATGCAACCAACTCAATGCCTCTTTCCCATTCCGACTCAGCGTAATGTACCGTGCGAAGCGGGACATTACAGCACCTGCTTTGTTTCTATATATAAAAACCACATTTTTGCATGGATCTTCAATCAACAAGATTTTAGTACGAAATTTGATTTTATGTATTGGTTAACGTGACTCAACTTCCTCTAAAAATAATTTACAGCTTAGTGATGTAAGATTGAAAGAAAACAACAAATTAGTAAACCCTTCTTCAATACTATTGAGGGTAAATTACAGAAAACTTCCTTACATATCTTATTTTTACATTTAGATTGATGTCACAAAGAATCACTCCAGTTTAATTTGCGCAAAAAAGCATTAGATCAAAAAGATACAATGGCCATAACACCACTACTTTGAATAGTTTAGAATAAAAAATATTAGAAATTATTTTAAACAAGGAAACTCTATCCTACCCTCTTTCACCCTTGGTGCCGGTAGAAGCAACAAACGGCTCTGTTGGCGTGCTGTCGGCACTTGGCCCCTCCTCTCCCTTCTACTCGCTATCGATCTTCCTCTTCTTTCCTTCTCTCACTTTTCCAGTAGCAAGGTTGCGAGCCTTGCACCCAAGATGCCCCCTTGACGCAGCTGTGGCAGACACTGCTCCCTTGCACCTACTCCCCTAGCAAGGTGCAAAGGAGAGGGTGCAAGCAGCGGTTGAACACGCATCTGTGCTCAGAAGAAGCGGCCATGGCTGAGTATGCCGACTACTCAAGCGCACCGGTTGTCGGCCACAGATGTTGCTCGTGCATGCAGGTGGCTGGTCTCACCCTGTATGCATATATCTCCTTGGCCCTCTCCTGCTCAACGTAGCCGCAATAATAAGGGTAGAGGAAGGGTTTAGAGGAGAATTAAATTTTTTTTCTTCCAGTTTTTTATTTTTTAAATGTAAACCATCTTTTAAATTATTTCTATTGTAAAACATTCCTACTGGGGGCCTTTGTACCCTTTTTAGCTATTGATTTCAGCCAAAAACAAACTGCAGGGACTCTTTATGACAACAATCTAATGTTAAGGGGAAACCTATAAAAACGAGATACATTGGGCGCTTTCCTATAATTTACCTTATTATTTACAAATGTTCTTTATCATATGTTTTATGGAGACATATGAGCTACTGCCACACATCTCTCACCACACATCAGGTTTTACAGTCTCAACCCAAGTCTGATTCGGCTACCCCTAACTTTAGCAACCGTTTAACTAATATATTATTACCCTAAAACTGTGTAGCTATTGGTCTTTGTTGTACATATCCATACCACTTGCATCTTAACTCAATTGGCACCATCTCCTACTTCCCAGAATTACACTGATTTCTTATCTTCCTATCTGTTGCCAATAATCCATTTTAGTTATCTCCTTTTAGTGATGCTTATCTTTTCGACATATTGTTTATAATTGCCGAACACTTCAATCTGTAAGGCATGGTTGGTATCCTATGACCACAAAGCATCCTATAAGCTCTTGTCAACTTCTACCATTCTTCCTTTTTATTAACAACATAAATCCCAATATCTCTCCGATAATGATTAATCCTAATTATCACTCCTAGGTATCTATCCCATCAATATAGACTAATCCCTTATTCCTGTTTAAATTTTTGTTGAAACTATATTCATATACTCTATTTATCTTAAAAAACATTATTTTTGTCCGACTAATATCATATTACTGCAATTCTATTCTCTCATTAACTAAACACCATACCATCAACAAATTATATGCAACATCCTACCTCATACTCTCATACTGGTGTCCGGTAATTTCATCCATAGCGAGTGGAACCAATGAAGCACCCCCATAGTGGTACGTCTTAACATGTTAAATGTAAATATTCATTTGATATTGGTCACATGTATGTATCTGTAAACCAACCTTCTAGTTTTTATCTCAAGACCCTTTTGCTGCCTTGGTAATTGTTTGGCAACACCATTAGAGGTGGCACACTAGATTAATATCATTATTATTAAAATCAAATTGCTCAGCTGAGTAACCGGTAAACTGCCTAGGCTGGAGAAAAATCCATGTACTCTAGCCGATTAAACGGTCATGGCGATTACCCAGCCAATAATGATTAATCAGCCAGTTTTTGTTGAATTTAAACTTAAAGTCGCATTTGGCAGAATTGTTTTTCAGAAATACTCAACTTAAGTCCATAAAACTCAAAGTATCCCTATCAACCCTTTTCCTCTTTACTATTTTTTTTCCTTTTCGACTAAAATAATATTAATATCGTATATTACTGTCTCCTATGCCCTTTTTTCCCACTATTTTCTCGAGTCTAGTTCTCCTCATTTTTTTTTCCTCTGTTGGTTTTTTATTGTCAAATTTAACTATTCATATCAATGTTAGTTCCTTTGTTTTTGACATTTGGTATTGGTATTCAAACTATATTAGTAACTGATGTTTCATAATTGTTAGTATTAAATAAAGTATAACATTTATTCAATCTTCTATTTATAGTAAAATTTCTATTTATTATTTTTTGAGGAAAGGTAATGGTGTATCGAGTAATTAGTGAGTAATCTGATTATTCGTTCCAGGGTCCTAGGCCAAGCAGGTAATGAAATTGAGTATTTTAACCCCGATTGCTCTCTTGTCAGTATCTTAAGATACATGCTACATGTCTTACAATATTGAACGATACGACTTTATCTTGCACTACACTTTTTTCTACTACAGTTTTGGTTGGTGTATCGAATGATACTGGTTAACCTAAATTTAATGGATTTAAGCCGACTCTTAGATGGCTTAGAAACTAATGTTTTATAACTCGGCGCTTCAACTCTAAAGTTCGAAAATATAACCCTTCATTCAGGGCAGGTCCTGAGTTCATGGGGGCCCTAGGCGAATATTCAAAATGGGGCCCCCATATATAATGTTAAATTTTTAAAAAAAACTGAAATAGAAGTAAGTTAAAAAAAATGACATCACCAAGAATTGAACCTACAATCTCTAGTGTGTAAGTCTAACATAATAACCACTACACCACAATTGTTTTGCATTAAAGGATGCTCATGGTACATACTAGTTCTATTTTAGATACAAGATTATTTATATATATATATATATGTTTAAATTAATTTTTTGGGCCCTCCTACTCTGTGGGTCCTGAGCGGTCGTCCTGGCTGCCCTGGGCCAGGGCTGGCTCTGCCTTTATTACCCATAAAAACTTTTGCATCGCACCACTTTTGAGTTTTTAGCGATTTTTTTGGAAATGCATCTCCATGCCAGCTTCCTTTATAGAGTTGTAGCATCTCCAACGTTAACATTTAGCATCTTTAGTGACTTCATCAACTTGCCCAAGTGATTTCACCAAATAAGGAATGTTTTACCTTTTTTTTAAAATAATTCTATATTTTTAAAGATTATCCTTTTGTGTTTTTCCATCTGTCTTTAAGTTTTTTAGTAGTTATACATTGTTCAGAAACTAGAATGAACAAGAAAACATTATTTGAATGCGAACAAACTCATTTGTTGTTAAGGGTCAAGTTTTATTAATGAAATGCTCTTATACTCATGAAGACTACTGCCATATAATGCTAATGTTATTATATTCTTTGCTTTTAATTATCGACCTTTTAATGAACTCTTCACTTATTGCGCTTGAAAATCTCCCTATTATTGTTCAACAAGTTAAATTTATCAATATATCATCATCATCATCTTCGTCATCATCTAATCCTTCTCCCGTCATAAGCGGGTTGCTGTGGAGCATAAGAAAGCTCCATATGAGATTTGGCAAAAGTTTTATGACCGGTTGTCGACTTGATGTCAACTCTCTATGTTGAAGCTAAATTCTTAGCCAGGGTAGCTATGAACATGAGAGTGCCATGCCATAAAACCTAGGTGGCCAGTTGACAGGTATATAGACCTACCTCTTGGATTGCATTTTAAGCTTATGCAACCAAGAAGCACCATCCAAGTTCCCCTAGACTATAAAGAGAGTCTAGACGAAGAGGTAGGATGATACATTTTGCTATGAAAAATGTATCTTTGCTATGAAAAATGTATCTTACGCTCGATTTTACAACCTAGCTTGATTGATATTCGTTGTTAACGGATTATCAAATCTTTAATGAGCTTTCTTGATGTCCCATGCTCCATAGCTGACATATGAAGGAACATGCTTGCAAGTCGATTATGATCATCTATTGTATGAGGTCATGCTAAGCGTGCTTTTATTTAGCGGTTCTCATGCCTTGAGCATGGGCTCAGGGATGGGTAACCTAATAGTGATTTTTTTTACAGAAGTAATAAATCTCCAAGAAGTTTTAAGTCAAACTTTCAAAGCAATAAACATTGAATACTATGCTCATCATCTATTACAGTCATTTTAAGAAATGATAGGAGAAGTAAGTCAAAGAGAATGGAAGCACATGTGGTTTTTTAAGGTGTCGCCGCTGCCACTTGCTAGGTACGAAACACTGTGAAATTGTCTGGATCGAAATCAAGGAAGGAGAATAAAATAAGGTTCAAAAGAGACAGAACTTTGTTGGGGTTTGGCATAAGTTTTTCTTTCTTATATTTCAGATTCGTAGGATTTATTTCAACTTCTTAGAAAGGACTCCTACAAATGGTTTCATAGGAGAAGTCATATTTTGAATATTTTTATTTGGTAGAAGAATAAATTTAAATCATGGTGGTTCCATAATTATTTAACTAATGTTTTCCCCCATATTTTTATCTTTATCTCCATATATTTAGTATCTTATTTCCATAAGTCTAGAGGGGGCAAAATGTAAATCTTATATTTCCATAGTATCTTATCTCTGTAAATTTATAGGGTGTAAAATGTAATATTTAAGAAAAATCATAACAAAAAGAATTTTGTCACGAGTATTAGAGGAAATTGAAAATTAAGGGGGCAAATGTATGCCCTTGAGCTTCAATTTATCAAGAATTCCGATTCATGCAAAGTTGGTAATGGTAACTTTGAATTATTTGGTGAAACTAATGTCTTATAACAGAATGTTAGCTGGATACATGGAAGCTCACATCTCTTAATTTCTATCACTTACTAACCTTTGGGTGTCAACGGTTATCAATCATAATTTTGTATCTTCCCAAAAAACATTTTGCTCATAATGACGCCTTATTACTATTTAGTGATAGTCTGTGTTGTGTTCATAATTCTTATGTGGCAAGATTAGGCTGGGACCGAATAATACTTGAATATCAGCAGAGGCTTGAGAATCGTGTAGTGAACATTGCAAGAGATTAAAGAATTCAAAGAATTTTTATTTATTATTTGTCATGTTGTTTAGTCATTGGCTCATTGGTTTGTCGATCATGTGGAGGTCATTGCAAATTTGCAATAATTAAGGAGGCTCAAATCTCTATCAAAGAAACTACTGAAAAATGGATCTTAAGATGGTAGAAATTGTGTTAATATAGTTAAGGTGATGTTGACAAAGCGTCTTGATGATTTTGCAAGCAAGGCAGTAAAGCCATGTTATTAATAAAGTTGAGTTTTTTTTTTTTGATGAACTTATATAAAGATAAATTAATTGGTATGCTGTTTTTAGATGTGATATTCTTTTCCCTTTTTCACATTTCGATCTTGTGATTAGTTGTGATGATATTTTTTGAAACTCTTTTTATTGTAGTGGTCATGTACTGACCTTTCTAATTTGCCCTGACCTTATGCAACTTGCTAATCTTTTTTGAAAATTATTTGCATAGGGAGCATTTGAAGGGTCAAATTTTAATGCCATCCAAGAATTCTAACATGCCTACTATCATTCTGCTAGACACAGTGGCTACTTTGATCAATCTTGATCATCCATTGGTGTGCAAAGTTGTTGATTATCTCTTGCAAAGGAAAGTCTTTTCTATGTTAAGGAGCATTTTTCTGACAGAGCTGGTACTTATCCCAAGTACACATTATTATGCATCTTAATTATTTACTGATTTTCTTATATATGGGAATGACTAGTTGGTGCTCTTTTTATAGTTGCTTTTCTTTAAATACTTGGTTACATTATGCATATTTGCTGGTCCTGTGTATACTCATATGCTATGTTTCATGGTGGAAAACTGCCAATACAGCTTAACATGAAGACACCAGAATCTTATGGCAGCGTAAGTTCCTTCGAGCATGTTGTTATCCTCATCTCTTCGCATACTGGCCAATATCCTTGCAACTGCTCAACTGTGGACCCATTTTGGAGTTTCTCGTCACAATTGCTTTCAATTCCATTTCTATGGCGCCATCTGCCATACTTAAAAGAGGTACTACTTTTTGGCAAACCTTTGCTTCAATTCTTCATGTTTCTGATGATAAGTAGAGATCTTGGATCCTTTGCAGAAGATTAAGCCATGATCCTTGCCATTCAAAATAAGATCCGCACACACACACACACACACACACACACACACACACACACACACACACACACACACACACGGGATATGAGCAAATGTCTCATATTGTAGAAAGTGCCATGCCATGTTTGACCAATAGGAAAAGTTTAAACATGGTCAAACATGACAATGTCTCATTATACTATATGAGCCATTGGCTCATATCCCGTTTTCATATATATATACACACACACACACACACACACACACACACACTCTCTCCTTCCCGGCGTAAGCACGGGTTTATTATTACATCAAATGTCTTCAACTTAGGCTCGGATATGTTTCTTACACATTGATTCTCGATTTTTATGCGTATAGTCATCCTTTCTCGATTTACCTCTAAGGTCAACCTTCATTGCACCCTCCATCCATGACTGTCAGTTCCACGATTCTCATTGTCAACATAAATCGCCCATCTAAGTCCTTCTCCCAGTCAGCTACTACCTGTATATTTTGGTTAATCCGCAGGTAGTAGCTGACTGGGAGAATATATATATATATATATATATATATATATATATATATATATATATATATATATATAATATGCAATTTTTTAAAACTATCTATACAATAAATGAGTCATTAGGATATTGCAATAATAATAGTGTTTTTAAAATAAATAAAAAATGTGCGCCTCTCTTCAATAAGGCACGCTTCACGTCATGCGCCTTGAGCTTATGTGTACCTTGCGTTTCGCTATGTGTCTTGTACTGTGACAACACTGGGTTGAACCTGAAATGAGAGAACATAATACTATTTAAGGATGAAACAATTAAGGTAGAACATAGAAGAAGAATCTAATGTTTTATGGTATAATGTGTCAAATTGTACCAAGAAAGTAGAAAATATATTCTAAAGAAAGTTGGTAGTAGAACAAGTTAAATCCATAAGGTAACTAATGCAAGAATAATTTCCTATAAAGTTTGTAAAAGAGTGTCAATGAGAAAAACTTATAGAAAAATAAATTAGCACATAAGGAAGCTAAGAAAACAATTAGTGAAGCTAAATCTAAGGCTTATAATTATTTATTTAAGAGATTAGAGGGGGGAAATATATTTATAGTCTCTCTAAGAGTAGAGAAAGGATTAGAGATCTAGGTAATATTAAATGTTTTAAGAGTGAAGACAATATTAGTAAGAGAAAATGATAGAGGAGAGGTGGGAAGTTATTTTGAAAAGTTATTTAACGAAGCAACCTAGGAAAACTTAATTTAGATATAGAATTAGTTCATGAAAGATCACCTTGCTATTGTTGTAAAATTAGGATTTCTAAAGTTAAGGATGTTTTATAAAATTGAAAACGGAACAAAGGTAGGACATGATATTAATATTGACGTTTGAAAATATTTATGTGAGAAAAATTGATGTGACTTACTAAAATTTTCAACCAAATCCTAACTACTAAGAAGACGCTCGATGAATAGAGAAGTAGCATATTGTAGTACTCGTATAAAAATAAGGGAGATAAACAAAGTTGTAATTACTATTGAGAAATTAAACTTAGTAGCCACACCATGAAATTATGCGAGAGAGTAATAGAGCAAAGATTAAGAGAAGAAACTTGAATTGCGAAGAATCAATTTGGTTTATGTCGGAAAGATCTTATGGAAGGCATTTACTTATAAGAAGATTAATGGAGAAGAGAGATTTGCATATGTTTTTTTTTTAACTTGGAGAAAATTTATAATCGAATGTCTAGGGAGATAATATGTTGGGCTTCGGAGAAGAAACAAATTCCTAGTAGATACATTTGGACTACTAAGGATATTTATATGGAGTTAAGACAACTATGTAAACCATTGGAGGAGATAACAAACCGTTTGGTTGGCTTAAATCAAGGTTTAACATGAAGTCTTTACATTTTTGTGCTACTTATGGATGAATTGTTGTCCAGATCGGACGATCTTGATCGAGGATTGTACGATCCGACCCGATCTCGAGGGTCCGCAATCTAGATCCCATGAAAGGATCAACCATATCAAGGATGGGATCGAGATCATACAATTCGGATCATAGAATCGAAATTCAACCCGGGTCGTGCGATATAGACTATGCGGACCCAAAACCGGCTTAGGTTATTCATTTTATTTATTTATCAAAATTTAGATTTTTTGGTAATTTTAGGAGGTTATATACTTTCCTATGCTATTTTTCATATTATATTAGATCAAATATTTTTTATTGTGCTCTTTATCTTCTGCCAAAACTGGGGTTTAGAGAAAACAAAAATTCAATTCTTTCTCGTTTGTACAAATTCATTTTCGTTTGTTGTGGTAGACTTCTACGGCGTAGGGGAGATAGATGCACATGGTTTAGGTGACTTACATAATTCTTTTTTATGTGATACCTCTACTAATAGAATGAGGAATTTGGTATTTTTACTACTAGAATGAAGAAGAGAGGACTAAGAGATACCTCTCACAACAAGAAGGGCAAGAAGACAGTGGCAAACTTAGACGATGATTAAGAGGTATTGTCCTCCGATGAGGACAGAGAGGAGGATGAAGCGAACGTAACATATCATACATGGATGACTACAATGATGATCCCCTCTCATGTTCTATTGATGAAGATGTATATAATGAGAGATGTTTTAGGCTTTTAACATTTTGGGATCTTACTAATTATAGTTTTGAGTCTTATGATTCACGATCCGAATACCAATCCATTTTGGACTCCTACGATTTATGATTCGAACTAACCCGAATTTGGCAACATTGGATAAATTACCTCATATTCATGAGGATGTTCTATGGTATATGATGATTGTTGACGATATTGAGTTAGTCAATGAGAGTAAGAAGGGGTAAGGCAAAAGTAGAAGTGTGGAGAGAAACTTTGAAATCCTAGGGTTTTAAAATAATAGGACGGAAACAAAGTATCAATTCATAATGATGATACTTTTCAATGTTTAGATTGGAAACAAAGTATCAATTTCAACCATGAGTTAGAGAAGTGAGCAAGGAGCACATATAGATGGATACAAAATATCTATTATGAGTGATAGTTTTCAATGTTTAGGATCAATTGTTCATAATGATGAAGGATGACATGCATGAAACAAAAACAAGATGGTTGAAATGGAGGAGTGTCATGGAGTACTTTGTGATCGCTAGATACCTTTGAATTTGAAAGAAAAATTATGTAGGATTTCTATAAAACTAGTCATGCTTTATGGATCAAAGTGTTATGCAATTAATTAACATTTCCAGAAAATTATTGTAGCCGAAATGAGGATGCCAAGTTGGAGAATGACAATAATTAAAAAATAAGGATAAAAAATGAGCATATTCATGGAACGTTAGTGGTCACATCAATTAAGGACAAGATGTGGCACCAATTAAGGAGAATGTGAGAGAAAATTGTATTAGGTAGTTTGGACATGCACAACATAGAGTATTTGGTAGTTTGAACATGTGCAACACAATAAGGTAGTAGTTAAAGGAGCCGCTAGGACTAGAGGTTGCTTAGACGAACGTTGATTGAAGTTTTAAAGAAGGATAAGGTTTTTGTTAGTATTACAAATCACATGGCTCTCAAGAAAACTGATAGAAAATGATTCAAACAGCCGACTCCAAATATTTGGGATAATTGCTATGTTGTTGTTGTGTGTTTGTCTACACACACACATATATGTACATACGTCAACAATCATTAGCCTAAATGATCTTCTTGGAGACGTAAGAACTTGGGAAATCGGATCGAAAGTTCAAATTCACCCGGGTGCGATCTGCGCCTAAATGTTAAAGTGGGGGTGAACCAAAATATTCATGTCACGACTGATTGAGAGGTGGACCCGTTCCGACTAGATGATCATGGTGATGGCGATTGAGAGGCGGACTTGGAACGGTCTGCCCGACTAGATGATCATGGTGCCGACGATTAAGCCCGAGCGGAACATGCGAAGGAGATCTGTCTGAATAGCAGATTGAGAAGTGATGCAAAATATGCAATAATCAAGGAAATACGTGCAAAGAAGTAGACTATTCATTGTCTGGAGTGATGAAATAAAAAGACCCGAGATTAAGCCGGGCAGTAGATAGACTTGTCATTTCAAAAAAATATTTATACAGACAATGTGAATCGGAGAAAAAGGCTATTCTTATCATTGTTGGATAAGTTAATCTACTAAATCTCTTGGAACACAATTAAGAACTGGATAGTCTTTTAACTGTATGTTTCTTTGTTGATTTCATCCTTATATCTGCAATTAATTCAGAATTTTTTTAGTATCAGAGGATAGATTAAGAGAAAGTTCTTATTTACTTCTTAAACTAATTATTACATAGTAGCATCTTTTTGGTATTTCAGGCTTTCTTGGCCAAGGGACTGGGCAATCATTACATCCATCAAATGGCGTCTTGTTTGCCTAATCATGTAAGCATCCTTCCCAAAGATTCATCCCAGGAATTTCCGAGTTACGCCTGTCTTCTTGGCAATTTACTAGAAGCTGCTGGAGTAGCTCTGTCCGAATCAAACTGCAGTTGTCAGATGGTAAGGATCATCTTTGAATTTTTTATTATATTCAATATATAGCTTCTTTACAGTAATTGGTTTGTGTATAGCTTATGTGGAAATTGTTTATAAAGCATCTGTTTTCTGAGTCTTTAATGTGATATTCATTTATATGCACGAGACTTTGGTGTATTTCTTTTCCTTTTTTTGTTAGTCTTTGGTATAATTTACTTGTATAACGGAGAGGATATCTTGGCATTCTCACCAATACCATCAGTATGTTTGATGTGTTGATAGTAGTCCCCTTGTGTTTATGTGCGAGTTATCTTATTGATCCTGCTCACCCTTGGCCTTGTCATTTTTTGTGTTGTTGATGTTTTTGCTCCTTATTACTTTTTGGTTCCCATTTCCTTCTCTTTTAGTGAATTTCTTCTCTTATCCATGTCGGCAAAGTATCAGACACAATATAGAGACACAGAACTATGCATGGACATGTAAAAATTGATGCAGCGGTCGAACATGTAGTGTCATGTCAGTGTGTTGTAATATAGCTCACACATGAAGGCATGCGACGAGTCCCAGTTTAATTATCCAATATGAAAGGACCAGATGTGATCCAGATTCTTGTGATAACACATGGATTTTGTGCAAGTATATGAGCTTTTTAGATGCTTCTCTTGTAAGCTAAGCTAATCTAATCTTTAGTCAAGTATTGTAACTTTAGGAAAAGCAGATTGCTGCACGGTTTCATGTTCAGCATATGTTTTTCCCCAGTATTTTCGTCCATGTATCCTTTGAAGCCTTTATCTGAACCTAGGGTAGATGTATTTTTCTGACCGTGTTTACACTTCGTAGTTTTCTTTCAAACACTTTGTGATCATCTTGAGCGGTACTTGGTCTTGTTCTTACTGCATCTTACATTCTTTCTCAAGCTCATCTTTTGCGAAGTTCGGTATGTAACCCTTGTAGATGATCTAGATGGATTTTGATAATGTTGCATAGCTTTTTATTTTGATTATCACATACTATGTTGCATAGATGCGGATACAAATATGCATGTGTAGAGATATATGGAACATTTTAAAATTTATAGACATGATATATATAACAAACATCTGTCCAAGCCTCCCTAGCATAGTGTTTTTTTCTTTTTTGTTTGGGGTGGGGGGTGGGGGGTGACATCCTCCAAGATCGGCCGGGTTCGAGCCTTGGCACCGTAAGGACGTGTAGGTGTGTGTGCATATATATATATATATATATATATATATATATATATATTGGAAGAAGGTAATTGTATTAATTAAATCAAAAAATTGCAACTACAATAGGCAATTAAAGGGTGTGCCTTTTCTCTCATTATTACTGACTTCCCACTCAATATTATGGATGATCCCAATGTGGAAATCACCGACCCCTCAAAGATACGATTATTCCGCTCCTTCCAAACATGCTAGACCGCTGCAGCAAATCTGATCCAGGCCTCGTTGTACATGCAAAACTTCTTCGCTTCTCAATTGCTCTCCAGTTATGGATCCTCCTACTGGATAAGTCCAACCTATCATGTTGGGCTAGCCAAATATCCCACACCACCGGACATTGGAAGAATAGGTGTGTCATGGATTCATACCTCTGCCGGTATAGTATACATCCCTGGGCTTCCAGCTGTAGTCCAAACCTCCGCAACCTATCAAGTGTGAGTAGTCTTCCCAGACACAATTTGTATAGACCCAACTGCATTTTACGAGCAACACCTTTGGCCCATACCACATCCGCCAACTCCATCTCCGGGTGTACTACTCTGACAGCATTAGCTACGATTCTATGTATGAACCGCTCTACCCCAGTATTATCCCAAATTCATGTATCAATCTGAAGTGATGTGTCCAACCTCATCGTCCGAATGATCTTCCTGAATTGCCGCTGCCGCCATGTAACTCCGGACGATAGACTTCATTCCTCAGAATAACACTCACATGTTCTCTCCTTCCAGTCCCTCGACACGTCATTGACTCTCTCTCTATCAAGCTTTGGTGTGCAATCCATGGGTCAAACCATAGGTCTGTGGTCTCACCATCCTTGAAGACCCTCGAGATCAACTGCTTCAATTGAGAGCGGTATAAAGTAATACTTTTGAAAACAACAGAGTCATTGTTGTTTAAAAACCTACTCCAAACATCTTCTGATGGTATTTGAAGACCTAGTCATATATATATATATATATATATATATATATATATATATATATATATATAAAAGGCATCTGACATGGACCCCTAACCAATCGAAAGCGGGATTCTTTTCTTTCTTTCACACATGTTCCAGTGACCAGCTTTAGGATCTTTTTGCAAAATTATCTCATACATATTTTCTCGACTGGATACATATATGTTAGGATATGTCAAGCGCAATCATCTGTTAATTTGATAGCTTAAACTTAAATCAAATTCTCAGCCGTATCTTCTCCAGGTCTATCTAATTGGAAGCAGGATCCTTTCCTTTCTTCCATACACTAGGAATCAAGGGCAATACAAAAATCTGGGCCATGTTGTGTAAAACGCGATATACCCCATACATGACCTAATGACTTCTGATGGTATTTTTGCTTTTAAAGAAATATTTCCCCAATTGAACATGCCATTATTTTATTTCTTTTTGCAAAACTATGTCAGCCATATCATCGTTCTTGTCAGTTATGTAGTTAGACATGTCATTCTGTTATATGTACACTACTTCCAGTTATTTTGGTACAATAGCAAATTTACATTTTGCATATTGTTTCATCAAAAGTTCCCTTTGAAAGTTTGAAGAGATTGTTGATGCTAATTAATTATTGTGACCTTAGTATATGAATGTTATATACTGTTTAGTTTAGATAAACTGCGATAGGGAAACATATTTTACGTGTTAAGAACCTGTAGTGGTACAAAATAGGTGGTTTGTAACTTAGTATTAGAAGCTTTGATGATGTTAGTACGACTCGAAGCATGTTTGGAAAAGTTGTGCTCTTCCTGTTTTGTTTTCTTCATGATTTATCATATCCACCCAATTCCGGTGCTCTTCCTGTTTTGTTTTCTTCATGACTTATCATATCCACCCAATTCCGGTGCTCTTCCTGTTTTGTTTTCTTCATGACTTGTCATATCCACCAAATTCCGGTGCTCTTCCTGTTTTGTTTTCTAGTGCTGAGCATTCAGTTGGTTTGGTTGAACCGAACAGAAATTTCACGAACCGAAACCGAAATTTAGACAACAGAACCGAAACCGAACCATTCTGTTCGGTCCATTCAGGTTATTCGGTTTAGTGGGTCTTTTCAAAATGGACCTGATGATATATTTTTGTAGTTGGCTCATTTCAAATTTTTGTAGTCAATCCATTTCAAATTTTTGTATACAATTAATCACAAATTTTGCAAATACAACAACGAAACCTTTATCAATACAATTCGAAGTTCTATTCCAGTTTTTGTACAAATACATATACACAAAGTTTTCACCCTTGTCTATTTATACAGAAGACTACAAAGTAAAAGACAACTAATGACAATTTTAGACAATAAGGCTCCCATGTTATTGTTAACACTGCAGAAGTTTCCAGCCCCATTCAAATCCCAAACCCCATGAGGACATACTCGCCAAACAAACAAAGCCAATTAAAATGAAAGTTTCCGAGCACGACGAGATGCCGGAAAGCTACCACATTGCACAGGTAAAGATGACCACGAAGCCCATTACAGGAGAATGGTCGTCTCGGCAATCATGCACCACTCACCACATATGGATCCATGTTGGAAGCTGGCCTCCTGTCCTCAAAATAACCTGGAGAAGAAAAAAGGATCAAATAATGATTGAGCCTGAGAATAATCAAGATACTCAAGATGATGTAATATTATTGGTTGATTCAAATAGAAATGTGTTTAAGCTTAAGATGATTTTGCTCAAGTTATCAGCACTTCTAAGATTACTAAATACAAAAATATAAGATAGATAACTAAGATAAGAAACCGACTTTTGCCCTCTTTCTCAGTGTCTCGACCCACTCGAATTGAAGCCCCGTGATTTGCAACACCCCATTTGAATGTGTTAATATCAGCAGTCTCATAGCGACTAGTGAGACAATGCTCATCCTTCTCCATAAGCAGCAATGTGCTCCTTGTGTCTCTTCCCCTTCCCGAGCTTTTCAGTGGCCTTCGTAATTATCTCATATCCTCCTTCCTCCCTCATTGTCTTTAGAAATGACATTTTCTTCAATAGGAATCTTTGAAGTGAGGTAAAGGGAATGTAACTTGGAGTTTATCTCACCTGTAGTTTGTGTGAGCTCCAGCACCATTCCAATCTCCCCAATAGCACCCCAAGAATATGAAACAATAAGATAAATAATAGTATAATACACAAGATTGCATGACATGATGACAGAAGTAAATAAAAGCTTTCATTTTGAAGTAGTCATCACATGTGATGTGTTAAGAGTTATTATTGTTTTTATCTTATGAGGGTACACAGTACAATAATAATTGTGAGTGTATTGCATATCAATATAAATACACATGAGATGCAACATAGGGTTTCAACCCCTTATACTCTCCTTTTTTATATTCTCTCTTCTCCTCATTTTCTCTTTCCCTGCTTTCCAAACTTCACTTGGTATCATCAGGTGATATCCTCACCAAACAACTTGCTCTTGGTCTATTTTCTGATTTATGTAGCAAGCTGGGCATGTCTGATCTATGCACTACGGCTTGAGAGAGGGTGTTAGAGTTATTATTGTTTTTAATCTTATAAGGGTACAATAGTAATTGTGGGTGTATTACATATCAATATAAATACCACGAGATGCAACCTAGGGTTTCAAGCCCTTGCACTCTCCTTTCACATATTCTCTCTTCTCCTCCTTTTCTCTTCCCTCCTCTCAAAACTTCACTTGCTGAAACGAGACTGAAGCTATAGTGATATCTTCTTATAATATGGTTAAGAAATATTTGAAAGAAATATTTGACATAGTATTTGCAGCCTATGTGAAATAAATAACACCTTGCCAACTAATGTCGACTCTATTGTTCTAAAAGGCGTCCGCCTAGGCCTAGGCGGCTGGTGTCCGCCCGATACTTGCCTAGGCGTCCGCCTAGTCCCCTCGATGTCTGACTGTATGTTATGGGGTTTTATGAACTTTTTATGCAATTTTTATTATATTTTTTGATTTTTTTTTATATTTTTTGAACTGCCTACATCTAGGTCCGCCTAGACAGCCGCCTAGGCAGGCTAGGCGCTAAGCGGAAGGTGCCTGCCCGACTAGCGCCTAGCATTTTTCACAACCTTTGTCGACTCATATACACTCCACAATCCACACTAAACATAATATATATGAAATTGAGCCTATCACTCTGTTTGAAACTTCCATAGCTGATTAAATTATCACATGCCTTATATGAATATAATGGTAGATAAATATTGAAAATTCAAAGAGAATCCAGACCAATCGCATACAAGAGCAATTCTTCTTCTCTTACTACTAAGTTCATGCTCTATTGTGATAATTTAACCCACAGAGAATAATTGCTCTTGTACTGAAGACTGATACTCTGATAGCTTCTCTCTGATAGGCATGCATTTTAATGAGAGTCCAATTTATGATGACTAAGATTGTATTTGTGTGATAGATTTCCATAAATAAATTGAAAAGACTGATACTCTAGTAGTTTCTCTCTCTTCCTAAATTGAAAAGACTGATACTAATATATTACATATATTAGTATATAACTCTCTCACCTCAACTTTAAATTTTTGGTGCAGTGCAGGGACTATTAGCAAATAAATGTTCCCAACTGTCTCAGTTCAGTGAGATCTAGGAAGAGCAATCGATAGTCCTGCATGAAGGATTAGTTCATTAAAAAAAACAGCACAAAGTGTGTATCACATAAGGACAATAAAACAATAAAATGGATCGAGCGATTCCCTTACCTTTCTAGTCAATTGGTTGGAGAGAGATCAGATATCCAGAATACCAGAATTGCGATTTGAGATTTCTATATCGCCAGATCGAGGTATTCTCCTGAAAAACAATAAAATGGATAAGCCAATCAATCTTAAAGGCCTTGCAGACTTGCTGTAAGTAACTAAAAACAAAAAAAAGTACAAAGGCTTAGCTAGGTTATAATAGAATTTCAATGAAAGTACAAATTCTCACTATTTTTAGATGTTGCCAACTTACAAGGTTGCAACCTCATTTATGAAAAAAAAATGAATTTCGTGTATATATAGCTCTCATGTATTCTGTCTGTCAGAGTTGACTAGTTTCTCTCTGGCTATAGGTTATGGTTCCAGAATTTATCTTCCATTCTCATTTTGAACACCACATGCAAGACAATGCATTATTTTGCAATCTACATTATTTGGGTCTAACATTTTAGGCAATTTTGCTTTGCCGTATCTGAATTCGTTTATTCTCAGACCTTGACTAGAATCACAAGATCCAATAAAAAGATGAAAAGTTAGCCTATAATTACAAGATCAAATATATGTCAAATAGCTTTATTTAGCAATTAAGAAATAACTGTCAACAAGATAATCTGAATGCTAGTACCAATGTCAAACATATATAAATAACATATCATCCTCAAAGGTTGAATATCATGCTTTAGAAGAAGTTATATTTAGGATATTAGTATCAATTTTTGAGCAAGAAACATAAGAAGAGAATATTATGGGAACAAATTCTTAATCATAACATGCTTTTCTTACCTCAAAAAGGAAAATATAAACCAAATCAAGGTAGTCAAAGGCGCAAGGCGCACTCGAGGCACAAAGGGTCCAAATCGTCCGAGGCGCAAGGCGCACTTAAGACGCGCGCGGCGACGCGAGGCGCGAAATATATATATATATATATATATATATATATATATATATTCACATCGGTTTTATACATTGATAAACATGTGTGCTTCAAATTCTCCCATGTCTAGGTTGCAATCACTTTGAATTGAGTGAGAGAGAGAAAACAGTAAAAAAAAGTACACAAGTTCAAAAAACAGTCTAAAAACAGTACAACAGTTCAAAAAATAGTCTAAACGTGTTATTTTTTTCACAAGATTTTCAATGCGAGCCTAGGCACGCCTTAGCTATTCCTAGGCGCTCGGAAAATGCGCGTCCTTAGGTGCGCCTTAAGAATTGCGCCCCGCCTAGAGTGCCCTGAGGCGCTACCCATGCGCCTAGGAGCAAGGCACGCTTTTGACTACACAGAACCAAATATGAAAGTAGATTATCGTCGTCCATGATGTTCATCACCAAAAATAATACATAAAAACGATCATCATTTTATATAAAAAAATGTGATACAAAAATTTAAAAAAAATCTGGAAAAGAGATGGTCTGGAGTGCTCGATCTATGTTTAGAAAATAATTCTAGAAAAGATCTATGTTTAGAGGTTTACTTAGGGTTAGATCTATGTTAATGTCTCGAGAATGGAGTGCTCGACAACTCGATCTGCTCGGTCTAAACTCTGGAGTGCTCTGTCTGCTCAATCGATAGACGGAGAGAGGGAGGGATGAGGGCTCACTGTCCAGGACTCTTGAGTCTGGAGCCGGAGAGTTCAGAGCCTCAGAGAGAGAGATTATGGTCGGAGGATCTTAAGAGTCAAGCAGTGGCAGAAGAAAAGAGAGTTTAGGAATTAGGGTTAGAAAAAGTGGGTGAATTATGTATATATATATGGAGGGGTAAACCTGTAATTTTATTATATATTTGGTTCTCGGTTCGAGTCGAAAACCGAAATCCAAAGCCGAACCTATGTTGTCACAGGCGACGCCTATGCGCGCCTAAGCGGCCTAGACGTGCGGGTTGGAGGGGGCTCGCCTCGACCTAGAAAAAATTTTACTGGGTGAGGCGATGCTCGCCTAGGCGCCCGCCTAGGGTTGATTAGAGGGGGGGGAAGGCTGTTTAGTTACGAAAAAAAATCACTTGATGTTGAATATTGGTTATTTCATATTTTATGCTTCTTGTATTGCTTAATGCTTATTTCTTAATGTTTATTGCACATTGCTTCTTATATTTCTTATAACTCATAGTATACATAGCCCATAGTCTTTCTGTTTATATACATAATTGTAGTTTTTTTTAGAAAACAACAGCCAGATTATGGGCAGGCGCCTAGGTGAGGCTGGTGGGTTGTCGCCTCGCCTCGTCTAACGCCCAATACAACATAGAGCCGAACCCCGAACCGATAACTGAACTATTATAAATCGAAAAACGAAAACCAAACTGATAGAACAAAATCCAAACCGAATTCCAATTTCGGTGAGGTTCGGTTTTTTGTTATAGACCGATGAATGCTCAGCCCTATTCTACACAACTTATCATATTCCACACAATTCCGGTTTACGTTCCCTAGATTTACTTGTTGCACTATAATCTAATTATCAATGTCCGGTGGAGATTATGGTGCTGATGTTTGTGTTCGTAAGTTGTACTTGCTCAACAAGTCTTTAACTAAGTTTGTTGGTTCAAAGCCAAACCCCATCCACTTTGAGCTTATGATGTCATGTTGTCCACTTGTAGATTGAGCAGTCAATAAAATAACATGTTTTTTTCCCTCTGTATTTAAATAGGCCATGGACTTTGTAGATGTTTCAACATTCTTTTTGGAGGCATTGCCAACAATCTTATCAGCTGGAGAAAGTAAGATTTCTTTTTTATTATCACGGTACACAAAAACATGTGTAATATATATTTTTAGCACGTTTGTTGACTTGAGATTTATCACTATTGGTTATAGTACAAGGACTTTGTGTGCTTAATATGAGTGATTTTATGTATGTTAGATACAAAAAATTCTCTTAGCTACAGATTAGATTGATAATAGAACATCACTTCTTGTCGCCTCCTTCTCGTGTACTTAATATTTAGGGTCTGATTTTGACCATTTCTGTTTTCTTGATGCAAATCTGTGACCTGATTTTATTATTGTATCTGTTTCAATTGTTAATGAGTCCTATGAGAAGGTCAGCATCTTCAATTTTCAATTGCTATATTGACCATGCCTTTTTCTAATGTAGAACGAAAGGAGTAAACCCCTGTCAGTTCACTCTCCTGCATAAAGACAGTTGCTGCACTGGATTGATTTCAAAAAGCCAAGCTTATTTTCTTAGTTACTGAGGAGAATTATTGGTTACGAGTGTGGTTTACTGAATCAACATCAGTCGTTCCTTTGTGCCTATTAAAGCTTGGTGGATTCGTCATCATGCTAAGCTATGCTTTGAGGCAAAATTGGATAGTTTTTGTAGAGAGCGAGTAATATCCCTAATAAGGTTTACCTCATAGTTTACAATATCGGCCGATATCGGTATGGTTTGGCATGTCCCGATCCGATACCGATCGATACCCGATACTGACTGATACCAACATTGGGGGTCTCTTTTTCGGTCAATTTGGCAAAGAAAATTGAACGAAAAAGACCAATCAACAAGGGTCTAAAAGCATAGTAATATTGTAAAAGCATATAAAAGAAGAAAACTTATCTATCACATTGTAAACCAATCGACAAGGGTGAATTTCGAAACTACTAAGAAACAACACTGAAAATACTTAAAATTATGCCTAAATATACAAAATATATTTTCTAAAATGTTAATAATTTATTAATAATTACTTGTTTTCCGATACCAAAAAATCTGATACTCCGATCTGAAGCCGCCGATACCGCCGATCCCGATACTTATAGGAATAGTCCGATACCGATTCCGATACTGAGAACCTTAACTTTACCTAGAATGCGGGGAATGAAAACGGCAACACGTTATGCTGCTTGGTAGGAGTGGGGAAATGTGGCGGTAGGCTTCTTCAGAATGCTTAGGTGGAACTGTGGATCTAAATGTGCTACTAGGAGTGATTTTCCTTGAGTTATAGTGGGAATGGACCTCTTGATTGCTGCAAATCAGGTGTTCGATGTGGTTTTCCTCGATTAATGGTGTAGGGTCATGTCTATTTTCCAACAAAAAACAATCAGAAGTGTGTCTAGGAGTAATTTCGATTGGCTTGAATTTGGAATTTTCTATTAGTTTTGTTTGTTTTGTGTTTGGAATTTTTCTAGTAGCAATTTCGATTGTTTTGAGTTTGGAATTTTTGCATGCTACATGTAGCGTTCAAGAACAGAAGCATCTCACGATTCAGAAAGAAAGTTCCAAAACCCAAATCATTAGTGGTTGAGCTATTTAAGGAAACTCCGGACTGTAATCATCCTGTTTGATCATCCCAAATGGAAGTTTTGCTACTTTATGTTCAAAATGGATTCAATTGCCTCGCTTCACTGTTTCAAGAATTTCGTGTAGAGTTTATGATTATCAAGAAAAAATGTGGTCGAGGTTCGTGCAATGCAAACACGTGTCAGAACCACAATCCACAGGTATCTTTTGCAGTCCAGTGCAAATACTAAGAACTATGGACCATCCCGTTGCCAGAACAAGTAAAACTTGCTTAACCAAGATTTTGAGCACACTTTAACATTTTCTTTTTTTCCTGATAAACCGAGTCGTTCATTTCGTATATCTGAGGTACTCTACTTCCTCAAGTGTGTCACCCTTTTTCTTGCAATTGTTGGATTATGCAGTTTTCAAAAAGTGAAATTTCCTTTCAAAGACCATTTTTAATGACTGTTGGTTCATTGACACAGCTTCAGTTCTTCTGGATAGTCTTTTACTACTATCGTGTCTGAATTCGAGGTTGCTCTTTTTGTATAAGATGTTCAAATCCCATTAGCAATAAGTTAGGCGTCTTCACCCTATAAGTGGCATCTAGGTTTAGGCCAACTTCCATAGAATGCTTCTGTTGTGGATTCATACAACTCACAAAGGCCTGAAGTTACCTTATCATTTATCAATAAGACGGCTTTCCTTCAAGGAAACTTTTCTGACCAACGTGCTGCTCCATAATGGACCTTGACTGAGCATCCAGGTTTTATATAGGGCAAGTCCACAATCTGCCCACCATCCCTGGATTGACAACTCATATAGGCCTGAAGATAGCTTATAATTTGTCATTGAATGTCTTTCCTTTTATGGAAATTTTCCTGATATATGTGGTGTTCCAGGATGGAGGGTTGACTGAGCACCCATTGGCTCACGTAGAGGCTTAAATCGTACCAAAGATGATTGTGACGAAGAAGATGGAAGTTCTGTAGTAGTAACTGTTTAATTGCAAATAACTATTATCTTACCTATTCTTCTAGACGCCATTCTAGTCCAGTGGAACTTAGAAGGTGCTCCCTTCCATGAGCTTAAACTGTATGTCTGAAAATATAGGTGAACTTATGCCCAACTGGCCTTCTAGGTTTTATGGCAAGGCCGCACATTGCTATCTTGGCTAGGAATTTGGCTTTGAACGGAAGGTCGACCTAAGGTTGTCAGCCTGTCATAAAACATTGTCAAATTTAATGGAGCTTCTCAAATTCCATATCTGACCCTATTCTGATGTGAAAAAAGGCTTGGATGACGATGAACTGTTTGGTTGGAAAACAATGTAGGAAGTTTTTAAGTCACCAGAGTTCTAATAGATGTATTGTGAAGCAGAAATTTCTCATAATTGTAATTCCATAGCACCTCAAAATGATGGCTGTTATTCAGCATTAGAAAAACACCACAAACTGACCAAGTTCATGATTATATATGGACGTTATTCTTCTAAATTGTGCTGTATAGCACTTCCTTAAAGATGTTTATAGTGGTACTGGTGTAGCATCATTCCACTATCTGTAGACCCTAGTGTCTGAGAATAACAAGCCAAGATTATCGTGTTTGTTACAGGACTTATATGCTTTAGTGGCCTCTACCGAAACTCTCTAGCTTGGTTTGTTGTTCTGAATCTCTATGTATTCTTACTTAGGTTGATATTAGTGAATATTTGTTTTAGTTATTAGATATATATTCTTGTGCTTTATTAGATCTTCTGTTAGTTCTTTATACTAATAAACCTGTTTATTTGATTTAACTCCATTCTTCACTTGTTTACTTCTAGATTCCAACTTTGTTTGTTTAGTTTAGTTTAATTTAATATGCAAAATATTAATCTTCTTTAATTGACTTATCACTAATTTAGGACAGATTTTGGTGGTGATAGATATGAATCCCTTGGTTTAAGATAATATATTTGTAGAAACATTTGAATCATTTGAGATAAATTCCTTTTTTTTACTGATTTTTTTAGTTTATATGGTATTGTATCTAACACATTATCTATTTTTAATATAATATATGTTAATCAGCTATAACGATGCATTATTCTCATTACAGCTTATCACTCACCTTGCTGTTACTTTACTGCAAACACAATCTAGAATATGATTTCGACTTAACATCTATCATCTATGAGTTCGTGACAAATTCCATATATGAGTTCGTGGCAAATTCCTACTTGGACTAGCTCCTAGCTTTGCGATTTAAAGTAGGTAAGCCAACCTTCTTTTTGGTCATGCACTTTAAACTCATGCAACCAAAGGGGCAAACCTCCAAGTTTCCTTAGGCTAGGAAAGAGTCTAGAGAAAGTTGTAGGATAATTAAAATTCTTATAGGGTAATCCATTCTTCTCTGTAGCACAACATACCAGAGATGGGAGTCACATCGCCACAGCTTTTGTCAGACATGTACCACAATTTGGAGATTATAAGGTCTGTTTCTGATAATAAACTCAAAAGGAAACGTTGACATGCACAAGGATGGAAATTCTTATGAAACTAATGTGGAAGGAAAGAAAATTAAGAGAGGCTTGTTTTGAGTTTCATTAGAGACCCTGGTCATGGAATGGAAATATGTTAGAAGATCTATCCGGAATTCCAACTGTCATCCGACTGATGAGACTTGTTCATTCTTAAATGTCTATGGAGATTAGATGCATACATTCAAAGAACATCTAATTTCTGTAAGTCAAACTGATGTTATTGTTTATGAGAAGCGTCCATGTTCCTCATATTTTCAACTTGTATAGGATTGGTGAGAATGACTTCGGTTTAAAGTTTTTAACTGGAGTCCCAATGCCACAAGGCTCCCGCTAATTACTTAGGCCTGGGGAGTGTCAAGATGTTTGCAACCTCACCCCCATAAGTCAAACTGATGTTATTGTTTATGAGAAGCGTCCATGTTCCTCATATTTTCAACTTGTATAGGATTGGTGAGAATGACTTCGGTTTAAAGTTTTTAACTGTAGTCCCAGTGCCACAAGGCTCCCGCTAATTACTTAGGTCTGGGGAGTGTCAAGATGTTTGCAACCTTACCCCCTATATGCGGATAGGCTCCGCAACTAGAACCTGCATTCTCCAGGATGTGAGCACTTAGTGACGCCCTCATGGAAGTTTTAACTTCTATTGTGATAATGAATATTGTGCACACGACTGATATTTGTTCCACGTCTTTCCTCATCTTCATGTAGCATCCTTATAATATTTATAACTTTCATATTTTCTAACGTATTTGCATTTTATGTCTCAGAGCATGTTAAAAATGTTGATGCAATGGGTGAAGACTTTAAAGAATCTATGGATGAGGATCTAGAAAGGCAAATAACCTCTGCAATAGATTCACGCCTTCTTCAAAATTTGGTATGCCATTATTTGACTGTCACATGATCTATAATAACTATATTTTCTGATTGTGACCCAATGTTTCTGGTTGGAGCTGAAAAATTACATTATGAGCAGGTGAATGTCTTGTTCAGAGATACTTTAGTAATTGATAATTCAGATAAAAGGGGGACGTCAACTGAAGAGGTGGAAGCAATTGGTAGCATTTGTGCTTTTCTGCATGTAACTTTCAGTACGCTGCCTGTTGAGCGCATCATGACTGGATTAGCTTACAGAACTGAGCTTGTTTCCGTGCTTTGGGATTTCATAAAGAGATGTCATGCAAATCAGAGATGGCCTTCTTTTTCTAAGCTTAATGCATATATTCCTGGAGATGCTCTGTGTTGGTTACTACCTCTTGTCGTTTTCTGTCCTGTGTACAAGTAATGCTCCGCTGTTACTTCAGGCTGATTTTCATTTAATTTATATATACGTTAATTGTTTTTGTTGCATTTATTCCTCTTTTTTGAAATAAAAATGCAATAATATAGTAACCCTTGTTAAGATGCTCAAATCTTCTATTATATCAGGCATATGCTGATGATTGTAGATAGCGAGGAGTTCTACGAGCAAGAGAAACCACTTGCAGTAAAGGATATAAAACTCTTGGTTGTCATTTTAAAACAGGTATATTATATTAATAAATGTAAGTTTTGTTTATATGTGAATTAATTTGGGCTACAATTCTCTTTTTGTTGTTCTACTTTAAATTTGTCACAATCATAATGCATATTACTTAATTCTCTCGGCATATTGTTAATTTGGATTCACACTTTTTTCAACAGGCCCTATGGCAACTTCTGTGGACATTACCCACAACTCTCTCTCATAAGCCTACTTTCAATTTCCCAGGACATAAGAAGCTTTCTGTGGAATTAGTAAAAGATAGGGCTACATCTGTTATATCTGAACTGTTGTGCCAGGTAAAAAGTTACACTTGCAAACTTTGCTTTGGAAAGTTCCTAGTTAAAAGTGATTGTTATTTCCATTGTTTTCGTTTCCCAATTATATTTCCCCTCCTTTCATACCCTCATCCACCCAAAATGCAGGCACAATATACACACACATACAATTATACGTCATGTGTTTGCATAAACAAACATATGTATATGTATGCAGTATGTATACATATAATTATCCTTGCTCTTAGTGGTAAATGTTCTCTTAGTTGCCAATAATTTTATGTCTTTGTCATGGTGTCTTTATAAATGTAATTTTCTAAGAGTTCTTTTTGGCAATGTTGTATAGGAAATTAAAAAGGTTGGCCAAATCAAGATATGTACCGTCTATCAAGTCACTTGATTATTGTAGTGTTTAATGTAAGATACATTGTCCTATAGAAAAGTTTGATTATATATATTCGGAAAGGTAAGTAATTTTATTGATGTATGCCAAAATAAGTACAACTATAGGTTACATCCTCTCCCCTCCTATTCTACTAAGCTACAATCAATCCTGGGCAATCTCCCAGGAATCCATAAACTCCTTGAGACTCAATTGATTGGCTCTCTTCCTTCTGTAGTTACCCACTAGAATGTGAACTTCTCTTCTAATCCTTTGCTGCAACCAGTTACTTCTGATTCTCTCCCTATTGAACACTCTTCTATATATATATATATATATATATATATATATATATATATTGTTAGAGTTATTTTATTTTGTTATTTATCATATGAGGGTATAATAGTAATTGTGGGTGTATTGCATATCAATATAAATAGACATGAGATGCAACCTAGGGTTTAAGGCTCTTGCAATCTCCTTTCTCATATTCTCTCTTCTCCTACTTCCCCTTCTCCTCTCTATCTCTAAACTTAACTTGGTATCAGAGCATATATTTTTCGGCTGTTTTTCGTCTACTTTTCATGATTCGCCGTTCGTCGTTCGTTGTTCGTGGTCGTTCGCGGTTCGTTTATGAGATCTAGGGTTTGTACAGATCTCCGTTGGTTATTCGTTGTCGGTTGAGGTTCGTTGTGAGATCTAGGGTTTCAAATATCTCGTCTTTCTGTTGCATCTGCAAGTATGGTGGGGACCGAATCTTCTAGCGAGGTTAATAGTGGTGGTGGTAGCGGAGGTGGTTCTCCTTTTACTGTTATTCATAATGATGAATTGGGAAAGTCGATTACAGCGGTGAAACTCAATGGTGCAAACTACCTTGCCTGGTCCAAGTCTATCAAAGTGGTGTTAAGGGCGAAGAAGAAGTTGAAGTTTTTGACGGAAGAACCCCTGCCTGAAACGTCCGCTGAGTATGAAGATTGGATGAGGGCAGATGCATACGTTATGTCGTGGTTGTGGCATAGTATGGAACCACATATCGCTGCTAATGTTCAGTGGTGTGAATCAAGCAAACATATTTGGACATCTCTGGAAGAATCATATTCGCAGAAGCGAAACGTTGCCCGTATCTATGAGTTGTACGAGTTATTGTTCAATACAAAGCAAAATGGGAAGCCTGTGAATGAATATCTGGCTTCAAAGAAGGCTTTGTGGGAGGAACTGCTTCAATATCATCCTGTTACTACTGATTTGAAGGAAGCTCGGAGACAGAAGGAAGAGTTTCATGTTTCACTCATCCTAGCCGGTTTGGATCCTACGCTCGAACCTTATAAAGCTCAAATTCTTGCTGGAGAGCAGTTACCTACGGTGGCAGATACTTTCTCCCGTCTCAATCGTTCCTTTCTGGGACAGAGTTCTGTGGTGCCGAGTACTGACTCTTCTGTCCTAGTTTCTAGTGCTGTTGGTCGTGGTGGTGGACGTGGCGGTAGAGATGGTGGTCGTAGTTTTGGTCGAGGAGGAGGCCGTGGTGGTAGAGACAATGGTCGTGGTGGTGGCCGCGGTGGTGGTGGTGGTCGCGGTGGTGGTCGTGGTCAACCACGAAAGTGTACTATTGTGGAATGCTCGGTCATGTAGAAGACTATTGTTGGGACAAATGGGGCAAACCAGAATATGCACATCAAGTGCATGATGAAAATATGCAGTCCCAGGTCACCACTTCTGCTCCCAGAGATGATACTTCGGGTTTCAATCAGACTTCAACGCCCGATACCTCATCTCCATTTCAACAGATCCTCCAGAAGCTGAACGCGCTTGCTAGTACCACCTCCCAACCTACTGCAACCATGGCACATATAGGTAATCCTGCTTTTGTGGCAACCCAGTCACCATCCACCTCTTGGGTCATCGACTCAGGTGCAAGCTCTCACATGTCTGGTATAACATCTATCTTTCATAATCGTAGTTCCATGAAACATAATATTATCTTGGCTGATGGGTCTACTCGTCCTGTGCTTGAAAAATGTGTCATTCACCCTACTCAATCACTATCATTATTTGATTCATTATATGTGCCTAAATTTTCATTTAATTTGTTATATGTGAGCCAGTTAACCAAATCTCTTCAATGTTCTGTGACATTTTCTCCCAATTCGTGTGTTTTTCAGGACCTCAGGACGAAGAAGACGATGGGTTCGGGGCATGAAAAAGATGGACTGTACTACTTGGATCTACCTGGAAAGGCCTTCACTTCTGTTTCTACTTCTCCGTTGCAGTGGCATTATCGTTTGGGACATCCGTCTTTGACTAAGTTGCGTCAAGTTGTTCCTAGTTTGAGTCATGTTTCTAGTCTTGAATGTGAGGCTTGTCAGTTAGGCAAGCATTACCGTAGTTCCTTTCCTCGTCGTAGTGAGAGTCGTCAATTAGAGTCTTTTGATCTTGTTCATTCTGATATTTGGGGTCCGTCTAGAGTCAAAAGTCCAAAAGGATTTCAGTATTTTGTTATTTTTATTGATGATTATTCCATAATGACTTGGTGTTATTTAATGAAAGAAAGATCTGAGTTTCCAAATGTGTTATCTGCCTTTTATAATGAAGTCTATGTTCAGTTTGATAAACGTATCAAAATTCTGCGTTCTGATAATGCTTTGGAGTATACTCAATCTTTTGTGAACAGTTTCTGTGTTGAGAGGTGTGAACAGTTGTGTCCACACCTCTCAACAAAATGGTATAGCCGAACGCAAATATCGACACATTTTAGATGTGGCTCGAACTCTCATGTTCAATATGCATGTCTCTAAACAGTATTGGGCAGATGCCGTTCTTACTGCATGTTATCTTATTAATCGCATGCCATCATCTGTATTAAATAACAAAGTTCCATTTACCATATTACGTACAGATGTCGCACATTTTTCCTTATCTCCTCGAGTGTTTGGGTGTGTCGCTTTTATTCATAACTTGGAACCTAATCGAGATAAGTTGGCTCCTAGATCTCTGAAGTGTGTCTTTCTTAGTTATCCCCGTACTCAAAAAGGTTATCGTTGTTACAGTCCACAGTCACGCAAATATTATGTCAGTGCGGATGTTACATTCTTTGAGTCTACCCATTTCTTTCCTTCAGGAGACCGTTGTACCTTTTACAACAGATTTGATATCTTCCATACCACTTCCGGTCATTCCTGAATCAATTTCTGTCTCCATTCCCCATTTACAGGTTTATCAGAGATCCAAGGACAGGCCAGTGGTTCTGCAGAATTCAGCCTTCAACCAATCATCTTCCGTGCCTGAGGTTTCTGCTCCTATCACCACAGATCCAGATAATCTTCCTATTGCTCTCAGAAAAAGACAACGCCTTTGTACCACAAAGAATAAGCATCACATTTCTAACTATGTTTCATTACACCGGGCTTCATCATTTTTTCATGCATACGCTGTTTCATTGTCTTCTATTTTTATTCCCAAAACTTACAAGCAGGCTATGTCATCTTCTGGTTGGAAAAGTGCAATGGATGAGATGTATGCTTTACATCAAAATCAGACTTGGGAGCTTACATCACTTCCTGTTGGAAAGCAAACAGTGGGTTGTAGATGGGTGTACACTGTTAAGTATCACCCTGATGGTTCTGTTGAGCGCCTCAAGGCACGGTTGGTTGCCAAAGGGTATACTCAGACATATGGCGTGGATTATATGGAGACTTTCTCTCCAGTGGCTCGGCTGAATTCAGTTCGGATTCTTATTTCTGTGACGGTTAATCACCAATGGCTTATATATCAGCTGGACATAAAGAATGCTTTCTTGCATTGTGACTTACAGGAGGAGGTTTATATGGATCAACCACCGGGATATGTTGTAGCAGGAAATAAAAAACTCGTATGTCGATTGAACAAAATATTATATGGACTGAAACAATCACCTCGTGCTTGGTTTGACAAGTTCAGTTCAGGTCTCATTCAGTATGGCTTTCGGCGTACCACATCAGATCATTCAGTATTTTGCCATTCTTCCTCAGCAGGTATTATTGTGTTGATTGTTTATGTTGATGATATCATTATATCTGGGAGTGTTCATGTTGGAATTGTGGACTTGAAGGCCTACCTTAGTCGTCAGTTTCATACTAAGGATTTGGGTCTTCTTCGATATTTTCTTGGAATCGAGGTTGCTCGATCTAAGAAGGGGATGTATCTGTCACAACGCAAGTATGTTCTAGACTTGCTCTCCGAAACTGGGATGTTGGAGTGTCGGCCAGTTGAGACTCCTATGGATTATCATGACAAGCTTGATGCTGACAGGGGAGAGTTATTTGAGGATGTTGGATATTATAGACGTTTGGTTGGCAAACTTATATATCTTACTGTTACTCGACCAGACATCATATATGCAGTTGGAGTAGTTAGTCAGTTTATGCATGCCCCTCGGCAACCACATTGGGAGGCTATCTCTCGCATTCTTCGATACTTGAAGGGTGCACCTGGAAAGGGTTTGTTGTACAAACCTTTCCAGTTGCTTACGGTGACTGGGTTCAGTGATGCTGATTGGGCAGGCAGTCGTAGTGATAGGAGGTCTACTTCTGGCTATTGTACGTTTGTGGGTGGCAATCTTGTCACGTGGCGTAGTAAGAAGCAGAATGTTGTGGCTCGTTCTAGTGCAGAGGCCGAGTACCGTGCGATGGCTCATACAGCTTCTGAGATGATGTGGGTGCAGTCTCTTCTTCATGAAATGAGAATTATGATTCCTATTCCGATGGAGATGTATTGTGATAATCAGTCGGCAATGTTTATCGCAAGTAATCCGGTGTTTCATGAGCGCACGAAGCATATCGAGGTGGATTGTCATTTTGTTCGTGATTTGTTGCTGAAGAAACAGATTGTCACTCCTTATGTTCGGTCAGAGGATCAATTAGGTGATATCCTCACCAAACCACTTGCTCGCGGTCCATTTTCTGATTTATGTAGCAAGCTGGGCATGTCTGATCTATATGCTCCTGCTTGAGGGAGGGTGTTAGAGTTATTTTATTTTGTTATTTATCATATGAGGGTATAATAGTAATTGTGGGTGTATTGCATATCAATATAAATAGACATGAGATGCAACCTAGGGTTTAAGGCTCTTGCAATCTCCTTTCTTATATTCTCTCTTCTCCTACTTCCCCTTCTCCTCTCTATCTCTAAACTTAACTTATATATTATAGAAAGGTAATTTGTATTGATTAGAAGAGAAGTTACAACTCAAAGTTAGGACTCTATTAGGTTAGAGTTAGCCTCCAGTTGCCTAAAATATCTCTGTTCCGTTTAGTGTTCCTAGCGTTTGCATCACTTTGTTCATTATAATGATTACATCTTCTTGTATCCTTTGACAAATGATAGTTTTGTGCACTTGCTCTTGCTGAAAGATTCTTCTGTTATTCTGCTTTCATATATGCCAAACTGTTGCTGATAGGACCACTCATTAATATTGAAATGTTTGATTTCTTCTTGATGTACCATGACGGTTCCTTAACTTCATCTTCCAATTTGCACGTCTTTTTGTTGCTTGGTTTTAGTTGTCTAAAGCTTCCAAAGGTAGGCAATATATGAACATTTGAAGAATAGATGGGTACCTTGATTGTACATCACCAGGCGTATCCTTCATTATACATCCAATTGGCAAGTCTATCCTTGTCCTATTCTCCCAGATCATCTTTAACTGTTTGTTATTGTCATATGATTTGGACGTGCCCTTAATTATTTTCTTCAGTATTCTTTTATGGCTCTGCTCCCCTTCAAATTGTCTTTTATTTCTCTAGCCGCATATACCATATTGTTGTTGTGAGTAATATTTTAGCCAATCTATAACCTATTGTCTTGCACAAAATTTTCTGCTCCACCAAGACTGATTTGCAAAGCCTTTCTTTGGTTGTGGTGGTGGGGTGGGGGGAGGGAGGTTAATTTGGAAGACTCTAGACACCGTAGAGGTTGAGGATTCTTGAGAATTTCCTATCATTCTAAGAGATCTAGATATTTTGATGATTGTAAATATTTACAATATTTTCTTTGTAAATACCTTTTATGTGTAGAATGTTGTAACCATTAGATATAAGTGGCACAATCCTAGCCGCTAATGTAAGGCCCTTGAGTATATATAAAGGGGAAGGGTCTCTTTCTTCCACTACCCCCCCCCCCCCCCCCCCCCCCAACACCCACCCATCCACTATTTTCTTTGACCCAGCATTCTAGCCAAGTCCGTTTGGGGAAACGCTTGTACAAGTCTTAGAACGTGCGCTACACGTTCTAAGTGGGGTCCAGTAGTTGACAAAACTTTGCTGCTGTCCTCTTCAATTTGCTATATTGTTTTAGCACATTGGCTAAAATTAGGAGCGTTATCAAGCATCAAGTAGCACATTCATCATCAAGTTGATACTTGTAGAACAATATTGTATGATCTAGACGAGGAATTTCAAACCCTTTTTTATGGGTATCAGTTGTTGATGGTAAGGGGTGTTTTGGAAGGGGAAGTCAGTTTTAGCAGTTTCTGTATTAGCGATACTGCAAACCTTGGTTTAGGTTTATTTTAGAATTAGTAGGTTATTTGGATCTATAAGATTTAGTAAAAGTTGTACTCTACATTTATAAATTGAGTCAAGAGTCCATCTCCATATTTAATTTATACTATATTTGTACTATTGACTTATTAGACTTTATATTGAATATGTCGTTGTATTCTTGATCGTTGTAAATAAGAAAGAACTCTCTTATGGGGAGTATGTTGGTTATTTTCCAAATATTATTTCTCTTCCAAAATTAGGTTTGGGCACCATTCTTTCTCTTTCTACCAAAATTATGATATCAGATCATGAATGGTAATTTCCAAAGGAGAGTCTGAAGTGGGACCCACTTCAGATATTTCTTCTCCTGACGGTGTCTATTAGATAAAGAAGAAAATGAGTAGTTTGATAAAAGTTGAAAAAGTAAATAAAAAAAATGTCGTTCTTCTTGCTACTCCAGCCCCTACCACCAACTCTTGTCCTCGTCGCATTGAGTCCTAGACAACTCTGACCATGTTGCCTTTAGCACCGACCACCTTCAATTCCTGCCCAATCGCATGCAGCTCCAACCACCACCAACTGCCGCTCAGAATGCCTCGAAGATTGAGCACCTCCAACTACGGTTCAGGATGCATATAGCGTCGGACACCTCCAACTACGACCCTTGCCGCATGCAATGTCCATCACCCCCAATTTTGTTCTGAACCTCATGCAGTGTCAACCACCTCCAACTCTGGACCAAGCCGCATCCACCGCTAACTTTGGCACTTACTGCAACGAATGCCATCCACCTCCAACTATGACCAAGCCCCCTGATGAAAAGACTTTCTTTTGTTGTATTAGACTTTGCACATATTTCCCAACATGATGAACTTGAGGGGGAGTGTAGAAGTATATGGCATGTTTAGGTTTATTTCAATATTAGTAAGTTATTTGGATTTGTAAGACAATCAATATTTATAGTCCCATGTTTAGTATCCATATTGAGTATAGTAGTCTATATTTGTAGTCTTTTAGGAGTTGTGTTTAGCGATGATGTAAACATTGCCCATCTATGTTTTTAGAAACTTCACATTGTAACCCTGAATTTTTCTAAGTATAAGATCAAAATTATTAATTAATATCTGATGGTCATAATATACTTTGTATGGCATGGATGCTTGTTCTAGAGTATTAAACTAGGAAGCACGGGCACTCCAAAAATGTGGGCCGTGTTGTGGACACAACGTGGATACTCCAAAATACACTAGGACACACCAAAATAGGTTTGATGGTGTCCTTACCATGTTATGTTGATGTCGTATATGTGTTCGTGCATCATAGGTATTAAAGTTTGGTGCCCAGGCAGGCATAGTTGTGCAAGACTTAAGAACTTCAGAGGTTTGAACATAGGTGGAAATCCACAGAAAATATGGCAATGATTCAAATAAATAAATAAAAAGTATAGATGCAAAATCTTTAACTTATTAATTTATTTATTATAAGCACATGGTTCGGTTTTATCAAATCATGCTATTAACATCCCCTTTGCTGTTTCTCAGAAGGGAAATTTGAAATATTAGTTGTAGAAAAACATGTAATATATCTTAAAGCTTTCTGTGGGGCATGTTTGGGTTACAAAAAGGTGTCATTTGTTAATTATTTATCTTGTATTGTTCTAGAGGATGTTAACCTGTCATCAATTGGTTATTAGTTGGTGACAAGTTTTTGCCAAAGCAATTATATAAGCAAAATAAACTTCCAATACTAGATTTATATTTGGTAGCTAGGATAACTGAAGAATCTACTTTATTAGTCAAGCAATTTATGTTCATGCAACCTATGAGCATTCTGACTCGTAAATTCTCTGTCACAAGGAAAGACTAAACTATGGAAGAATAGAATGAGTATTTTGTTAAAAAAAAAGTTGCTACCATGCTGATGCACATAGTAAGTCCAAAGAGAAATTTATTTTCATTTTGTATTTGATCTTATTTCAATTCATACTGTGGATTGTCTCACAGACAACCCTACAAGAGGAAAGAAGATTCTCATTAGAGCTTGTATTTCAGGTTGATTTATTTAAAGCATTCATAAGTATGTATTAGTGTTGAAACCGCCCATCCGTTTTTAATAGAATGGACCCCATTCACCTTACGGTGCTATATCTTGTTGGTTCTTGGTCTCTGTAAATTTATGATATTCTCTGTAGAACAATCTTATGACATAATATTTATCAGTAATACATTCATATGGGGGCATGATGCATTTTGATATGATCTTAAACATAAGAAAAATGTTCAACCCATTATTCCTTTACTATACTTAATTCTACTTCTTTTCATTATATGTGCATGTTTGTTATTACAGTTGCAAGATTGGAATAATAGAAGGTCTTTCACATCAGCTACTGATTTCCATGCTCAGGAAGCAACCAGTGAGACTTTTGTGTCTCAGGTAAATAACTTCATAGGTTCATTTTTTTTTTCATACATTTGTGTTATTTGGTTGATTTGTTTTCATTCAGGCTGTTCTCGGAAATACTAGAGCTACTGAAATATTAAAGCTAGCTCCCTTTTTGGTGCCTTTTACAAGCAGGGTTAAAATATTCACTGTGAGTGTATCACCACCTTAATTATTTTCTCTTTATGTGGTTTGGAAACTACGACTAAAGAAATAACTGATGTCTGAAATCTGTGCATTCTACAAAATTTTATAGTTACTATGTGCTGATAGAGTGTTATGCCTAGGTCTGACATTTTTTCAGCATGTTCTGCCCGCTTATACAGTGGATTTCATGTATCAGACACAATTAGCGGCTTCAAGACATGGATCTGAAGGCCATCCTTATTTAGTTAGACAACATTTCAAAATAAGAAGAAATCACATTCTTGAAGATGCATTTGATCAGTTGACTGTGTTGTCTGAGGAGGACCTTCGGCATCCGGTATAGGTTTATTCTTTTCTTCTAGCAGAATCCATTTTGTTATGTCATTTTTGGTTATTTTGGAATTTGTTATCTTTGTCCATTATTTGTAATATATTTATATTCGTTTGTTGTTAGATCCGAGTGTCCTTTGTCAACGAGTTTGGTGCAGAGGAAGCTGGCATTGATGGGGGTGGAATGTTCAAGGATTTTATGGAAAACATTACTCAGGCAGCTTTTGATGTCCAATACGGACTATTTAAGGTTTGTTATCCTATTCATTATTTTGGGCAATGATGATTGCTTGTTTCCATATAGTTTTTAGACTCTTTTTTTAACTATTATGATTACCATGGTAAGGCACAACTGTTCTTTTTACACTGATCCCCCTTGTGTATAAATATAAAGCTTTTTTTACTGATAGGAACCTGTAATTAAGAACAATGTTTCTACTCCTTCACTCTTGATGCTGCAAACTGTTCATGATTTGCAAGGTGATCTATCACAATTATGTATAAATTCTGCCGAAGTAACTTAGAAATTATCTATATATCTAAAAGGCCAATGATTTATACCAACTACCTACTCAAAATTCTTAGTTAAAACATGTATTCTCATATCAGATTATGATTAGCATGGTATGGAGCAGTTGATCTTCTTAAAGTGGTCCACTGCATAAGTTGCAGTCAGTTTTTACTAGTAAGACATCTTCAATTTAAGAAAAAAGTTTCTTCACCTCATTTCTTGATGTTAGATATCTGCACATACTTTACAGAGTAACTATCATAATAAATAGATGCCCTCAAATACAGCAAGAAATTATTTATACAATTAAAATGCTTGCTGTTTTGGATCAGACACCTATCCACGATTCTTCAGTATCTCATATTCGACTTAAGAGACCAGTAGTAAGTTGTTTATGCCAAATGTATCAAATCTGACTAGACGTGGATATCACTTCATTCTCCATATTTCTGTTTTCTCTATTTGAATGCCATGATACAACAACAAAGCCTTTACCCAAATTTTTGTGATCGGCTTTGTATTCTCGAAGAATTCATTTAATAGATACCTGAAAGTGTTTTATTGACCTACAGTTAGCTAACACAACCCTGCTTTATTTGGGATTGGGACATACAGTTGAAAAGGTATTAAACACAACATTGGTGAAGTTGAATGCTATGATAGGGTTCATATTTTCTAAGTGTTAGCATGGGCTTGTTCTTTTCTGTGTCTCATGACTCATGGTTGGAGGAAAAACCATATCACTAAAGGAAACACTCTAAAGTCATGACTTAATAGTGATAATTAGGAAAAATAAGAATGTTTTTAAATGGTTGAATAGCTATTAACAAAAGGACCAACAGAGTCTGAAGAACTTCTTTCCCAAAACCAAACATGGTTCTCACACCTTCTCTAGATAAACAGCAAATGACATAAATTCCCCCTATCTCCTTATCCTTTGGTAGTGGGTCCTGTTATGTAAAAATAAGGTTCTAACATATCCATGCTTCCATGTTATGTGTGAGACCTGAGTAGTACCTCAACTACCTGAGTAGTACCTCAACTCCACAGTTATTTATGTTTTATGTCCAAAACTCAAATGTCACTTAGTTTGAAACATGGTACTCACATTCTTTTGAAAGCACATGTAGAACATTCCATGTAGATGTGTAGATGTAGTATGGAACAGTTATCGCAAGTTGCACATTGTCGTGTTTTATTGATCATCATTGTATGCATTACACGACAGTGATTATCTCCTTTTGATTTGTTTAATTGTTAATGATTTGTGAGTCATAAAAACATTTATAGAGGGTAGTGTATGATGTATAGGAACGACTGTGAATTGTTCTTATAAACAATGTAGGTATCATAATAGTTACCAACTTGCCACCTTTGTTGCAAGGACATGGGATGTTGTCTGTATCGTGTCCGTATCTGTAGCCATGTCCTTATTTGTGCAATATAGGGGATGTCGTATTATAATAATCACAATCTTCTTATGGAGGTCATGTGTCGTCGTTTGTTCTATTTATAATTTTATACATATCTTCATAAATTAATGAACATCTTGGTATACAGTTTTCCAATTTAAGTTGCGAAAAAATGTTATTATTCCATGATAGTTTTATCTGTTGATTATCATTGATATTGATTTCCAATGTGTTAGTATGGTATTATGTCCTGTTGAATAAATCAGATAACTAGGTATTTAATATTTTGTAGGACAGAGAATAAAATGTTCATACAATCCCAAAGTCTCATTTTTTTTAAATATTTCATTTCTCTTCTGTAGGAAACTGTTGATCACCTTTTATATCCGAACCCTGGAGCAGGACTGATTCATGAGCAACATCTCCAATTTTTCCATTTCCTTGGATGTCTTCTTGGAAAGGTATTGTTTTCATCTCTGTGCTCACACGTTATTAGCAGTTGCTATGAGACGTATTTATGTTCTTTTTTCATATTCATCGTGAGAATGGTTGACAAGTTGAGGGTGTCACCTGATGTGACAATAAGGATTGCTGTTGCATACTGAAGGATGCATGTTAGAATCATGAAAACAGCCTCATTCGTTCACTTTCTAGCATAATGTGTCATAGAGTTTAGTGAAATTCCCTTAGCAAATTGTATCGTCTAACCTCTTCGTCTAGACTCTTTATAGTCTAGGGGAACTTGGAGGGAGTTTGTGGTTGCATGAGCTTAAACTACAATAAAAAAAGTAGGTCTATCTACCTGCCAACTGACCACCTAGGTTTCATGACATGACCCTCTTATGCTTGTTGCTACCTTGGCTAGGAATTTGGCACGATTGACATTAGGTCGACAATCTGTCATAAAATTTTGTCAAATCTTGTACGGACCTTTCTTATGCTCCATAGCCAATCCCATAATGATGGAAGAAGGTTTGGATGATGACGATGATGGTTTCTTTAGAAATATGCCTTTGTAAATAAGGTAGTATCTTCATTGAGAATTGTTTAAGTGGTAGCGAACAATTTGTCTAACTGCGATCAGAACATTAAAGCATTATATCAACTGGAGCTGATATCAATTGAATGTTGTTTCTTATCATCCATAATAAAATTGAAGAGTGAATCTTTGAAATCTAAGGGTTTTAAAATTAGTAGGACGAAAATAGAGTAAACGAAGTGTTAACTTCAACCAAGGGTAAAAAGAAACAAGGCGAAGTACTTATTGATGACCAAGAAACAACCGAAGGAGATACTTTTGGTATTTAGGATCAATTATTTATCATGATGGTGAAACCAAGAAGGACGTTGTTCATAGAATGAAAGTAGGATGGTTGTAATGGAAGAGTGCTTTTTATCATAACATGCCATTGGAAGTTGAAAGAAAATTCTATTAGACAACTATAAGTCAGCTAAGCTTTATGGATCTGACTATTGAGCAATTAAAAGTATGTGCAGAAAATGAGCTTTAGCTAAAATGCTGAAATGAGAATGCTAAGACGAATGGCTGACTATACATTAAAAATAGGATATAAAAAGAATGGGTGACTATACATTAAAAATAGGATATAAAATGAGTGTATCTGTGGAAAGTTTGAAGTGGCGACAATTGAGGATAAGATGAGAGAAATTGCCGCAGGTGGTTTGGACATGTGCAACGTAGATGCACCGGTTAGGATGGAAGATAAGATACTAGTCAAAGGACTTTCTAGATCTAGGGATAGGCCTAAAGGAACGTGGATTGTGGCTGTAAAAAAGGATATGAATTTTGTTCATCTTACAACCGACATGGACCTTAAGAGAGGTGAATGGAAGAAAAGGATTCACACAACCAGCTGCAAAATTTTGTAATAAAGGTTTACTGTTGTTGTATCATCCATAGTAGTGCCAGTCAAGACGAAAACATAAAAAATAAACTGTATTTCCACAATTAGTTGTGCGACCCTTTCTTCAGTCTGTCATAACAGCATTAGCAGTAGAGTTTATCCTCTTCCCCATTTCTGTTCCTTGCACCATGGGTAGAATGTTTTTGTTGCCAAGGAAATTTCTTACTCGAGCATCTTTCACTTCTGTACACATTAAATTATATGGAAAACAAGTTTTAACAACCATTTGTTGTTAAAGTAGTTTCCAGTTATTAAGCACGCAATGTCCTTGCAACAGAGTGCTGGTGCTACATCTTAAGATAATAATCATTATATATGGATACTGATTTGCTTTATACTAAGTAAAAAGGTATATTCCAAAGGAAATTCTTGCAGATGTGTAAATGTCAGGCTTAGAGAGTCTATAGTGTTTATTTTAAGGCATGGTTAAAGGATACATGTGAATTGTGAAAATAGTATTTGTTAAGACAATTAATATGCAAAACTTTGTTGTTCTAGATTTTAAAATTGTGTTTCTATAATGATGTAGTTGTTAGTGAAAAAGGTGTTGGGAAGGGAAACATGCAGAAATGTGTTGTTTGTATTACTAGATTTCTATTTTATAGTGATGTATATGGGTGCTATTGGAAATGTGTTTTTTGGATGGTGGTTCAAGCAAAACTCACTTTCCCCCTACCATTCATGGTATGACATGGACAATGAATACAGGTTGGGTTTTTTGTGGCATATAATGCAATAGAACATCAATGTCAGATTGGGAGATGTTCGATGAAGGGACTTACTGCATGCTGAGTCCACACAGGGACTAGTTGAAGTTCATATAGAGGTGTGCTCTCTAGAAGACATGCAATAAAACCTGTGTATCTACCCTTGTTTTGTTCTCTTTCATGGGATCATGGTCCTCGTAAGTCATTAACACCAAGGATACATATTGATATTCTCTGTTAGCATTGGCTACCTTCACCTACAAGCTATTGGTTTGCTAAAGAGAGCTTTCAGCTAGATCACGGATGTCCATAACTCCAACCTTCTGAACCAGAAAGACAAAAGAATAAAAGGAGACTATTTAACTAAAGGTGGCCCCATCTATATGTCATTCAGGAACTAGCCCATTCCTTCTCTTGTTTTGAACTATAGACTTTAATCTGCAACATGAAAGCAGTTAGGCCATTGCCATTTCTTTTTCTAGTCTATGTAACATTTTATAGATCGGATGTGCACCTCATGTTTTGGTCATAGTACTCATGACTTCTGCATTTCTTGTTTGTGTTGAGTTACGTATTTTCATCTCAGTTAAGCATATTTGTTTTATTCTAATACTAGTTCTAGATGTGAACCTTCAGTTATATCATATATGTAATCATGAGCACTTTTACTTCTTATATCTGCCGAATATGGAATAACCTCTTTTCCCTTCCGTCTGCTACCACATTTCTCAACACGGTTTATTTAGTTATCATATACCTTGATGCCGTTTTAATTTCACAAATTTCCAAATTTGGCTATTTTAATCATGTACTTCTTGGTTTTATTGTAGGCAATGTACGAAGGAATTCTTGTTGATGTACCTTTTGCCACCTTCTTCTTGAGCAAATTGAAACAGAAGTAAGTTCAGAGCTCCTCTATTAAAAGAGAACTTTATTTATTTTTTCTTTTTTTATAGTTAATTTGAAAATTACGAAAGGAAATATCTTTTTTCTTCACACAACAACTGTAATATCTCATTTCTCTAATACTTTAAGTCAACTTTAAGAAGGATGCAGCTGTAGTTAACAACCAAATGGGGAAAGGTGTATAGTAAATGATTATGGGGGAACCATTTTTAGGATTATCCATATCAGCAATATGGAAAGACCTTTAAAAAAATGACCAGGATAGTGCTGGGTAAATTTTAAGCTAGTATCCTTATAAATTTGAACCATTTATAGGTTATTCATTCATGTAAGATATGTTCGTGAAAACGTGAAAATTCGACATGGGAGTTGTCCACAACTTGGGCTGCAATCATGTTAGTGTCATATACTTTTGTGTGCTCAAGTGTACGATACAATGAATGGATAATACGCCTAACTGTTTTATTGCATGTAGAACATTATTTTCCTCTATTTAATGTCATTTTACCAGGTATTTATTATATTAAATCAACTAGAGCGATTAATTATGGGACAGTTAAGTAACTTTGGGTCAAAACATCTGATTAATTGTGTACTAGAAGGGAATCTTTGTCTCTTTTAATTCTGTCTTACTGGTTAGCCAGCCAAAAGGTGCCCTCCTGTTCTTGTATAAATAACAACCCCACCCACCCACACGCATGCGTGCGCGCACACACAACCCCAATTCTCTCTAATGAATTAAGCCATTTAGTTGAGTTATAACTCTACTCAACATGGTTTTAGAGCAATCCAGGTTGGGATCTGCATGAATCCAGCTGCATCCAAGATAGGCCTCCTACCTGCGGCGGAGTATCAGGATAATATAAACATATAACCCTCAACCCTCACTACATCTCTAGAATTTTGGTTCAGTGTGAGGGATTTCTTGCCTTACTGGTTACTACTTTTAGTCCTAAATTGGATAGCCATCCAAATGGGGCTCTCCTCTTGTATAAATATCCCCTCTTATTCTCTCTGATGAATTAAGCCATTTACTTGAGTTATAATTTTATCAACATTATATAGCAAGTCCTTGTGATGATTTGCTTCCAGGATTCTTTCCTGATTCCATGATCTACTTGTTGGTATGGTATTTTGAAGGTGGAGAAGAAGCTGCATAGAAATTTTACAAATTATTTATTTACAAAGTTATGTTTTTGTTTTTTATGTATAAAATTATTTACAACATTTTACTGGCAATTATTACCACGTTAAGACTTTAATTTGAATTTGCTTCAGATTAATCAACATCAATTGGTAAATTTATAACATCTTTTTACGTATGTTATATTTTTTATGCATGGTTTGTTACAGATGACATTTGTCTTGTTTCAATTAGGTACAACTATCTGAACGATTTGCCTTCACTTGATCCAGAGTTGTCTCGTCACCTTCTCTTTTTAAAGGTAAAAGAGAACTGTGTATGATTTCAACTTCGTATATGAGAAATATCTGAACACTTTACACAACTGAATTTCAGTATGCATGTAAAATTTCAACTTTATAAACTTAGAAACATCAGTTTTTTTAAAATTAGTTGAAATTTTACTGAAGATAAAATAAGACATGAAGCTGCAATGTTAATTTCTTAAAAAACAATAGTTCTTTGTTAATGGCAAGTACGTTCAAATCTGGACGGAGGGTGGGGCAGGTAGCAGGCCAGTGGAAGATGGGCAGAGGGGTTTGGATGGGGGCTGGTCATATGGCAGAGTGAATAGAGACGATGGACTTAGGCTATGGTTGTTTGGAGAGGAGGGGTGTCGGAAGATATTGGGAGAGGGTGTAGGGGGTGAGTGAGGTGGTAGTGTGGCAGAGGATAGGATGGTGTTGGGTTAGGGTTCTGGGGTGGGAAAAAGGGGGCTCAAGAGGGGGGTGATGATATGGATGTGGGTTGGTTTAGGCTCAGAAGGTGATAATGGTGTGTAGAGACTAGGGAAGGGTTTATTGATGGTGGGTTGGGGGTTAGGAAAGAGAACATTTAGGTAACTGAGCATAACCTGTTGGAATACAATGTTAAAAAAATTGCCACTACAAAACTCAAGGGCTTCGTGAAAGGTTGAGGATTAAATATTTATATTATTATGTTGGGCTGAGAACTTGATTCACACAGTGGATTTTTTTTTAATATTCTTAAACTACGCTTCACTAAGATTTGAACATAGGTTGGAATGGTACTATGTTGAAATCTCTGAGCTTAATGTGCCAGTGTCAAGGACTTTAACATGAAACCCGATCTGAGAAGGAGGGACTTTGATATGGTACTAATGAAACCATGTTCAGTGCCTAAATCCTTTTTTTACAAACCCCTGACCACAAGCACCATCAAGATCACCCTTCGCCCACCCTCTACGCATCATCATCACATTGTCTCCCTATCCTTGAATCGCCTACAATGATGCTAATTCACCGTTTTGATACCATATTAAAGTCCTGGCTAGTGCACCAAAACTCCTAATATATGGTGATGGTTAAGGGTTATAATTTTATATCAATCCGATAGTATAGAAGGTATATTCATATTGCCCATGCCTACTGAAAGGATGTTACATAGTGAAGTGGTTGGACTCTTCATACTCATGGTTGATCTTGTGCTAATCAAATGATAGTTTTGAGATATTCAGAGACTGCAAAAAATGGAATGTTGAATTTCTATTTTTATCTCTTGGAAGGAAGATGTATGTAACTGTGTACAAATAGAATGGATTATTGGACCTATATATATATATATATATATATATATATATATATATATATATATATATATATAGAGAGAGAGAGAGAGAGAGAGAGAGAGATATTTTGTTCCTTCACTCTTTGGTGTAATGTGTCATAGAGATTAATGTATTCTCTATAGCAAATTGTATTAGCTTACCTCGTCATTTAGACTATATATAGTTAAGGGAATCTTTGAGGGTGGTCCTTGGTTGCATGAGCTTAAATTGTAATTCAAACGGTAGGTTTATCTACCTGCAAACTGGCCACCTAGATTTTATGGTATGACCCTCATGCTTATAGCTAACTTGGTTAAGAATTTGACACACACATGGAGGGTTGACTTATGTTCGACAATCTATGGAGTTTTCTTATGCTCCATAGCATCGGATAAGGCTTCGATGAGAAAGGTGATGATATATATATACATATTAAAGGGAAGAAAGGGGGAAAAGTCAAGTCGAAAAACTTGATGTTAACATTTTTTCTTTTGTTTGTATAAAGAAGGAAGTTGATTTTTTTGGTCGACTTTTCCAACTTTTTTGATAGTTGCAATAGAGAGGGAAAGAAAGATTATGGCCCGTGTTGTTCTTCTGATTGAACTAGGCCTAATAGGCACCTTCTAGGCCGGCATAGTTCAGTAAAATTTTAAGTGGGTACACACACACACACACACACACACACACACATATATATATATATATATATATATATATATATATATATTTCCTTGATGATAGAAGAAAACCCTAGAGACCTGGGCAACTTCGAGATTCCCCGTCGTCCCTGGGATCCTGGAGCTGCTACATGGGGCGATGGGAGAAATCTCCTCCGGACGAGGGTGGCTGGACCACCGTGGGTCGGCGGCGACGTGGTCGGCCATTTGGTGCGGCAACAATCTTGCGAGCGTCTGGTGACTTTGGGCTCCCAGGGTTACCTCGGATTCTGGAGTGGAGGAGCCACCGTTGTCCGCAGGCGGCGCAGTAGACCAGTTGGCCAGCTGGAGATTGCTGGTGGCAGCAGACCAAGCATGCTGGAATGAGCTCGTTCAGGAGATGATTGGTGGCCTCCTTATCAGGTCAGCTATTATAATTTCAATCATGATCATAAAAAGTCGAGAGGTCGAGTAGATAGGATTTATACTCGTGCAAATAAATTGCCCACTGCTACCTCTTTGAAGGAAAGCCAAGGGACAAGTAGAGGTAATTATCATAGTAATACATCCATGGGCACTCAATCGGCTAGGAGAGATCATGGAAAGCCAGATATAGAGTAAATCTTGAATTGAAATCTGTAGACCTACAATGGTGTAACCCACTGTTGAAATGCAGTATGTGGAATTGGCGACTATTAGTGAACATAGAAGGATGGTGGACTTCACTGAGGATGATACTGAGGATGATTTGGAAGAGACTGCAGAATACTAGAAGAATATGTTGATATTCTATGTCCTAGGAAATAGGCCTTTCTATAATCAGATTCGGGCTTATGCCAACCTGGTCTAGAAGCCTCGAGGTACTTTGAATTTTTTTCCAGGGATAATGGCTTCTTCTTCGCGCGTTTTGGACTGCAAGAGGATTCTGAGCGAATCTTACGAAGTGGACCATGGACTTTTGATGGCCGCTTGATCATTATTAATCAATGGCAGATGAACGCCAGATATGAGAGGGATCTCCTTCATATGATCCCTATATGAATTTGACTGCCTGGATTAGCTACTCAATACTGGAGTAAGTCCATGATTATGAAATTAGCTAGTCTAATAGGTAATCTCATTAAATCAGATGAAGCGACGACCATGAAATCATGATTAGCATATATACGTGTTTTTGTGGAAATGGACCCATCTACCATTCTACCGCGGGAACTTGAGTATATAATACCATCAGGTGGAATATTCTCTCAAGCAGTAGAATATAAATGGTTCCCCCAATATGTGATGAGTGTAAATGTTTTGGTCATTCGATCAGAATGTACCCATGTGCTTGGACAAAGGTACCAACATAAGTGGGAACTTCAGCTCAGGAAGGTCTGGTGCCAGAGGATATTCAAGGTGAGGGAGATATATGAATGAAGGATTGGAAAAGTAACCAGACTATGACGAAAGGCGATCATGATGAGATAGATGCGACGGCTATTGTTCCTTTTGAAAGGCCTATCCAGATGAGGGGTCCCAGGAGAGGCCTAAGACTGGGTTGTCTATGGAAGCACAATGAGGACCCATAACTTGGTGGCAAGCAGACTAAATGTCAAGAGAAAGGTTGATGAGGAAGCACATCCAATGGGTCAACTCATGCCTTTATCAGGGCAGCACTCTATGCGAACGCGAAGTCGTACGGAGGAGGCTCTTGAGGGCATACGAGCAGATTATTCTCATAAGTGCCTTAACTATACCCAGAAAAAGAGTAAGGCACTACCAGTAGGGTTTAGGTTTTAGATTCTCAGTATTGCAAAACTCGGAGCCAGGTATTGCAGATCTTTGCGAGGATAACCCAAAATGGGAACAGATGTTGCAGGATAAACATGCTCTGCATGAAATCGATGGAGGAGGGACGTAGGGATTAAGGACAGAATTTACCAATGACCTGATGGTGAATTTGGGAGCTTCTTCAGGTCACCCTAAGGATCATTAATGTCGCTCCAGACATGGAATACGCGAGGCGCAAACTCGCTAGGGCGATAGAGGGAGATTAATATATATCATCTGGATGTTGAGGAAGGCACCCTGCCTGTAAGATACAGAATTCCTCTCTCTATTAACAAATCTCTGTTTCAGGATTGCCAGTCTTGTGGAAGCATGCAACAGATAACTAGAAGGATGGCAGGCCATGAAGCTCTCATTTGGAGGCAGGATCACTCTGGTTAAAGCAGTCATCATAGCTATTAGTTCATTTTGGACACAGGCTTGCATCATTCCTGAAAAAGTGGTTCAAAAGATTGAAAGTATGTGTGCTAAATTCATTTGGAGGAATGACATTCAGGCTATTAGTTGGGCACACATTTGCAGCCCTAAAAAGGAGGGTGGAGCAGGTCTCAGAAGCCTCATGTAGTTGAGGCAAACTCATGTTCTGAAATTATTGCGGAAACTAATAAATGAGGATACTTTATGAGGAAAGTGGACTACTAATAGATACATCAAGAGTAGAAGCCTGTGGGGTATCCGCATTAATAACAATGTCTCTTGGTGTTCAAGGCAAATCCTGACGATGAAAGGTACTCAACTACAAAATATTAGAAGAACTACTTCTAATGGAGATTCAACAAGCATCTGGTTTAACCCTTGGTTCCGAGGAGAGAGAATTATTGAAAGGTTAGTCTTGGACTTCTTCTATTCTATTAGAGGCAATGAACAAGTTAACTTCATTATCATGAGCGGGAATGGAGATCAGAGTTTCTGCAAGTAACCAATTCTTTCAGGAGCATAATTAGAAGCATTCACATTGATAGCCTAGCATCGCAGGATCATTGGGCATGGACTGCAACACTAAGAGGGCGTTCACCTTCAAATCAACATGGGAAAGTACCAGAACAACAAACATGGAAGTGGACTGGCACAATGTGGTGTGGTTCAAGGGGGGCTGTAAGAAGAAGAGTTTCTGTCTGTATAAGGCAGTTCAGGATAGACTCCTCACTAAATAAAGGCTGGTCAATCATGGGATGGCCATAGACACAACTTGTCTATTATGCAAGAAGGATCCTGAGACTGTAGAGCATCTGTTTTTCACCTGTGCCTACAGTTCATACATCTGGAAGGCTATGCAGGTTAAAACTTACATTGAGACCAAGAAGGAGGTGCTTACTTCAAGTGGAGTGCTCAGCAATTATGAGGAGCATTAAGGCCAAAGAAATTATTATTACATAAGTATTTGGTGCTCTGCCAGCTGCATCCTGGCATACATGGAAAGAGAGGAATAGAAGAAAATTTGAAGGGGAAGAAATGCATGTGAGGATTCTCTTTAGAAGAATTCAGGAGGATGTGTTGGTTATGCTTGATACCTTCGAAAAAGAAGCAAGCTTAAGTGTTAGGAGTAAGGAGATTATAACTAACTGGGAAAACAATTATAGTTCTGTACTAATAAGCACTGTTTTTTTTTTATCATCAATACAATTAACTTATATATATATATATATATATATATATATATAAGGCTGCCTCTCCCTTCATACCTATATGGTTCATAAACTGAGATTATGTTTCAAAAGTGAGAAATCAACAAATTGGTAGGGGTAGCTGGTTGTCTAGGTGTGTGTGTGTGTATATATAAGGCTACCTCTCCCTTCATACCTATATGGTTCATAAACTGAGAGTATGTTTCAAAAGTGAGAAATCAACAAATTGGTATGGGTAGCTGGTTGTCTAGGTGTCATGACAGTGATCAGATGTCTTGAGGTTAGCTACTTGGAACATAAGAACACCAACAGGAAAGGAAATGAGTTACTGGATATAACGATTATGATGAAGATTAATATAGTTTGTCTACAAGAAACTAAGTGGATTGGTGAAATTTTGAGGGAAATTGAAGATGATGGATTTAAACTTTGGTATACATGTGAAAAGAAACAAATTGGATAGGGATACTAGTGGATAAAACATTAAAGAACATTATAGATCTAAAATGAATAGGAGATAGGATATTGTTAATAGAGTTTGTATTAGGGGATGACGTTATTGGTGAATATGCATCTAAACTAAAGTAGGATTATATGAAATGTTAAAAGGAAATTTGGAACATAGAGAATAAGTTTGATTCACTGATTGCTTGGAGGAGAAAAGTTGTACATCGGAGGAGATATAAATGGTCATGTTGGAAAAGAGGCTAGGGATTATGATAGTGTGCATGGAGGTTATGGGTATGGAAAAAAGAAAGTAGTGGGTAATATAATCCTTGAGTTTGCATTGATGTATGACCTTATAATATTAAATACTTGTTTTAATAAGAAAGATGATGTGGACCGAGATTATAATTGTATAAAGAAGATAGCAAAACTGATTTTAGGAGTTTCTAAAGGCACATGAAGTTCGAAAGAAAGTTGGTGGTAGAATTAATCAGGAGATCCAAAGGTAATTAGGACAAAAAGGATTTCATATAAAGATTGGCAAAAATGTAAAAATATTGAGAGCTTTGAGAGATTTACCAAATAATGAAGCTAAAATGGAAATTGGTGAAGCAAATCTAAGACCTGTCATCATTCATGTAAGTGGATAAAAACTAAAGGAGGGGGTTATAGTTATAGCCTTACTAAAATAGTAGGGAAAGGAGTAGAGACCTCGACGATATTAAATGTATCAAGAGTGAAGAGAAAAGTTATTAGTAAAAATGGTATTAAGAAGAGGTGGAGTTATTTTCACAAAATTGTTTAACGTGAAGAACCTAGAAAGCATTAATACTAAAGCAAATGAGTTACTTCAGGATGTCATATTGTTATTGTCGTCGGATTAGGACTTCTGGAGTCTAGAAAGCTTTTAAGAAATGAAAGTGGAAGGCTCTAGATCTTGATGATATTTCTATTGGGATTTGGAAATTTTTAGGAGACAAGGGTTTTGATATGGATTAACTAGTTTTTACCAAATCCTTAGTAGGAAATGTTCGATATAATTTATAGGTTTTGATATATTCCTATTGGGATTTGGAAATGTTTATGAGACAAGGGCTTGATATGGTTAACTAGTTTATTTTACCAAATCCTAAGGACTAGGAAAATACCTGATGACTAAAGAAGTATTATAGTACCGATATAAAAACAAGGAAGATATACAAATTTGTACTAATGTTTGAGGAATCAAGCTAATGAGTCATACCATAAAACTTTCGAAGGGAGTAATTTAGCAAAGAATAAGAAAGAAAACAAGAATTGCATAGATCTATTACGGAGGCCATTTACTTACTAAGAAGATATATAGAAAAGTTAGAGAGATGAACAGAGGTCTATGTATGATTTTTATTGATTTAGAATACGCATATAGAGTACTTAGGGAGATAAAAGTGATGGGTTTTGGAGAAGAAACAATCGGTATATTGTGATTATGAAGGATATGTATCTCTAGCATGGCTGGTTCTTATATATTTGAGTTCCTTAATCGCCTTTCCATGAATTTGGGTTGATAATCTGTTTAATCCATCCATTTAAGGTCCTAAAGAGGGTCTGTATCTATAATGAACTTGCTAAATTGGCCAAGTGACAATAAGGTGACTAAAAAAGATAATTGATTATTGCACTGATCTCTCATGACCGGCCTTAACCTGGAGTTACTTGAAGTACATGCTTGTTTGGATCAAGAGGATCGAGAGGATTAGTCTGAATTAATATAAGGGATTCTATCTTGTTTCACGACACTTAGAGAAGTAGCCCAGCACAGCAGATTGTGTGGGTCAAATGAGACAGGAGGGAAACAAAATGTGTGTATCTCACAAATTGAGATAAAGTTGAAGGGGGTGAATGATTTAGAGAACTCTGAATGAGGCTTTACATATCCTTTTATAATTTTAGCGGCACTTGTGTAACAGCAAGATACTAATGCACTTTAAAATTGTTGGTTAATCAGTATATTTGCCATGCTGTAGAGATCCCCTGAATTTTAAATAGCTTGATGGCAAAGTTCGTTGAGGCAATCATGTCAATCAGGTATTAGTTGAACCCTATAATTTGCACCTCCTGATTTCATTCCTATGGGGAAGTTATTTACTTTATTGTTCGGCTTATTCCAGTATATAGATTAAAGTGGTTTCCTACAGCAGATCTACCGTGTTACCCCTCTTTGGCTAGACTAGTTTCTAGTTTAAGGGATTTGGAGACGCTCCCAAGTTACATGAGCTGTGACGGACCACAAAGGTAGGTCTACCTACCTGTCTAATCGCCTTCAAGCTTAATGCCATGATCTCTTGCCTGATAAGGAATCCTTAATGTGTCCTAGCGATGAATACAATTCCCGATAGCAAAATGTATTATTGTAACTCTTCATCTGGCCTATTTTCAAGTCTAGGAATACTAGGAGGGTGCCCCTTGGTTGCATGAGTAGAAACTGTATGACTAAAAAGGTTCGTCTTCCTACCAGCTAAGTGGACTTCTAGGTTTTATTGCGAGGCTTACCACCTTGCTAGGACTTTGGCACCAACAAAGTGGGTTTGGATGTAATGTTGCAAGCTGCTCATAAAAATTGTCAATTCTTTTGTGGGGCTTTGTCATGCTCCATAAGCAACCCCATTCTTGTGAGAGAAGTCTCGGATGATGATGTTGATACAATCTCTTGCTTATAGCTCCCTTTGCCAGGAATTTTGTATCATCTCTAAGAGGGATATACATCATGTTGAAAGTTGTAAAAGCTGGTCAATTCTTTTGTGATTCTCAATTTCAAACTGTGCTCCACCAGGTTTGAATATTGATAGTAATGATGGTTCGATTTATTCCATAGCAAGTTAGTATCATGTGAAATTTCTTGACTTTGTTTTTACATTGGAATTCTGTAGTTAGAGTTTTAGTAATGAATGTATATCAGCATCTTTTAGTTGATAATAATGCCTGAATCTAAAGGAAAATATAGTGAATTTTGATTTTGTGTGTGTGTGTGTGTGTGTGTGTGGTGATGCAACACCATATTCCTAATTTATGATCATATTAATAGCTGCAGTCACTCAGTATTTTCCAGTTACATCAAGCCTTTAGAAACTTTTGTGAGTTAAACCACTTGCACTTGAATGTAAATGGTTAATTGCCCAATCAATACTAAACAGTTGTCGCGTCATGTCCTTTAGTAGATTTATATGTAGATTGTGCATTACGATAACTGATGCTTCAGATGCTTATACTGTACTAGGACTTACACGGTTCTTAATGCTATTAGTTTTTGTTCTTGTCTCTATTATTCTAAGAGTGCATCATAGTTCTAAAGTAAAGATCATTTGTGCCAGCATGAAATTTATTTTAGATCAAAGTCCATAAGTAAGTGAGCAAATTCAAGACCATTGCTGCAAGAATGAGGTTAAATTTTATTGTTTTTGTGAACTGATGATTAATCAAGCATTTCAATCAGATTTTGTTTAGTTTGTACATTACATTCATACAAATGAGCTATCTGCTATTAATGCAAGATTTGATTTCTGATTCGGTGGCTAACCATTTTTGTTACAATCATGGTTCCATCTGCAGCATTACGAAGGTGTTATATCAGATCTGGAACTGTATTTTGTAATTGTGAATAACGAATATGGGGAACAGGCAGAAGAGGAGCTACTCCCTGGAGGAAAAGACATGCGTGTTACCAATGATAATGTTATTACTTTCATTCACCTTGTTGCCAATCACCGTTTAAATTACCAGGTAAAACCAGGTCTCATATCTCTGTCTGTGTGCTGATCCTCCTATGGCGCATGTCTTGTATACCTTTAATCTGGTGATTTGTAAATGATGAAGTGTTATTTTTTTCAAATTTATCACAGAATAGTACATAGGACATCTAGCTTTCTCAGTGTCCAGCAATGATTTTGTGAGAAAGTGATGCATGTCCTGTCATAGTATTAAGTTACTGCTACGTTGTAGTACGACCCATTTTCTATGTAAGGGGACAACTTCAATACTACCAGGATGTAACTTTCTTATTACACACCTATATAAATGCACAATTGGTCACTCTAATGCATGGTCCACACCATCCAAAGTGTTCTAGTTATCATACATCATCCATAATGTAAAGTTCTTGAAATTTGAGAACTTAACACTCATGCATCAAGAAATCACAAAACAAACCATCTTTCAGTAATAGAAATAAAGGGATCACATGATGCATGAGACAGAACTGTTCCATTGACAAGATATTTCAATTGTACTTTTGTGAGGCATGTAAATCACCTTGAGCTGTGTGGATCATGCATTAGGGTGTTGTACTTGCATTTTGTTAGATGGATGCATATCCCAAGTTAGTACACCCTAGGATGTAACTATCATAAGCAACTACCAGTTTATATGTGTGCGCACATTTTTGCATGTGTGGGGAAAATGGGATATGAGATATAGGCGTCGTTGTTATTACAAACCTCGGACTCGTGACGAAAGAAGAACCGCTTGTTTATGGAAAGTGGTGCAGAATATCCATTTAGAAACAGATAGACTAGCTTATTGAAAATACAGTCGTACTTCTACCAGATGGGGTCATATATACTGAGATGTTCGGTTGAAGACCGGTCCACTCTTTAAGAAATGCGAACTGTGCCTTCGACCTTACAATTTGTATCAGTGTTGAAGATCCATAACATACACTCATGTTCTAAAGCATATGTGCATTAAATTTCAAACAATTCCGAAATCTTTATCCTATCGATCAAGAATAGATGATACCGTGAGTTCGATGGGTTAGAGATTGCCAAATGCATGAAACGAAATTCAACACATACATACTTCATTACACGACTATTACGATGCACGGTGTGGATTTTTATTTTGGACGCAAGTCATAGGCTGAAAGGCACGGCACAACTGAACATCTCTCTCTCTCTCTCTCTCTCTCTCTCTCTCTCTCTCTCTATATATATATATATATATATATATATATATATATATATATATATATACACGCTCCCTCTTATGCATGGTCTGGAAGGATCAAGATGTGCGCACCCTTACGCCTATATATATATGGAAAGGTTGTTTACTTGAAACCTGCATTGCATCCTGTGTGTGTGTGTGTGTGTGTAATGGTCTTTTCTTTAGCGCTAACATGTCTTCTTTTGTAGATTCGCCAACAAAGTCTACATTTCTTGAGAGGATTTCAGCAGCTTATAAAGAAAGAATGGATTGAAATGTTTAACGAACATGAAATTCAGGTAACTTTTTTTCTGGTCTTATTTATGGGTGTCATGTTACTGAAATGATCTCTCAAAATGATAAAAACAACAAAAAACCTCATAGAAGCAGTTTAAATTTTACAATATGGTAATCCAGTGTGGTACCCAGTGGTCTTAAGGGAGGGGAGACACTGCAAGTTAGCAGCTTAAAGTCTTATCGGAGCGGTTATGTAGCAGCAGATACACTCATATGCATATCTTTATTATGTTTGAGGTGGTAGTGGATGTATTAATTGTGTGATATATGAGGTTCTCTTTTGATGGAAATCTAATGTACAAGTGTCGTGTCAGCTTCTTATATCAGGATCACTTGAAAGCCTGGATGTGGATGACTTGTGCTCCAATTGCAATTATGGCGGCGGTTATCACCCTGTAAGTGGTACACCATCATTATTACATGGAATCTTCAGTGCTCTATATTTTGGTTTGACAATATATACAATATATTTCATAAATCCTATGAAGTTTGCAAAAAAAAGAAAAATTACATTTAGGTGCATAGTAATTTGCTTGATATCATTATCCAATGGAAAGTAAATGCTGCAATTTCCTGGTACCAATTTGTTATACCCGTTCTGAAACTATATCACATATCATAATCATCATCATCCAACCCTTCTCCTATCAGAATGAGTTGTCTATGGAGAATAACAAATCTCCATGAAAGGTTTGACAAAGTTTTTACGACCGGCTTTCGCCTAACGTCAACCCTCTATTTGATGTCAAATTCCTAGCCAAGGTAGCTATGAGCATGAGAAGGTCATGCCATAAAACCCTAGGAAGCTAGTTGGCAGGTAGGTAGACATACCTTTTAGATATGCAATTTAAGCTCAGGCAACCAAGGTGCACCTTTCAAATTCCTCTAGACTATAAAGAATCTACACGAAGAGGTAAGATAATATGATTTGTTATTGGGAATTGATTCATCTCTATGACATATTAAGCAAAGGAGTGAAGGAATCACAATCCCGACTGTAACTACATGTCACTGCTCTGTTTTATTATTTTTAATTTTAAACTTCTATTATCAGTTGAATTGATATCATTATTCTGAGATATCTCAAATGTTTGTCAAGTAGAGGTTTGTAGTGTACTGTCTAATTTAGCCACAAGATACTGAATCATACAGTGCTACAATAGACAGGACTTAACCCACCTCAAGATATTTAATGATTGATTGTATCTTTTGACTTCTCAGTACATGACCATTTCTCATCATAGATATATCGACAACAAGACCTGCAAAACCTATTTCCCAAAATTATAGATATGTGACTTACAAAATCAAGTTTGCTTTACTTTTGGTTTTAAATTCAGAATTTTAGTATCTGATCTGGAGCCTAACAACATCTCATATTTACTGGGCTACAATGGTTTGTATCTGAGAATATATGCCTAATATCTGGCTAGTAGGTAATTATTGCTGAAGCGGAAATGATAAGACCTAAACTTATAGCATGGATTTTCTTTTAAGTAATGAAGGATGACTCATTTCTGTGCAATAGGATCTCTCTTCCCTTTCGGATTATAATAAACCCACTCATAAAGATATGTTCTGACAAAAGGTGTTCTATCATTTTTAAAATAATTGTTTACTTAAACAATGAAAATCCATTGCAGAAGATAATATATATAAGATCCGATATATCAGGTTGTCAATACTATTTGAACCTTTTTGTATTCCATGTACTCGGTCGGTATTATACGCAATTAGCTTAAGCCTTACCTTGACATGCTATAACAAGCCTCCAGTCAATGTTGTACATCAATGTTCATATATTTATACGAGTTCTATCTGTATCTTTGCATTCTAGGTATAAGTATATTACCTTATAGGAAATTCTGCATTCTGAACACAAAAGATACTGCTATGGTGAGGTTTATTTTTGTTCATATATGCCTGATGCCAGATAATAAACCATGATAATTTATGTGCATTTCGTACTTCTCTGAGACTATTTTAAGCCTAATACATGCTAATCACCAAACATACGGTGTACCTTATTTATATAAAACTACTAGATTCCTTATATTATGATGTCATTCATGTTAAATTGTAGGGATAGGTATTTATAAAAATTCCCCTACATATATATCAGGTGTATGAGCTTATTCTTGGTTCTTTCTCTTCATATCTTTCTTTTTACCCTAATTAGCTTGGTAGCAGAGCTATCCTGAACCCATCGACGACCTTGTCCCTCTTCCTCTTGTTTTTCTTCCCCGTCGTATCTAAAGCACCTTGCTAGACTCTTTGTGCCACCATACTTGTCCGAGTTGTTTGTTTACTCACCTCAACTCATAGGTTGTCGTACCGCTGTACCGGGTAACCTGTACCTTTTCCTCATAGCATCCTTCTCTCTCCTACTTCAAGTCCTTGTTAATATATGTCTGGTCTCACGAATCTCAACGGGAGGGGTGGAACCCTGGTCCAGAATAGAAAATATAGGTTCACAAAACCCTATTTCCCACACAACTATGGTCTAAAACCCTATCCCCATGCAAGGCCTACCCCACAGCAATATCAAGGAGATAGGATTAGGGTTGGCAACCCTACCCAAACACAGAGAAGGGGACCCTACCATAAATAGGGGCCTCTTGTTAGGGGGACACTCCCACGAGACATGGGTCAGGGTTCCCATGCCAACCCTGCTATAAATTGGAGACCTTCATTGTCTTTCTTGTCATCTCAAAAATCTTGGCTAGACCTTTGTCAAGGTACCTCTACCATCATTTAAGAATCCAAGTTGCAATATGTGCAAGCCTCTGCTAAAGGTGTTGCTGAGGTTCAAGCGGAAGATATCTCTGAAGAAGCCTCATATTGGGAGAATACTTTTATGGCCTATGTGATGGGTAGTAAACCATACTACCAGCACATTTAAGGCCTTTGTTGACTTGGAAACCAACATGTTCTCTTGATCTGTTTACCAGGGAGAATGGTTTCTTCCTTTTCAAATTGGTATAAAAGATGAATGCCAGAGAATCTTGCAAGGTGGCCCATGAGTGTTTGATGGGAGAATGCTGATCCACAAGCAGTGGGAGAATGCTGATCCTCAGGCAGTGATCTTCATACTCAAGCTTTGAAAGAGACCTCTTAACAAGCATTACTGTATGGGACAGGTTCCCTGGCCACAACTTGAAGCTCTGGAACTCTAAATCCATCAACAGGATTGCAAGTTTAATTGGGAGGCCTCTCCATATGGATCTCCTCACCACTAAGAAGTTAACACTAGCATTTGGTAGATGCTTTGTGGCGATTTCAGCAACTAAAGTTTTGCCAATATCCCTAGAACTTGAACTGCCAGGGGGGAAAGTTGATGCACTAGGGTTGAGTATGAATAGGCTACATGCACTCACTGCCATACTTTTGGCAATGTGCTCTCACAATGTCCCCTTAGCAGCACAGATATTTGGAGAGCTAAGGAGGGAGGGCACCTCCTAGTACCCCCGGTGGTGCGTAGGATGGGCTGCATAGGATGGGGCTTGCTCATCAAGATCCAGGTGCTAACACTCTGGAAGCACAGCCTAGTTCATCCAATGTTGCAACCAACAAAGGAAGACCATAGTTGTTGACAACAACAACATTTAACAATAGGTAGCAAGTGCCAGCACTCAACGTACTGATGTAAGGGGATTTCTCCTGAGGCAGATTACTCTGTTCTAAGAGGATTTTGAGCGTGCAGTTGTAGAGGATGGAGCAGAGGAGCACATCCTTTCTAGTGACAATGAGGATGGACATGAGGAGGAGGAAAACACTATCAGCAATAGAGGACAAGGAGAACTCCCTTCAATGGCCAAAGGCCTCAGCACAGCCTCACATAGCAGACAGGAGGAAGTAACCCCCAGCACAAGTGGCATCGTCTCTTTGTCAGGAACACTGTATCTGCATCCACCCACCCAAAAGATGCTGCTGAGGATACTATGTTTAATCCTGCTTGGCAAGAACATTTGGAACAACTTAAAAGCCAGCAAACCAAGAACTCCCTTCAATGGCCAAAGGCCTCAGCACAGCCTCACATAGCAGACAGGAGGAAGTAACCCCCAGCACAAGTGGCATCGTCTCTTTGTCAGGAACACTGTATCTGCATCCACCCACCCAAAAGATGCTGCTGAGGATACTATGTTTAATCCTGCTTGGCAAGAACATTTGGAACAACTTAAAAGCCAGCAAACCAAGAAGTATAAGAGGAAGAATCCTGTACCTGTGCAACCCACTCCTAACCCCAGGAAGGGGCTGAAATCTACTAGAGGTCAAAAGCTTTTATAATGTCTTTCCTATGCTGGAATGCTAGGGGCTCGAATGCTGTATGTAGATGGAAGATGTTAGAGATCCTATTGCTATCAATAAATGTTTGGTGGTGGGGTTAGCATAAATTAAACAAAATTTCAATGATGTGCAAAAGTTTGAAGCTAAAATGCCTAGAAATTGGTCTATGGTGCACAACTGTACCAGATTGGAGAAGGGGAGATTATACATCATGTGGGATGATAAAATATGGTCAGGTTTTGTGGTATTTATTCATAAGCAGGTCGTCACTATTACTCTGGATAACTTGGGTGTCTTGCGAATCCAACTCACAGTCATCTATGGATGTAAAATCAGGGAGGAAAGGAAAGATATTTGGTTATATCTTAACAACCTTAGTTCTACTAGAATTCCGTGGCTGGTGATGGAGGATTTCAACTGTATCAGATATGGTAGCGATAAGATAGGGGGTAGACCAGTACGTGCCAGAATCTTAGAAGAGAGATGGAGTCCAACATTAACAGTGCTGGTTTGGTTCAAATGGGAAGAATATGCCATATTTGGACCTGGCACAATAGATATCAAGTGAACAAAATTGCTCGTCAACTAGACAGCTTTCTACAATGAGGCTTGGGGGATGGTCCCTGGTGTCAAATCTTCTTGCTTATCTTCATCATCTAGTCCTTTGCTCATCAGAGTAATCCAGTTAGCAAAAAGGAGGAGTCCATTAGGTACTGCAATAATTGACACTATAGACAAGGATACTCTTATATTGTGGAGAATAACTGGATTATTGCACTTAGGGGCAACCCTATGTTCAAGGTGGTTTCTAACTCAAACTAGTGAAGCAGGACCTCTTAGTCTTGGAGCTTAAAAATGGGAAAACCTAGAACTGCAGATGTCAAAATGAAGCTTGAGGCTGTTCAGCTACAATTGCAATCTGACCCACTAAACACTGCTTTGGATGCAGAAGAGAGCTCCTCACAGCAACAACTCAGAAGTTAAATGCATCAAGAGGAGGTATTGCTACTACAGAGGTCTAAGTGACTGGTTGAAGGAGGAGGTCACTGAAGCAAAATTTTCTTCTCTAAAGTCAAGGCTAGACAAAACAAGAATCACATAGCCAGCCTGATCAATGCTCAGGGTAATCACAGACAGTATCCATCAAGAATTAAGGAGGAGGCAGTCCGATTCTATTCCCAGCTATATAATCAGAACTCATACCCCACCAATTTTGACTTCCTCATCACGAAGAAATTGGCTACTGCTAAGGGTAATGAGAGACTTCTCAGAGTTGTTACAATTGATGAAGTGGAGGGGGTAGTGAAGGATGCTAACATTAATAAGGCACCTGGGTCTGATGGCTTTGGAGCTCAGTTCTTCAAAATTCACTGGAAGAAGATCAAAGTTGAAGTTTGGGAAGTTGTTAATGATTTCTTCAAACAGGGTAAAACTACTCAAGCGGTGAATCACACATTCCTCGCTATCATCTAAAAGAAGGAAGCTGCTAGTATGATACAGGATTTTAGCCTGTGTTTTGCTGCAATTCTTGTGTAAGATCATCACTAAAATAATGTGCAGAAGAATGGAGGGAATTATGAGAGGACTCATTTCACCAAACCAGAGTGCATTTACCCAGGGAAGAAGCATTGCTGAGAACTGTCTGCTAGCACATGAGTTGATCAGAAATTTCAACAAACAAGGGGGGAACAAATGTTACATCAAAATTGACCTACAAAAAGCATATGATACTGTCAATAGAGACTTCATCTGTCATTTCCTTAGGTGTATGAATTTCAGTGAGCACTGGATGAAGCTCATCAAGGTTTGCATTAACTCTCCTACATTCTTAGTTTTGGTGGATGGGGAGCCAAATGGATTCTTCAAGAACAACAGAGGTTTGAGACAAGGGGATCACTCTCTCCTTATCTGCTCAATATTTCCATGGAGCACCTCAGTAACTTGTTGGAGATTGCAGAAGTAAGAGGAGAGATGCAACCACTATTTGACAAGCTCTCCCCTACTGTTACACACTTAGTGTATGTTGACACCTGATCTTATTCCTTCAACCTTCCATCTCTTTTTTGGAAGGGATTAAAGGGATGTTAGACAATTTTGGAAGGAACAGTGGCCTGCTTATGAACAGGGAGTGGAGTAAAAAAAAAATTTTTAACGGATGTTGTAGGAATAAGTGCCAACTCAAAGATATTTGGATATTGAAGAGGGAGATCTCCTAGTTAAATACTTAGGGGTCCTCTCTCTCTCTCTCTCTCTCTCTCTCTCTCTCTCTCTCTCTCTCTCTCTCTTCAGAAAACTATTTATCAAGATTGTCAACAGATTCTAGAAATATGTAGTAGTAGACTTGAGGTTTGGCAGGCCATGAGATTATCATTTGGAGGGAGAATTCTGCTAGTCAATGTTGTTATTGCTGCTAATCACAGCTATTGGCTCCAGTCTATTCCTATACCTAAGGCAATCCTTGCTAAGGCGGAAACCATGTGTGCTAAGTTCATTTAGAGGGATTCTATTCAAGCTATCAGCTGGAACCAGTTATGCAAAACAAAAGAGGAAGGAGAAGGACTGAGAAGTCCCACGGCTCTTAAGAGCTCTCATTCCTTAGATCTTCTATGGAAACTTATCAACTCGGGCTCACTGTGGGCCACTTGGATGAGAGGAAGATACATACAAAGGCAGGAACCTATGGGATATATCAATTGATGACAATGCTTGAGCAATTTTCAAAGCTATGCTGACGTTGAGACCTACCATCCTACTATATCTCCAGAGGGGAATAGCCAATGAGCAGACCACAAGTGTGGTCTGACCCTTGGATTCCTGGAGGGTGACTTATTGACAGACTTGGCTGGGAAAGCTTCTATTGTATAGAGGCAATGAACATGTGGGCTGCATCATAGTGGATGGAGGTTGAAGGCCAAGCATCTACAGGGTACCTCTCCTTTCAGCAGCCAAATCAGGAATATCCCCGTTGTTAGAGAGAAGCAGTCTGATTTTTGGGTTTGGACTGAGAATGGAGTTCTCTTTCAAATCTGCCTGCAGAGTATTAAGAACTCCTTCCCCGAGGTGGACAGGCACAAAGAAGTTTTGTTTAAGGGCTACTGTTCCAAGATGAGTTTCAGCCTCTACAAAGCCATACAGGACAGGTGTTGACTAGGAAAAGACTGAAGATACATGTTATGAACTTCTCTACCACTTGCCTTCTGTGCAACCAGGAGGAGGATATAGATCACTTGTATTTCAAATGCTCCTATACCTCCTACATCTTGTCCGTTTGCAGGTTGAAATTCTTTTTAGAGAGCAAGAGACAGTACACATTGGGTATGGAGACAAAGGAGATAGGACGTTCAAGAGAAGATCTGGCATATGTGTGCTATCTAGGACAGTTTTGGATGCTTCAGTATGGCACATTTGGAAGAAGAGAAATAAAGACAATTTGAAGATAGAGAAACTTCATAAAGGACTACTTATAAAGAGAATGATGGAACTATCATGGTTAGCAAGTATAATAACCAGGGTATTACACAGAGAATGAGGGAGATGAGAGATAACTAACTCCCTAATTAGGTGAGTACTTATAGTTGTAAGATACTCATTTACCTATTAATACAATTACCTTTCTGCACATATATATATATATATATATGTGTGTGTGTGTGTGTGTGTGTGTATGGAAAACGGGATAGGAGCCATTGGCTCATATTCTTACATGAGTATGCACATGTGGACCAATAGAAATTATACATGGCATGTAAGAGTCCATTCTTATTGGTCCAAAAACTAAAGCATAGTTGAAATTAGTGTATTGTAAGATGTAATCTCCAGCAGGCTCTTTTTACATTTGGACTGAATTGGATATGTATTTGAACTCACTTCGCTCATCTTGAAATCGGAATTCTCCTACAAGTGTGGTCTTTTTCATTCAAGCGGTCCGTCTATTAGTCGATGATTTTGCTTCGCTTTTAAGTCTTCTTTTCCCGCTCTTTTTTCTCGAGCTGGAGCAGGGAATCTTTAGGTCTGACCCTTCCTCAATCGGACATTGAAGTGATCAACGAAAGCCTTTTATTGTGGTGCTAGCTTTGGTGGCTAAGCTATGCATCTATTGCTTCCTTGCTTCGGCTATACTCCTGATACTATATATGGATATGGATAAAATTCTACCGGATGGAGATAGATTCACTTTTCTTTCAAGCATATTCTTTCGCTTGCGTAAGGTTACGATCAGAAAAAGTGACAATCGAGTAGTGAAAAGAGGAAGTGGTCATCAGCCGAATAATGCCTCAACCATTCCAAGTTTGATTTTGTGGAAAGCAAAGGTGATCGTTTGGTCGTCCACTCCGTGGTGAACACCAATGAGAAAAAGCAAGAGGCTTATATCGTATCAAAATTATGTATTTCAAGACATTCGTCTTGCTTGATCATAGCATTGAGTGTGGTGTGGGCCCTTAGAGATTGTTATGTTATATCACAACTGTGGTGTAGTCTAATCCCTTGGACGGAAAGAAATATTTTTTCCTTTGGAGTTAGTAGAGTGGATTGGATTGATTGGAATTTAAGTTATACATATAGGTATCTTGGTGGATAGATATGTACATGTGGCCCATAGGAAAAAGTTGCACTTTTTTTACTACTACTTTCATTCAATATTTTTTTACCTTATATTTTTACTACTATTAGGATTTAGTTGTGTCAACATCCGCGGATTCGAATCGATCACCTAGAAGAATAGGAAAGGATTCGAAAACAGTTTCTGCAATGGTTGTGGGGACTGTACCTGGCTTATGAGTACCACATTTCACATAAAAGCTAGTGAAAGCATCTTCGAGCTAGGCAGGACTTCTAGTAGAGCAAACAAACCAAACCACGGATAGATGATCACATACATCAACTTCTAATAAATAAGAAAGGCGAGCGAAGTGAGGAAGGGAGAAATCTCAGTGATCGGGTACGATTGACCATATGTTGAAAGATACGAGAGAGCAATAACTACGATTATGGTAATAAGATTAAACTTGTTAAGGCGTCGTAGGGTGGCTATGACCAAAATGTTGTGGTAGGGGGGGGGGTGTTTGGCGCTTAACACTAAAATTAGGAGTGTGTAGTTGGCAAGTTATGACAAGCTCGTGGTTTATGATCGATTAGGTTGAAGATTCCTCCTAAATAATATGATGAATGTATAATTAAAATGCAAATCTTGTTGTGCATACTACATACACAAGTTTATGACTTTAACATCAACTGAATGAAGTGTTAAATCAAGAAACAATTACTTAGAGTTTTACTAACTAGACATAAACAGTGAAAAAACAAAAAATAAACAAGAGAGAGAGAGAGAGACATGCTAACATTTGATAGTGGATGTCGGAGTTGGAAATGAGATTTGATGGATTAGGACAAACACAAAAGGCAAGGGAGTCATTTAGGGCTAAGACGAAAGGTTATTGTTCCTTTCCTCACATTAATTATATTTATTAAATATTAGTTGTATCTATGAGTTAAAGTTATTAGGCTTTGTCCTGGTACCAAGTTCGAAAATTGTCATCATCGGCTTGGTCACGATTAACTTAAGGCCGGACCACGACACATTTAAGCCAAGGTAGGTCGAAGTGGTGCCTACAACGCGGTAAAACATCTAAAATGCGTCAACCTAAGGTAGCAAGGTAGGGGCATTTAATAATATTGGATAAGATAATAGCTTTCGGTGATTAGGATCAGTCATTCATCATGATATAGAGATTGAGAAGGATGTTATGTACAAAATTAAAATATGATGGTTGAAATAAAAGAGAGTTTCTGGAGTAATGTGTGATTGTAAAATAACTTTGAAGTTGAATGAAAAATTCACAAGACTGATATAAGATTAGGCATGCTTTATGGATCACAATGTAGAACAATTAAGAAACATGTCTAGAAAGTGTATCTGAAATGAGAATGTTAAGATGGATGAATGATAATACATTAAAGGATATGATCAATGTTGTTAAAGGCGTCGTCCAAGCACGCCTAGGCATCCAAAAGGTGAGAGACGATGTTTCACCGTCTAATCCAAAGAGGTACCTTCTCTAGGCGGTGCCTAGATGAGAAAGACGTCAAATGCGAGATTAGGCGAATAGATAATTAGACAAAACCTAGGAGCATGCCTACTTGTGTTCGGTGTTTTATGCAGCTTTTTGAGGCTTTGTTCGGATTTTTTTTTTGTAGGTTTTATGGGCTTCTTTTATTTTATTGCTTTGTAAAGTTGTAGACTTAAGGTTTTAAATGTCCAACTAGAATCTTTTTTAAGTTTGAACACTATAAGTTACTGAGTAAATAAACATAAATAAATAAGTAAAAGAAAGATAGGAAATCGACTAAGATGAAGATTTTATTTTCGATGATGATAATGCTCAGGATGATCTCTTAGACTTAAGATGATAAAGATGAGTGGTGGACATTAAGTAGGAAGAAGGATTCGTTTAATTGTTTAGGAATGTGGAATATTAACTCATTGATTTTCTTTTCTTTTTTTTTTCATTTGAACAATGTCTTTGATCATAATGACTTATGTGTGGACTTATTGTTTTTAAACCTAATGTCGTGTTTCATAGACTATTCTACGATATTGTTAAGTTACTTTGTTGTTTTTTATTGTTAATTTGGTATTATTTTTTACACTTTTCTTTAATTTGTTGTCTAGAAAGAAGTTTGATAAGGTCTTTAGGGCATATTTTGATAGAGTTACAAAAGTGTCAAAATGTGGTATGAAAAAGAAATTTTGAGAAGTTACTAAGTGAAACTTTTCTTCTTCAGGCGAGGCTAGGTGTACCTAGGTGCGTCTAGGCTCTCCCATGCGATGAGGCAAGGTAGCTCGCCTAGGAGCTCCTAGCTTTTAAAACACTAGATATTATAAGAAATGAGTGTATCCGTGGAAGTTAGCAGTGACACCAACTGAGAACTTAGTTGGTTTGGACATGTACAACTCCAATCAATATATGCTCTTGTAAGGAGCGATAATATAATAGTTAATGGAGCCGCTAGGACTAGAGATATGCCTAGACAAACATGGTTTGAAGTGTTAAAGAAAGATATGGATTTGGTTCGTATTAATTACATAGGACATTGTCCTTAACATACCTGAATGGAAGAAGAGGATTGAAACAGTTGACACCAGAAATTTGGGATAAAGGTTTTATTATTGTTGTTGTTTGTATAGTAACCAAAGTAGGTGCTATTTCTAGGGTAAGCTTAGATGAACTTGGATCGAGGTTGTAAAGAAGGTTATGTTATTTGCTAATGTTACACAGGTTATGGCCCCTAGAGAGGTTAAGGGAAGAAAGGATTCAAGTAGCCAACCTAAAAATAAGGATGAAGCTTTGTTGTTTATCTCCAGATGGTGTCGCTCGGCACGAGTTAAGGTTTGTTGTTTGCATTGTGGAAGATGCAGGTTTTAGTCATGGAAAGAGCCTCTCCATATAAATTGGGATGAGTCTTCATACATCTTGACCCTTCCTAGACCCTACATAAACGAGAAGAGCATGTGTGGCACTGGGATGGCCTATTATTTCAAAATTCACGGTACTCTAATTCAGGCCCCCTTCTGATGGTGTAGTATGTGTCTAAATATAACGTCTTTGGCCATATTTTATCTGGTGTCCTATGCACATGTCATGTGTGAATCCCATGAATGCTGATTTCTTCAAACAACACTGCAGGCTAATGTGCCTTCACATTTCGGTTATTATTTTTCAAATAGTTTAGATGAAAAATATGCTTGTAAATAATGTTGTTACGAAAACAGGGCATAGAAAAAAACAAGTTACTCTAGTTCAATCCCTTTCTAGTTTTACAAAATGTTGTTACGAAAACAGGGCATAGAAAAAAACAAGTTACTCTAGTTCAATCCCTTTCTACTTATGTATATTTTCTAACTTTAACATATTTAGCCACATTTACCTGCTGTCACATGCATATGTCTAGTGTAGTATTCCCAGCATTTTGATTTCATCAAATAATTATTTCGTTTAATGTCCCTTCACATTTTGCTTTTTAATTTTCATATAGTTGAGATGGAACATATGATTGTAAATCATGTCATTCCAAACTGGCATAGCGTTGGCGGTAAACTCTCTAGTGGAAATTCAATTAATCATTTCTAAATGACTTGATTTACACAAAAAAGAAATAAAGAAATTTGTTTCATTATCCATATGTTCTGTCTTGCCTTGGTATATGTTCTCTATTGGCTAAGGTAATCTTTCTATGGCAGGATCACCCTGTGGTTGAGATGTTCTGGGAGGTCGTCAAGAACTTTTCTTTGGAGTATCAAAAGAGATTTCTGAAGTGAGTTAGTTTACTCTGATTAGTTGTTTGGTTTCTTTCTTACAATATTATATGTTCTGCTATTTGTAAGTAGGGGTGTTAACGAACCAAGCTATTCACGAGCCAGCTCAAGCTCGGCTTGCTGAATAGATAGTGAGCCCAGCTTTGTAGTTCGAGAGCACGAGCACGAGCTCGAGCATAAGGATAGGTTCGTTAGAAAAAAGAGCCCAAACAAGAGCTTAGAGGTATTCAGCTCGTGAGCTAGCGAGCCTGCTCGTTTTTATTTATAACTTGCATAAAAGAAATATCTTACACTATCAGACTTCTAATTTGGTATGAAGATTCATTTAAACACTTAAGAGTTTGATTGTATGCTTATTGATCTGTACTTTCTGTTTGATTGTATGCTTATTGAGCTGTACTTTTTGTTTGGGACACAGCTCATGAGTTCATAAACAAGCTCCATTCAAGCTTACGCTTGTCTATTTTTAGTGAGCCGAGCTTGACCTTGACTTTAGGCTCGTCTGAAATCTCGAGCTTAGCTCGAACTCTGTTTTTCCTTAGGAGAGCCGAGCTCGAGCAAGGGGGTGCTCCTTCAATGCTCGGCTCATTAACACCCCTACTTGTAGGCATATTTGTTCTTCCTCACCTGTATAGAGTGCACTGCTTTATTATCCTTCTACTCTACAAGTATTCAACATTTTGGACAACTACAAACACTATTAAGCATATCTGTTCCACATGATGAATGTTTGATTCTTAGATAATATAATACAAGCTTGACTCTGTTCCAATTGGTTTCCAAATGAATGCCATCTATTGACTAGAAAGAATGTCGATAGCCTGCATTTAGCAGTTAAATACATATTATTAACATTATTTATGTGTAGTTTACACTGGAATTAAGATTTACAATGTTGGTTTGTTTCCTGTTTATCAAATGGTTCTTTTTTCCAAATTGTCAAATTGGAGTCGAGTTGGGTCTTGAAATTGTATCAGTCTTGCTGAATTAATCTATTTAAAACAGCCAACTAAGTAACTAACCAAAAGAAAGCATCCAGGAAGTCGATGTTAAATAGAAATAGTAGAGGACATTGAATTTTTGAAATGGGCTGGAGCAGATTGGAATTTCACAAGTAAACTGCCACCCTTAAACTTGGCATTACATCAATATTATTGAACCTTTTTAGATATTAAGCTATATACATCACACCTTTATCCCAAAAAAATTGAGCCCTCGTCTTTCATTCAGCTTTGTGACTCTGTAACATTAACAAATATTGTATCCTTGTTACAACCTTAATACGATTTTGTCAATACCTTGCCCCTAATTCTAGCTGCTGCTCTGACTAAAGATTTTATCGTTCTTAATGGTGCATCTATTAGTCAATGTTACATGTCTAGACCACGTGAGACGATTTTCTCTCATCTTATCCTCAATTACCATATATCTTCACAATGGTATATATCAAAATGGAAAATATCCTGGATTGACATAGATTGAGGTTATCTTGGCGTTTTATTATTTAGTTGCATTTTTATCGGGCATGAAAATTACATCAAGTTGCCTGCTCTATGCATGTCTTAGAATTCCTTTAGTCTGCAAATTTGTGTGCAGCTGATAGCACAATGATATGACACAGACTGCACTCTAGCCAGTAACTTCACAAACTTACCAACGTATTTCTTATTCCATATTACTGTGTATCAGTAATATGTTTTTTACTTTGAGATCATGCCCCAAAGCTTTCACTTGTTTCCTTCAGCGATTGACCCATCTCTTATATTGTTTTCCATCACTTCAACTCATGTTCGCATCATTTAAGTATTTAACATTGTTGTCAGTTGAATGCACCATCTAGCAATGTGAATGACTCTTAGGGTTGAGTTTTAAGTTTAGAAGGGACTCGGGGAGTATATTTTTTACTTATCAAGGTTATTGTAATCCTTAAAGTTTCCATGTAGGGTAGGAATAGGATACTTCAAAATATTTCTTAGCACTTGGTTGCAGCAAAGTTAGATTTCTGCACTAAAAGGCAAGTATAAGTAATGAGCTATATGTAGGGCTGCAAACAAGTCGAGCAGAGTCGAGCTTTGGTTGTCCAAGTTCCTACTCCTGTCTTCTTCTGCTCCTGCTCCTATGCCTCCTTTTTTTTCTTCCTTTCTTAGTGGTTTCGATTTTGAGAAAACATAATAAGGTTATTCTAAATGCTTACGTCCTCTGGTGTTAATCTAATTCTGATCCACCTTTTTCGGAGACATGATTTCGCTTGTTGGAGATTTAACAATGAATTTTTTTTAACTATCTTAAACAATATTTTGCAGGTTTGTGACTGGTTGCTCACGGGGACCGCTCCTTGGTTTCAAGTATCTTGAGCCAAAATTCTGCATACAAAGGTTGACCACAGCTTTTAAACTTCTTTGTAAATCTATTTTTACTTGTTTCCTTACCCTTGACTAGACTTTTACTTGATTATAGAGCTGCTCCTTCACATGCTCTTGATGTGGATCTTGACCGATTACCTACTTCAGCCACTTGTATGAATCTGTTAAAGTTGCCCCCGTATAAGAGGTCAGTAAATGAAACTAACATCTAATAATTTTCATCATTTTAGCCTACTTCATCAGGAATTAATGATGATATTAACAATTTAAAGATTACCATTATGGGTATGGGAGATTTGTTTAGATTAGCCCAAAATTGGTTGAAACTTTCAGATACTAGCCCAATAATTGCAGGTTATCGGCCATACGGCCCATTCCTGTTTATTCTATTGGTTTGGATTGGTTTGCTTCCAGTCTGGTCTTTAAACTTAGGTACTACCAGTAATCTCATTTTCAGCTTGAACATTGCTAGTAAAATAGGCAACCAAATTAGGAGTCGTCCCTGTACTGTACTCTCAACAAACCAGTTTCTTTACCAAGACATGGATTTTGTGTTTGCTCTAATATTTCAACTTGAAAGCTTCCTGATGAAGGAGAATGCTTCTAACAGAACTTTGTTCCCTTTGAATAACAGCAAAGAACAGATGCAAACCAAGTTGATGTATGCATTTAGTGCAGAGGCAGGCTTTGATTTGAGCTAAATGATGGGAATTATTATTTTCATACATAATCTCCAGCCGTCAAAAGCTCAATCTTGCTATCCATGGCGTTGTTCAAGGTCATTTTGATGGGAGCTTATTGAGGCTTCCGTGCGAGCAAGGTATACCATGGTGTTGGCATGAATCCATTACCCAAATTATAAATTATGGTGGAGGGAGCTCTCTACCCATGGTGTTAAGATCACAACTGATGAAAAGTAACTGTAAATATTGAAAAATGCTCATTTAATGACTCTCATTTATAATTTGTATATTTGTCCTATTTGAGGATTTATTTTGTACGAAAATAATGTTGAGATCTTACTAAGTCGCAGTAGATCAGTCCATATCTTGTATGCTCAAAATATGGGATTTGTTTCAAGATATTGTACATTTGTAGCCCATCTTTTAGATGGTAGACTTTAGTTATTACTATTTTGTTACCGTTTTGTGGTGTTCTAACCTACATAATTGCCCGTGTATGCAAAGTTGGTGAGAGGTGCATAAGGATATGATGCAAGTGGCATGGTATGGTACAAAGCTATATATGACCCACATAGCTATGAGTTTTGGGTTCTTATCCATGTTTCGTACAGTCATAGGAAAGTATCCGTCTGGAAAATATTTTTGCTTTTCCTAAAAATATTGGTTGGGTGTATTAATTATAAATAAAAAAATTTGGACAATTATATCTACAGTGACACTAGCTGAATTTAAGTAACAATATGCATCATAAAATATGAAATTAATGAAAGGTATTTGTAAAAAATTAAATAAATTAAGATTTTCATTCATATCTAAACCAAAATGAAACATGAGAATGTGACAAAAGAAAAGAAAAAAAATTTGGTTGTATATATGAAATTGTTGAATTTTTTTTTTCATGGAAAAACAATGTGTAAGTTAATTTCTAGGAGTACCAAACCTTAAGGTGGGACGTTTGTTATGGGTCTGCCACTACAAAATACTTTGAGCATATTTTGTTCATTAGTCTAAAATAGAATAGTAGGTGAAAATTATTAGCTTATATGTGCTTAGTCTCACCTATACATACCATTGCACATATAAGGCAGTCAGTAATTTAGCATCATGGTTAAGGAGAGAAAAATCTGATCATATTTTACTAATAATATGATGTTGACAACCACACATGATCAACGTATAGGCTGTACACATGATCAAAATATACTGTCACACGTGATCAAAATATAGACGGCCGCATCATGTGATCAATCCACTCTGGTTGTTATAAATCTTCTCCGGACAAAGGGTTTGTATCAAAATCCAACAGGCAACAGAATGTCAACAGCTGTAAATTTGGCATAGTATAAAATCTTTAGGAAAAAAATTGCTTCTATAGGCCCACATATTTCGAAAATAAAAGAATTCTCTAATATACATTCTACACATCTTTTCTTCAAAAGAGAGATTCTTCACATCCTCAACTACTCAAACAACACTGAATGCCGACTGTAAGGTGCAAGTGAAACGTGTTGCAATAGTCTGGGTCAACTACTCAAACAACACTGAATGCCGACTGTAAAGTGGATGAGAAACGTGTTGCAATAGTCTGGGTTGCAAATTGCTGAATCTGTTTCTTGGCATCTGGGAAACAAAAACACAAGAAACAGCTTATCAACAGTTGTTCATATACAAATTTTAGATAGAAACTACCAGTACCGTACAGATGAGGTACAAGAAAATTGGACTAACATATACGGGTAATAAACATGCTTTTTTGTAGTGTGCCACGAGGATACGAACCGCCATAGACAAACTAAATCGGCAAACACAAATAAGCTGGGGATTTGTTTGGGTGTGCTTGAGAGTGCATCAGTGGCATACGCTCGTGTAGCGGCAGTGTTTATGTGCAAAGAGAGTTTGATAGACAAACAAGTTTTCTAGTCGTGTCCCCGTGGCGGCTATGTTTAAGGTCGAATATCAGTTCGGTTACTCTCTAAAAAAAAATTCTCTATGGGAAATTCGGTTCCCTTCCCTACTTTTCGAGAAACGCTAGTAGGGATCTCTGTTGACCATTCAAATCTCTAAGAGGTCCCTTCTACACACAAAAAGTACATTTGGGCTATTTCACATGGGGACTCCCTCTATAAAATTCGAAAAGTATTTTTAATACAAGCAGAAGCGAGGTCTCACGTTCAATCCTCAATGTCCCCTTCATTTTTAGTTTAAGGTATTTTCCTCAAGTGGTAATTTTCTGGCCCCTGTGTGCACGGGACCCCTTGAGAGTTAATTAGTCAACAGGGATCCCCTCGAGCATTTTTTTAGAAGGACCAGAACCAAAATTTCCTTCCTCTATTAAGGTGCCAAACTCGAATATTCTAGTTATGCATGCTATAATAATATCATAATAACAGAGCCCTACACCCAGTCTCAAAAGCGAGAAATTTATGCTATATCAAATAAGCATAGCAAGCAAAGCAAACTCCTAAAGCAAATTCATTGAATTTCTCCTTGGTGAATACTATCAACCAAAAAGTTTAGTTGCTACAGCCTAAACTGATACGTGTAAGCATACATTGTATAGGAAAGAGAGTATGATCAGCATACTACGAGTGACCATGTATAGCTATTATATTACATATTGAACAAAAAATGTACATGTCTATAAGAGGAAAATCAATGGTACTGTTCACAGCTTGAGTAGAATGATTTACAACTACACCAAGTTCAAACAACGTAAAAGCTTCATGTAGCAATATTATATATTACCTGCACTGGCCTTGGATAAATTGGCAACTACTGAGATACCAATAGTTCAAGACGGTCAAAAGGAGTGTGTAACTTATTAACAGCGTCTGCTTGTTATGTTAATAGTTGGTTTAGTCGGGAAGTGGGCACTGGGTAACATTTAAAATTGCACATTAAAGTTTGAGACTAATGCCTGGTTGAAAGTCTGCACCTATACCATAATACGTGAATAATGCTGTCATGCACCAATGTACTCCATACCCTACTCCCACTAGAATGTCCTAAAACCCACCAGACTCAATATTTGAGTTTTTCAGGAGCTATATTCAAAATTTTCAGCTAAAACTGAAATAATAGATGGATTCTGATGAAACAGAATGGTCAACAAGTTGAAAGCAGAGATCAAATTGGTTAGGCCAGGTCCTAGTCTTGGAATCCCCCAAAAACTCCAACAATATACAATTTTTAGAACACAGAAGCACACATGAAGCGCTAGGATCATAAAGTAAAGTGAAGCAAATGCATCAGACTAAAAGGCCTAACTTCAGAAATTCCCTTTTTGACCGAAAATCTCAATAAAAAGAAAAGATAAAATGCACTTGTACAAATAGTAGCAATGATCACAGTGACATTGCAATCCATAGAAACAGTTAGATCTAGATAATTACATCATCAACAGTATCAAACATGGGAACTATCCAGAACCAGCTCATCAACAATAATTTGATCCATTTGGAATCAAGGGGAACAAGAAAGCGCGCGCGCCGGGGGGGGTGGGGGGGGTTGATCACAGGAGGAAAACTCTCAGGGGTGACAGGATACCTGCTATCACAAGGTTAGTCATGGATCTAAAAACCAAGCTATTAAAGTTTACAATTGGTTGAAGAGAGGGAAAGAAATATAGGCAATAGCATAGGGTTGGAAAAGAAAAGAGTTGTAAGAGATACGGAATCGTCAATAGTTGTCTCTCTCGTGCTTTATGTGGTAATCCTCGTTAAAATAAAAAATAACTGATGTGGTAATATGCTTATATGCATTAAGAGAGAAGGAAAATAGAATAGGATAGTCATAGGATAGGAAACAAAAAGATGTACAACAGCATTGGGAGGTGGCAATGTCAATGGCTCCTATTGATGTACACAAGCTGATTACATCAAAACCTTCCTGCTATATCCCCCTCTCATTCTACTCCATCTATGGTGCATGGGACAGCAGGAAGAGGAAAGGGAGGATTGGGGAGAGGGGGGGGGGGGGGGGGGGGGGGGGGGGTTAATGGGTGTCTTTCCAATGAATGTAGGTCTCTGATAGTCAGGGTGAGACAAACTGGGAGTGGAGAGAATTCAGGTTGATGGTGGGGCTTTAAAGAGTCACTTCCTCTTTGGCATGTGATGACAGCAGTCGCAAATTGGATTAGAAAGCTAAATTATTTCTTTAATTTAAACAAAATACATTCTTCCTCTAACTATAAATTATCAACATTATCTACTAATTCATCAAGCAGTTGTGTAAGAAACACAATAAATTTCAAATTTCAAAAATGCTCAATAATCAAATTTGAATATATAAAATTGTAAAGTGAATATATGTAGTACCATAAAAATACAATAAAAAGAAATTACGAAAGGAAGAAAGTTCAAATTTTATAGTTTTAAGGGGTAAACATGTTAGTTGGTTATTTAGATTATATTTGGTTATAAACAAAAATGCCCTTTATGTTCATATTTTAGAGGGAATATAAGTACAAACATCTATATAAAGGATACAAATAACACCATATTAACTAAAGCAAAATTCAGTGACAAAAATAACACTGCTGACACTAAAGTAACATGACAGTGATAAAAATAACATCATATTGACTAAATTAACATGATAGTGATAAAAAGTAACACTATGCCTAAAATGTGCTAGTGAAAAATAACACCATTTTAATAAAGCAGCATTAAAGAGAGAGAGTAAACAACATTTTGACTAAAGCAACATGATAGTTATCAATATAAAACATTATACCGTTGAAAAGATATTTTTAGTAATATAAAATTGTATATTTTCTAACTACCTACTAATTTTTTGTACTACTACTTTTGTTGATTAAAATCTAAAGGTAACATAAAAGTAAATATGTTCCAATGATTTGCATCAAGTTAAAAACATTAGGACTACTTGTAACTCATTACGAAAAATATGTAACACATTGTGCATAGCTATAACACATTAAAACATATGTAACACATACGACTACTAGCATATTAGGAACAAGGTTCAAAGTATCGGTATCGAAATCGGTATCGGAATCGAACCATTCCTACGAGTATCGGGATCGACGATATGGTAGTATCGACAATTTCGGATTTTTTGGTATCGGAAAGCAAATAACTATTAGTAAATTATTAACATTTTAGAAAATATATTTTATACATTTATGCATAATTTTAAGTATTTTCAGTATTGTTTCTTAGTATTTTTGAAATTGAATGAAATAGTAGTCACCTTTGTCGATTGATTTACATGTGATAGATAAGTTTTCCTCTTTTATATGCTTTTACAACCTTACTATGCTTTTACACCCTTACTAATTGGTCTTTTTCATTCAATTTTCTTTGTCGAATTGACCGAAAAAGAGACATCTAATGTCGGTATAGGTCAGTATCGAGTATTGGTCGGATTCGGATCGGGACATGCCAAATTATATCGGTATCAGCCATATCGGATCGGTATCGACCAATACTGCAAGCTATGATTAGGAATATATGTAACTAGCATATTAGGAATCTATGTAACGCTGAATCGGACGGCATACAAAAGGTCAAACCCCATGGAGAAGACAAAAACAGCCAACCAAATCTTTTTTTAGTAGGATGTCCTATTTTAGGCTGGTTATGAAGATTTTCAAATCTTTTTTATTAGGATTTCTTTGTATTATCTTCATTTATTTTCCTAGTTTAATTAGGACTAGTTTTCTTAGGGTTTAAGTATGTTATTTAGTATAAATTGGGGAAACAATATACATGTTGATTGCTATTGATTTCTTACTGATATTGAGTTTTTCTCTTATTTACTCTCATCCTTGAGAATTGGGATTCTAGTCATTGTTAGCGATCGGTATTTTCGTGTGGTGCTAGGCAGTATCAAAGCTTTGATATATCTTATTTATCTTGGATCGTTAGTTTTTAGCGATCGGTATTTTCGTGTGGTGCCATGCAGTATCAAAGCTTTGACGTGTCGAGAGTCATAATGGGAACCGATGACAACGACAACCAACAACTTCTTACCGAAAGGCTCGTTTAGATTCCTCTAGTTCGAACGAGGAGATCGATGATTTTGTCAAGCGGGATCATGATAACGGTCATGGTGATGACATGTTGCCTTACTGAGAGGACTACAGCGGTTAGCGATTACATGTTGCCTTACCATAATAGCACCTATTATGGAGTGTGTGAAGGAGAAGTTCAATTAGGGAGAAGTAACATCAACACGTTTCTGTGGAGATCAAAGAAAAGCTTTGCACGACGCCAATTTTAGCTCTTTCCAATTTTGAGTGATCGCGCTTCGAAGTTGAATAGTCGCAAGAGAGGCTCGCAAAAGAGGCGGACCGTAGCATTCTTCAGCGAGAAGCTTACCGACACTCGAAGAAAGTAGTCCACCTATAACAAGGAATTCTATGTGATGGTGCGAGGGCTTAAGCATTGAGAGCATTACTTGGTAAGAAATTTTTATTATATTCTGACGATTAATCTCTTAATTTCAATATTTGAGTAGCCAGAGCCGCATCAACATCAACATACATATGAGGTGGTGTAATTTTCTACATAAGTTTATGTACAAGCTTGTACATAAGTACAAACAGGTGGCCTATGCGCTTAGTACGAGGATCTTGTTGGCTATGCTCAATCAAGAGGTGGTCGGTGGAAGATGTGGAGTTTGCGAAGATATGGGAGAAGCTCAGTCCAAAGCAAGTCATCGACGACTTTTACATCCATGATGGGTTCTTGGTGAAGGGGGATCAACTTTGCGTCCCCCGTACTTCTTTAGAGAGAAGTTGATTCATGAGCTCCATAGAGATGTGACAAACTATGGCGGTCGTTTCCACACACTATCATTGACCACAATTGAGACAAGATGGGAGGAAGATTGTTCAAGGTGTTATTTGTGCCAAAGCACTGAAGGGAAGGCACAAAATACGGGATTATATACTCCACTATCGGTTCCCAAAAATATTGGAAAGGCATCTATGGATTTCGTATTGGGACTACCGAGGACTCAACATGACCCAACTCATTGTTCGGGATGGTGGACCGGTTCTCAAAGATGGCTCATTTTATACCTTGCAATAAGACGACGAATGTGGCACATGTAGCAAAGTTGTTCTTTTCTAAAGAAGTAGGACTTCGTGGATTGCCGAAAAGCATAACATCCGACCAGGATACCAAGTTATTGAGTACGTTCTGACGAAGTCTTTAGAGAATGTTCGGGTCGACGTTAGAGTTTAGTAGTATTGCCCATCCACAAACATACGGGCAAACCAAAATGGTCAATAGGACGTTGGGCAAGATGATAAGAAATGTATACAAAGAGAAGCCAAAGCAATGGGACTTTGCCTTGGCACAAGCAAAATTAGAGTACAACGGCATGATTCAGCATGATTCATTAATCAACAGAAAAGTCTTTATTTGATATTGTTTATTCAAAATCGCCTAAGCATGTTCTTGATTTCCATATTTTACCAAAAGGAACAAAAAAGAGTACAATAGCAAAGAATTCAATGAATCAAATCCAAGAAGTTCACGAAGAGGTTCGGAAACGACTGCAGAAGGCTAACACAAGGTACAAGTCAATGGCGGATAAGCATCGTAAACGCAAGGTTTTCAATGTTGGTAATGACATCATAATGTACCTTCGGAAGGAGAGGGTACTTATTGGACTATATAGCAAATTTTAGCTAAAAAAGTTTGGGTCCTTCAAGGTGCTGCGGAAGATTAATGATCACGTCTACGTCATCGACTTACCAGATTCGATGGAAATATTTTCAACATTCAACATCAGGGAGCAATACACTCATCATGCGGACGACTAGGCGGTTTATTTTGGTAAGCAGCACAAAGAACTCGCGGTCGAGTTATGTAAAGTGGAGAGGATTGACATAGGCCGTACAGAAGGTCAGGTCAAAACCAGCTCATAAGCCAAAAACAGTCCACCAAATCTTTTTTTAGGATGTCCTATTTTAGGCTGGTTATGAAGATTTTCAAAATCTTTTATTACGATTTTTTGTACTTTATTTATTTGTTTTCCTAGTTTAATTAGGTCTAATTTCTTAGGGTTCAATTATGTTTTAGTATAAGTAGGGCTTTGAGAAGACAATAAACATCTGTTGCTATTGATTTCTTATTTATATTTTCTCTTATTGATTCTCGTGCTTGAAAATTGGATTTCTAGTCCTTGTTGCCGTGGGTAGTTGGTGTTTAGAGATCGGTATTTCCATGCTCTGTCAAACGGATTTGCATAACAGTAACACATTAAACCTATATTTGTTCCATAGAAGTCATTTTGCTTGTATAGATGATTTGCATGTGTACTTAAACTTACCAACACGTAGGCCCTACTTTGCTAGCTTTATTATAATTATGTTGTTGGAAAAAGAAAAAAAATATGTTGCAAAAATAATGTGTTTTGCAACTTAACATCAGAAAAAATAAAAAGAAATGATCAAAAAAATAAAAAAGGCTGCAAGTAAAGCTCTCTCCACAAGCTAGTTTATCAACTCATCTCTACTCTCGTAAATTCGTAATAAGCTAAGATCATTCTTTCGTACTCTATCAAGCCTATCCCTTTATGGAGTCCAACCTAGGCAATAGTCTCCGAAACTCCAACGGATCAATAAGCCCTTCACATTTCATATCAAGCACAGAGAACGAAAAATTCACCTCCTCCAAGCTAGATCCCTTCTCCCAAACAAGAAAATGTTGAGAAAAGAAACTTAACCAAAAAGTAGAAGAAAGTCATTCCCCGGTTTTGGGTTTGTTTGTACGAATTAGCTAATGTAGACTTTCACTCCTAAGAAAAGCTAAGTCTTGAACCCAATAGTTGGGTGCTCGGAATAATTAATGCTATCAAAATTTCATTGGTTTAAGAAAGATGTCCAACAATCACAAGGTTGGTTGGGTTCTCATCCCCTTCGTCAGCTGTTTGATCGGTATACTATGACCTAGGTCCCTAAACTTGGAATGGATGGCGGAGCGTAGGTGGCAAGCAGTTATATGGATACGGTGCTTTACTTGTAGACGCTTCTCCAGCTCTCGCAAGAATTGTATGGGAGTCGTCCTCGGAGGGACTTCCCGAATGACCGTACCGGGAAATTCTATCGTACTCCGTGTAGCTATGGTTGTTGATCCTGCGGAGCCTACCCAAAGGTTCAGGCCGGATTGTAGGAAGTGAGTGATACGTTTTTGTATTTCTATGAAAAGTTCTACACTCACTGAAGGCGATTCTTGCTCTAGAGGATGTTTTCTAGGAATCGGTTGGACATTGGAAAAAGCATATTGAACATAAAGACGAAGAAGAATTTGACATTTTTCTTGGTCGGCGTCACTTCTTTTGAATCCTATGTCCAGTAAGGCTTTGCTGAATTTGTCAAACCATGCGCCCTTCTTAATCAATGGGACTGCTTGAGCCCAACAATTGCTTTCTTCAAGCGGCAAACATTTATGCATTCAAGCCGACATAGATGTTATGGATCTCATTTTTTCTCTGGGAATACATCGACTTTCCATAAGGGAGCCGAATGAAAGCAAAATTTCATGTTCGGTTTTGAATTAGAGACGTTAAAAATGAGTCTGAGTGACTGGAACTCCGGGTAACTGGGTAACCCGGCGTGGGTGATGACCACATGAAATTGGTTGGGCCCTAAATCAAAGATCCATCATGTTCCAAAAAAAAACGGTATTCGCCCTCCGAATCATAGAATTCCTGCATGAGTTATACCGAGTACTCAGTAAATTATGGACAACTTCAAATCTTCGTTTTCGATAGGGATGATCAACTCCGCAAATATCGATCGAAACTTGAACCCGTGTATAGGTATGCAATTTGAGAAAGCACAACAAGTGAGGCGACCGAAGGCGCCCGGAGGAAGAGGGGGCTAATAAGCAGTGAGAAGGGAGGGCGTGAGGAAGGAAGCACCGGCCCCATTCACTAGCAACTCGTAGAGGTTGTAAGTACACAGTGCCCCACAACTAGAAAAGTAACGTGGAGTTGAAACACGAGCTACCTCCGAGCCGAGAGTGCCCACCCTTTCTGTCAAGTAGGCTACTTTTTCCGGAACGCAGTCCGGGATAACCGTGACCGTGTATATATAAATATCTTCGATGTTGTCATTTCGAAATGTCCACTTCAACCGTTGTTTCACCTCCCAAAAAGGCTTGACGAGCGCAGATGAGGAAGCGGGAGCAAGAAAACCAATAATCTCTTTGTGAGGCGACCGAATGCGCCCTACGAAAGAGGGAGCTAATAGGTAGTGAGAAGGGAGTTAAGCCCTACAATTTAATTTCAGCTTCAGCTTCCTCGGTTTAGTTGGTTTGGAGGATGGATTGATTGGATACTCGAGAACCATAATCTTTCAAAGGAACAGCTTCTACGACGATAGATAGGGGTCAGGTTTGGCATCTATGCCCCTGCCCTCCAAACAGTATGAGAGCCTTTCAGTTGTTGCTGTCACCCCTTTGCCTTTTTTTTCAAGTCAATAGCAAGGCTTCCCGTGAGCTTCCTTGAACTCAGGTCTTGTGCTACCGAGTAACTCACTATATTTAAACTGCGAAGCTATCTAGTCGTGGCGGTCACTTTCTATAGCCCTCTCATCTTCTTGAGTGAGTTCGCTTGATCTTTGCTAATTAGCTGAAAGGCTCATTCAAGACTGTGAGAGCAAGAGAGCGTCTGCAAAGTCGGCCTCAACAACATCGCAACTTCGCACATGCATAGGTGATAGTGAGACCCTGGGCCAAACACCATCCTTTTCAGCCCAACTCTGTCCCGGCACAGGCCTACCACGCTTCGCGCCTGCGGCATTTTCGCCAGACGGTCTTTGCCAGTAGTGTCGGACCGGCGTCTGATTCTCCTTCGATTTCTTCTGAAAGTATTTCACGCTGAGTCTAGGTCCCCCAAGCTGGCAAGGTGAATCTGGCCTCTTTCCTTAAAGCGATGCCTTTCTCGCCTTTTCGTGACGGATCAATGGCCAAATAATCAAATTCATTTTACACTTCAATTTGGACTGTTTGAAACTTTTCATCATAAAAAAAATACACTTCTTAATGTCCGCTTCCCAAATTAAATGAAGAAAGACTTGTCGGAAATCTCTGGTAGGGTTGATTCGAAGTGGATGACTACCTAGATAGAATGAGGATTCAATATTTCGTGATAGTTATCATGGGTTGAAAAGGGACGGGCCAATAGCAACGCAGAAGTTTCATACAAAGGTGTCTTGAACAGGCAGGGAAATGGGGTTCCAAGATCAAGCCATTCGTGAGTTACTCTGGTGTTTCAGTCACTTTTCTATGGCTCCCTTAATATATGTGCCAGGAAGTTTCTGAAGAAGCGAAACTACCCGAGGGCTCGAAGTGAATGAAGAATGATTGAGATGATAGCTAGGATGAACTTGAAAAGATCACAGCGCATTCTTTCAAAGAGAAGCGATTCTAGCAAAGAGAAGAAAGTCTCAAAGCCACTGGAACTTGACTCAGTTTTCTCAAATTTAGTTTCTGTCATGGCGGGAAACGAAACAACTTTTATCCATTCCTAGGCATTTCTAATGACGGATTAGTTTCAGTGTGTGAGTGAGCTAGAACGAACCGAAAAGGAATATAGGAAAGCTCATTTACCCAACATCAAGGAACTATTGGTACGTTGTTGAATCGAAATAAGGAATGTCGGTCTTTGATAATTTTGTCATCATTCAATTGTTCTCGAGTTAGTCCATTCAATGGTTTGAAACATAACAACAATGCGATGGGCTTCGTCGCCTTCCTGGGTCTCTTGGACTTCTTTGCCTTTGGAGGACTCGCCCTTTTCACGGCTCCTCTCACGATTCCGCTTGAGGTGTTGATACGTGGCAAGCCAGCCTATACTTTGTTTTTGACTTTCCAATCAAGCGAGTGCACTAACTTGACTTTACAAAACCCTATACATGACTATTTGATCAAAAATACTTGTGATAGAGACATAGTTCCCTTTATTTCTATAAGACATTTATAAGATTAATCATGCTTCATGGATCAGAGATTTCAGCGTTCAATCGAGAAACATGCCCATTAAATGAGCATAGCCAAATCGAGAATGCTAAGATGTAGTAGGGTAATACATTTAAAGATAGGATATGCAACACATTTAAAGACGAGACGAGAAGATAAGAGTGTCCTAGCAGAAAGTTGGAGGTAGCAAGAATAGGAGGATAAGATGACAGAAAATTATGTTAGGTGGTTTGGATATTTGCAACATAGACAAATAGATGAAATAGTTAGGAGTGTAAGTAAGATATCAGTTAAAGGAGCTGCTCGAACTTAGGTTAGGCCTAAACAAACTTGGATTGAGACTGAAAAGGAAGATATGGTTTTTGTTAATGTTGCATAGGACGTAGTGCTTGCGAATGTTGAATGGAAGAAAGGATTCAAATAGCAAACCCCTAAATTTTGGTATAAAGGCTTTGTCATTGTCTGTCATTGTCGTATATCGTATATATCCTCTTCATTTAATCACTTTGTCTTAGCAACCATTATAAGTTTTGATGTTGCAACCTCATTTGGATGAGAGTCCCCCTCTTATTTGGGTAGAAAGATTGCCTAAAGTTATCCCTTGTTCAAAATTATCAACGAATGTGTCCTTATTTCTAGTCACAGATAACTCAAAATACATTCCGGTGTTATGAAATCCATTCAGACTTGACCAGGGCTGTCTCTACTGTCACTAATAGATGCAGTCTATGTTGCACAGACATGGAAAATTGGTGTCCGTATCCGTATCGTGTTTGTACCCGTATCCGTGTCCGTATTCGTGCAATATAAATGACTTTACTGTACCTATCTGAAATTGTTTGTATCCCGTATTTGTATCATGTCCTTATCCGTGCCCGTATTCATGCAACATAGATGCACGTAACTAACCAAAATAACCACCTCTAAACTGCGGTATACTATCTTAAGCATCAGTGTTCACGGACTTGAGAAGAGGAAAAGTCATATAGCAGTTACCTTTCTGGCATTTGGTGAAGCCAACAATATTTGCAATGCTGAGGGTCAAACAAACTCCAACTACTAGCAGATAATCAGCTTGGAACCTTATAAGAGAAAATATCCCAAGGAATATCCATGCAACAGCCTGCATCATGAGAAGAAAAAAAGTTCCTCTGTAATTACATTTACACGATGAAAATTGATCTCACAGTTTAAGCCTCTAGTATAGAATTATTACTTTATGATTCCACCCTCAATTTAGTTTTGCATCTAAATGAGCATAAAGGAGCAGAGCTGAAGACTGAGCTCAGCTTAATTGAGGAAACCCTTACAAAAACCGTGCTCCAGCTTGAACTCAGCTTGTTTAATATAAGAAGTTACAAAACTAGCCAACATGCTAGAATAATTACCAAGCTAAGCTTCAATAAGCCTAGTCAAGTTCAGAAAAAGCTGAGAGGAATGAACGATAAACACCAAAGGGACAGAATTTGAGTTCCAGTACCTTGTTGAGAATCAAAGAAATTGAAAAACTCTTGGAGAAGGGAGGTACGCACCAAAAACTAAAAGAAACAAACAAAAAACAGACAAAACACACAGAAGCATTGGCATGAGACCTAGGAACCTAACCCAATAAGTATCATATGAGAAACTTCAAAAAAGGACGGGCAAAAGTGATGCAAAAAGAACTTTGTTCTTCCTATATTTTTATCTACAAGATTCTATGGTCCTCTTTCCATGGAATGCTTCCAATAGGGTGTCAGCTCCAAATAAATAGAATTTTAATCGATACATAACAAGTATGATATATAATATGCTTCCAAATTCTCTGCAAGTAATGTTATCTCAAAGTCATGCAGTGTTTCTCTTTTTACAACCCTCAACAACAATATTAACAATTAAAACACTCACAAATCTATAACTTTGTGTTTATATTCATGTATGACACAAAGAAGCCAAGAGAAAACATAATTTAGAAGAGGGTTGCATTTGCACGTTACACAGACTTGAACAAGCATCCACATAATTACCAAATAATTGCACTACTCACAAGCAAGTAGCATTTTCCCTCACCCACTAAATCACAGAAAAGTAAACCGCTTAATTATGAGAGCCACTTTATCTACCCTATCAGTTTCCTGCTTGAACCCAAAGGCTTCTTGACATCCACTAGGTTTTCCATAAAGACTGAATGGTGGATGGGATATGTATTTTCTTGGCATCACTTTCAACTTGGTTGATGGAAACCCAGTTTACATATGGTTCATATCAGCTTTTGGTTCGAGTCTGGTTCTGTGTCATTAAGCCCTTCTTTATTTGCTGCTGCCCTAACAGACCAAACCCTTCCTTCTGCTGCCATTGCTGCTGTTGCTGATGTGCCTTGTACCTGACCACCCAAAACCGTTTTCCTTGCTGCCCATTTCTATTATCATCTCACCTTCCCCTTTAATATCTATATTTTTGCATTCTGAAGGTTGTCTTCGCCTTTCCTAAAGAATTAGCAATGAATTATTAATCAGTGGTGATTCTTGTTCTGAATACCCCAGACCTTGTCTCCGGAAGTTTCTATTGCATCTCTATCCACCTCATTTTTTTTTCTTCCTTGGGATGATCTACCATGGGCAATGGTTGTGTATACATACATTCATGAGCTTATACATTTTCATCGATAAGCTCTGGAAAGTAAATACAACATATGTGCTTCTATGTGAGAGAGGAATAACACAGCTGAACGGAAGACCATATTAATACGATACATATCTCATCTTGTAAATTGCTATAAACCAATTCATAAGACCATATTAATATATTAAATTTAGGGCCTTGTTGTCGTTGCTTCTGTGACATATATCCCATACATAGTTACTTCATCTTGTAAATTGCAATAAACCAATTCATAAGACCATATTAATATATTAAATTTATCCATCTCTGAAGCATGGACAAGCGATTTTAGTAGCGTAACCCGTATTGGATATGGCAACAGATACGATACGTGTCCGATACAGCCCGATATGTGTATCTGAATTTTTTTTTTTGGCCAAAGGATACGTAATTGACCGATGGATACCCATATCGCACATACGGGATTCGGGTATCCATCAATTCAGAAATGTTTCCACTTTCCCCATGTAGAAGCTATCTAATCACAAGAAGTTAAGAGACATATGTCTAAGTCAAAGTTACGAATATGAAGAGGATCCTAATTCAGAGTCAAGTCTCATTTGTTGAAATTGCCTGGAAATGGAATTGTGACTTGCAAAAAGGTTAATGAAGTTCTTCCAGAAATGAAAAAACTAGTCAAAAAATGTGAATACAGGTTGAATTGTTCTGCTCCTAATAAAGTTCCTTTGCCCAATGCTGGTTCTTTAGGTTGTTTTGTGCCTATGCCAATGGCTTTTGATTCCCCACCTTAATGCATGTTAACCAAAAGAAGAGAGGGAGCGAATGGGCCTCTTGGTAAAGCTTTTAATAAAGAGGCTAGAGACATATGTGATGCCGAAGTTGCAAGGATGTTCAATACATGTGGCTTGTCCTTTCACCTTGCACCAGAATCCGCACTATTGAAATTCCAATCTGCGTGCTTCTACCCTTCCAAGATATGTTACACCAAGTTACAATGCACTAAGAACTACTCTTTTGCAACAAGAAAAGAGCCACAATAAGTAGTGTTCAAGGTAGTCAAAGGCACAAGGCGCACTCGAGGCGCAAAGGGTCCAAATCGCCCGAGGCACAAGTCGCACTCGAGGCGCGCGTCCGAGCGACGCGAGACGTAAAAATTATATATATATATATATATATATATATATATATATATATATATATATATATATTCACATTAGATTTCTACATTGATAAACATGTGTGCTTCAAATTCCCTCATGTCTAGGTTACAATCACTTTGAATTGAGTGGAAGAGAAAACAGTAAAAAAAAAGTACACCAGTTCAAAAAACAGTATAAAAACAGTACAACAGTTCAAATCAGTATAAACATGTTATTTTTTTCACAAGATTTTCAAGGCGCACCTTAGCTATTCCAAGGCGATCGGAAAAGGCGCGCCTTAGGTGCGCCTTAAGAATTGCGCCCCGCCTGGAGTGCCCTTAGGCGCTGCCCCTGTGCCTAGGAGCAAGGCGCGCCTGAGGCGCGCCTTTTACTACATTGGCGGTGTTTACAACCAATCAAGAGTACATGGAGCAGTAAAGGTGTAAGTGTGTGCAGTGATGGCTGGACAGGTTCATAGAGAAGACCACTTATTAATATTATGGCAACTTGTGAAAGCGGTTCTATGTTCTTGAAAGCAAGCAATTGTGAAGGAGAGTACAAGGACAAACATTGTATTGACAACTTTCTTGTCAAATCCATTAAGGAGATTGGTTACGAAAATGTGGTTCAAGTTATCACCGACAATGCACATGTTCGTAAAGTTGCTGGATTTCAAACATTTAAGAAAAGAAGTTTGGTCTGTACAAAAATTTATTACCAACTCTAGTATGAGATTAGCTATGTATAATGATCACTGCAAATTGAAGTTGCTCTCCGTTGCTGAAACAAGGTTTACTTTATACATTCTTTTCTTTTTCTCTCTTTTTCAATTTTGAGTATATTATGCTAATCTTTTATATTTTCATGTTTGTTTCTACACTTGAGTCCATTTTTGTTCACCCAACAAAACTAGTATGGATGTTCACCATTTCACTCAAAGGTTGTCACGCGTCAAACTGTGGTCAAAACTAGTGTGGATGCTCACCAAACCACTCTCAGTGGTTTTAGGTTGGATGAAAATGACGCATGGCAATCCTTGAGTGGAATGGTGAACAACTTTGGTGGGTGAACAAAAATGGACTCTCTACGCTTGTGATGCTTAGAAGATTTAAGAAGTACAAATAAATGGTGATTTTTCAAAAATGGTCTTTATATAAAGAGGATGATTTGGTTAAAGCAGGATCAGTGGAGCAAAATATACTCGATGAATACTTTTGGGATGAGATTGATTATATACTTTGTTTTACAGCTCCTATATATGAGATGATTAGGATGACTGAGATAAACCTTGTCTTCACTTGGTTTATGAGTGGTGGGACAGTATGATAGAGAAGTTGAAGGTAGTTATCTACAGGAACAAGCGAAAGCAACTACATGAACAAAGCAACTTCTTTGATGCGGTGCATCCCATTTTAGTGGAACGATGGACTAAGATTAGCACCGCTCTATTGTTCAGCGCATTCTTTAAATTCTAAGTATTTTGAATTTTTTTTTCTTATTTCAAACCAAGCAAATATAAAATGTGTTGTTGTTTTTTCGATTGCTTATTATAATTCTCTGATTGTAGGTATTATAGTCCAGAATGGCTTAAGGATCCTAGTCGTGTTGCTCCCTACCAAGATGCTGAGATTACTTGGTTGTGGATTGTGTGTGTGTGTGTGTGGGAGGTGGGGTTGGTTGAGAAAAAAAAAATCAAGCTAGAAGGGAGGTCAATGTAGAGTATGCCTCTTTCAATATGTTTGAATGGCTATTGAGCTATTGATGCAATGAATAATAGGTCGCATATGAACCAGTGGTGTGGTTGATTGCCGAAGGAGCTTCCACACCTCCTCTCCAATCAATAGCTAAAGCTACTTGGAGAACCCTTTTCTTCATCGTGTTGTGAAAGAAATTGGAATACATATAGCTTCATTCACACTGTGAAGGAACAAGACAACACAACAAAAAGCCGAGGATTTGGTGTTCGTGAATACTAATCTTCGCCTTTAATCAAAAAACAACTCAAGCTACAAAGAAGGTGTTACTCAATTCTGGGATGTTGGAGGGGATGTCTTTGAGAATTTGGGTGACGAGAATGTTGGAATGCTTGAAATTGCTAACCTCTCTTGATGAACCATCATTGGAAGCTGCTTTATTTGCGAACTTTTCTCTTGAAGACACTGCTAATGCCGAAGTTGATTGAGATTTTGGTCTTTTGGTTTTAGTTTGGATGTTTTAAGTTTGGATTATCTATTTAAATGTTTGGATTTCAAGTGAAATGAATTTGGATTATATATTTGAATGATTATGTTATTTAAAATACTAACTGGTCTAGGCATTCAAATTTAATAAAGCTGCCTCTGGTGAACTATGTTTGAGATGACTGGATACAGGGAACTTCATTGTAAGGGATTCTTCAATTTAATGAGATATCAACCTCCAATTGACTTCATTTGCTATATTGATGAGTACTTACCGTGAGATATATTGTCCACCAAAAGAGCCATGAATCTTTCTTGTTCATTCGAGCAAGGGACTGCACAAGGAAACAAAAAACATGAGATGCATGGACAATTTCAGACCGATCATCCAGACATAATAAAGTAAACGTGAATTGCTCAGTCACATTGCAGAAGGTAGAGACAATAACTAACCTCATGGTCGAGGCATTCAAATTTCCACACGCTCTCCCCCTGCTCGTTGATTTCATTCCACCACCTCAGCCCGACAAGTATCCTCCCGCTGACGTTCTTGACGACCCAGAAATCAAGAGCGGCGAGGAGGACGGTGACGACGAAGATGATAACAAAGCTACTGAAGAAGAGTGCCGACAGAATATAGAATGCTAACGCAGCAGCCTGTAATTCCCACAAACAAACTAATGTAAGCCTCAAATTTCATAAATCTAAATAAAAAATGATAACAAATCTGAAAAAGCACAACCTTGAAGAGAACATGAAAGAAGCACGTCTTCGGGTTAGCGTAGTTCTCTACCGGCGGCTACATTAACAACCACTCCATGCAATCAGAGAACAATTTCTTGAGTATTATGAGCATCTTAAACAAATATTTTGCATACAAGTCCAATAAAACTAGTCCATTTTGGTATAACCACCCCCCCCCCAAAAAAAAAAAATTCTTCCAATCTGCTTGCAAAATCCCCAAATCGCTAACAATTAGGGTTAAATAACAAGACTTAGGGGAATTATATCCCAAAAACCCCAAATTTAGATCAAATATCCTCTTAGAGGCCCATCACGAACGGATCTGATCAATAATCCCTAACGGAGAGCTACGGTTTCAACACAACATCATCAATCAAAATTAACAGGCCAACAAATTGTGATCAAGGAAAGCCTAACCCTAACCCTGATTCCTAGAAATTTGCAGCAGCAGCAGCGAGATGATGATGGAAATTAGGGTTGGCGTAGTTCTCTACCGGCGGCAGCATTAACAACCACTCCATGCAATCAGAGAAGACAACAATTTCTCGACTATTATGAACATCTTAAACAAATATTTTGGTATATCCCCCCCCCCCCCCCAAATCTTCCAATTAGGGTTAAATAACAATATTTAGGGGAATTATATCCCAAAAACCCCAAATTTACATCAAATATCCTCTTAGAGTCCCATAACGAACGGATCTGATCAATAATCCCGAATGGAGAGCTAGGGTTTCAACACAACATCACCAATCAAAATTTGCAGACCAACAAATTGTGATCGAGGAAAGCCTAACACTAACCCTAATTCCTAAAAATTTGCAGCAGCAGCAGCAGCGAGATGATGATGAAGATTATGGGGGGGTTGAAGACTCACCTGTACTTGATCCATTTTCTGATAATTGATTTCGAGGACGACGACGAGACGAAGGAAGGAAGGAAGGAAACAATTAATGGAAGCTAAAAATAATAGCAGTTGAAATATGGGCCCGGCTCGGTTCGTCTTGTCCGGTTCGGTCTTCTTCACCCGATTTGGGAATTTTAAGAAGAAAAAATAAGCATAGTTAACCGATGGGGTTAAGTAACAGGTGAGGGACAGAGGTCTCATCTTCCATCTTCCATAATATAAAACGGCTTCTAGACGACTAAAAAATGAACCGTCTAAACCAAAAATAAATATTCAATCAATTAATAGTTAAAAATTCTATAAAAAAATAATTATTCGCGTACGTGTACCATAATATAAAGCGACTTTTAGACGGCTCAAAAATGAGACATATAAGCCGTAAGTAAATACTCAATAAATTAATAATAAAAAAATCTAACTACTATGTACGTGTTTTTCTTACGTAGAAACATCTTAAAATTATTATAATTACCTAAACATATATTCAAATATATATATATATATATATATATATATATATATAGATAGAAAGATATATAACAAATCCAGATAAAAATATATTCAATATTCAATATACATTTAAACTAATTTTTTTATCTAAATATATATCCACAGTTTTACTTACCTACACTAACTACACGGATAGCCACGCCCCTCTCCCCCCTCAAGCGCCTAATGCGGGGACTCGTACCCCGCCCATGTACCAAGGCCTTACTTACCTCTAGGCCACTCCTAAAATATATATATATATATATATATATATATATATATATATATATATATATATATAACAAATTTTAATTAAAATATGTTCAAATTAAATTTAAATTTTTTTAATATAATTTAATTTTTTAGTCAATTTTTCAATAATATAGATGAATTTTATAAATTTGAATTTTCAATAAATATATATATATAACAAATTTTAATTTACAAATATTTAAACTATTTTCAACAATATTTGAAAAAAAAAATTATATATATATTTTTTTTAAAATTCAATAATTTTTTTAAAATAAATTTTTTTAAAAATTACGTGCAACGCACGTGCATTTACTAGTACATATATTATTGTTTGGATAAGAGGAAGAGTTACTGGACTGTGTTTAATAACTTTATCTTAGATTGGAAGTTTAAAGTTGGAGGAGCATTAATAAAAATACAATAGTTACCAAAATATTCTTATTACGTATGATATAGAAATATATTTGATTGGGTGTTAGTTAAAACTTATCAAAATATCTTCACAAATATGTTACATATATAAAGAAAATAATTAGAATCAAAAGACAATAAAATTAAGTAACATGACCATTATAGGTTTCTATCGTTTAGTAGTAAGCCAAGTTCATATCCATATAAAATCGAACACAATAAAAACGATGGGTAATAAGAGAAAGCGAGAATAGACAACGCACCTGGATGGTAGCAGGTTGAAAGACAGAAAGACGGAGTAGCAAGTTAAAAGCAAGAAAAATATAAAAGAATGTCATGATATTCGGTTTTTCTCAAATAAAGTAATAAATTATCAGATAATTGCGCAAAATGGGAGGGATTTGTTGGAATTGCAGGGAGGGGGACAACTCGCCAACTTAGTTGGCGGGTTGTTGGGGGATCAAAGTGCTCGTCAACTGAGTTGGCGAGATAGGTAGAGGCCGCCAACTCAGTTGGCGAGGGAGGGTGTGTTGGAGGCTGAGCCCGCCAACTTACTTGGCGAGTGAGGGTCCGTTGGCTTCTTGGGTTGGGGACGGGGAGAAATTTTAGCCGTTGAGGGTTGGGGGGAGGATTATAGCCGTTGCACAACGGCTATTACATTCAACACTCTCACTCTATATATTTCGTATCTCAACCAAATCATCCAACACTCTCCCTCTCTTTCCTCTAGCAAAGTCCACAACACTCTCTCTGTCTCTCTGCCTCTAGCAAAGCTTCAGCCAAAGTTTTGCTTGAAGTTAAAGTTCATCTGAGTTTCTTGTAGCAAAAGTTCTCAACCGTCATGGATCGTAGCGTAAGAAATGCATGCTCGCACGACGGTAAAGTAAATGGGTTAAATTACGAAGCAGGAGAAAGTATATGTTTTTCTAACTTATCTGAATATTAGTTTTGAAAATATACGTAATCATATTATTGAACGTTGTTCTATTCATTATGATTTTATTCTGAAGTCTATTTTTTGTTCTAATTTTTTTTGATATATAGTGAAGATGCATGAAATTATATTCTTGAGATTAATTCACAATCACGGTATATAAAAAATATGTTATTAAAGTAGCAGCAACATTAGATAATAGAAATAATGAATATTTTTCTGAATATCAGCATGTTAGTTCGGGTGCTAGTTCTTCTCAACAAATTATTTCATTTTTCCAATAAGGTTATTCATCAGATGAATCTAACCATGATGGTGATAATGACAACGATGATGGAAATAGTGATGATTTAGTTGAAAATATAGATTATACGGTAGATGATGATGTTGTAAAAACTATCACTGATGAAGTATTTAAGGGACAATCATTTCCTAACCGTTCTCACTTTAGAAGCTTTATAAGTGATGTAGCAATTAAATATAATTTTAGTTGTTCAGCTAGTGTTATGAATAATGCTCGTAGAATTATATATAGTTGTGATCATCCGAATTGTAATTGGAGAGTATATGTCAAATTTATTGGAAATGGTGATATAGTTAAAGTTAGTACATTAGAAAATCGTCATTCTTGTTTAGGGAGACTTAGTACAGGAAGTCATCGACTAGCTACCGCTGCATAAATTAAGACCATGATAATTGACATTATTAGAGATAACCAGTCATATAGTCCATCACAAATTGTTAAAGATATATATAGAGAGCACCGTATACAAGTTAGTTATTCCAAAGCCTGGAGAGCCCGAGAGACGACATTAGCTGAAATTAATGGTAGTTATTATGAGGCATACGCTGGTCTTGAGGAGTATTGTTATAGAATTATGGAGACAAATTCAGGTAGTACATATTTTATTAAAACTGCCAAAAATAATAGCTTTCAACAAATTTTTATTTGTTTTAAGTCATGTATTGACGAATTTGTAAGGGTTGTTTACCGGTTATTAGTACTGATGCTACATTTCTTTCGTCTAAATATCAAGGTTCCCGCCCAATACCCAGATAGTCTGGTGGAAGACGTGATTGTATTGGAGGCATTTCAGGTTCCCGCCCAATACCCAGATGATCAACACGAGTCACAAGTTCCTCCTTAAGAAATTAACTTTGTGGGGGAAGGTTTATCTCAGGTTGTTGCAAATATTGTTGGTATACACCACTCTGAAATATAAAACTTGTAAATTAAATTTTTTTATCATATCTATGTATATGTCATTTTTAAGGTATAATGAAGTCATACCAAATCATGCATGCCATCGACAAAAGCACGCAAAGTATAATCATCTACGGATCTACTCTTGAACATTTGCTCCTCATATTGGTATACTCGTTTGCTCATAAGAGGGCATCCCCACCATTGCCTATAGTACAGGTTACCAATGTCTGCATAATGTAAACAAAATTTTAGCAAACTATTTATACTAAATCAATACGAATAATGAGTAACTTAGAACTTACATTCCTCAGCAGATCTTAGCCCGGGAGACATGTCCCTCACACTATAATTCTCGAATCGATTATTCCAATCAACAATGAGACCAACGATTCGTTGTATTGCATTTGCTGTCTCATAATCGACTGTCGGTGAATCATCGAAAATTATTTGACTCATCCCGAATTGTCGAAGAATACGGTCTGCTGGATGGTACATGGTGAACCGATCATATATAATATAAGATCTGTGTAAACTAAACGAATATGATGTCCTCTTGATTTCTGGAGCATCATCTTCACATGTGTAAGGTAACCAGGTAACCTATTTAATGATATTGTATCAAATATATGTGATGTTTATCTACGATCAAAACTGTAATAATTTAAAGATATTTATCAGATATTTAAAAAATTACCTCATGATACTGCAGTGTATCAAATTGGCTACGATAAAGTGATACACTCCTGTATTGGTAGTGTTGATAATCCACTACATCTGTAGGCCATCGCATAGCAACCGAAAATACTCCAACATCATTGAGAATGCTAGTAACAGGCTTACTAATATAGAAGTGCTCGTAGGACCAGAACTATAAAACAAAAATATGACATTAGTACAAACAAAATTTGCGTATAAAAATACTCTAACTAATTTAGGTCTTTCATTCATACATGAATCAGTGAAATACATCCACAAATACTCTTGCGACTGGATCTCACAAATTCTGTCAAAATTTGCGTATAAAAAGGCAGAGTAGCAGCTCCCCATGTATGCTGAGTATGTTTTGTCAAATCATCCAAGAATGGTATAAGCTGCACATTTACCATATTTTTTGATGCATCGGAAAATAGAATTGCACCACATAAACAGAGCAGATACGCTCTAGTGCAACGAATGACCTGAAAATATTAAGTGTTATATAAACACTAAATTAAGTCATAAACAAATCTTACTAATTAAAATACATACCCGTATTTCATCTACATCAACCACCCCGTCAATAGTGTGACGTAGGTCCATGAATGTAACACCCCGTTCCGCTCAAGCGGACTGCCGTTTCAAACGGCAATAGTGCAGCTGTCCCGACCCGCTTTGCCTCAAACGAGAAGCAAAGGATATCCAGACTTGTCCCTACAGGAATTCGGCTTAGGCTTTCAGAGGCTCGCTCAGGCGTATCGCTCTACCGAGGCGAATCATCGCTAAGGTGGGTGGCTACGGTTAACTTGTCTTTGCTTACCCAGCACACATAAAATCTGGAATATTTATGCTAGTCGCTAGGTGATTCACCCCTGCATGCTAATAAATCCAACGCACCTAGCTAAGGGAATAATCCTAACTTGTATTGCTTATGTTAGAACATGGAAATTGAAATACTGCTTGTATTCAGACCCTCTCATGCTAAGTCCCTAACGATTTCATCTCTCGGCTTACCTTCGGGTCCGAGCAAACGTGTTTACTTGTGTTCCTTAGAAACACATGCTTGACTGCTTATGAAATGCCTAACGCTATTATATTGTGCAATGTTTAAGCAATCCTGAATGCATGAATGGAACGTAGATGCAATATAAATGAATCATGCTATACTGCTTGTCTTGTACTCACGTAGCCTCCGGGCGATAAATCACGTAGCCTACGGGCGATAACTCACGTAGCCTCCGGACGATAATCACGTAGCCTACGGGCGATAATCACGTAGTCTCTGGGCGAATGAATGTTATTGTTCGATCACGGACAACTTGTGCACAAGGTATAGTTCCTGCGGGCGGCTGCTGGGGCACTGGCACCATTCCGGCTCCGGACGGAACTCACGTTTAGTCTCACGTACTTGGACGGGGTGGTATGCGGCGCCTCTCGTATTTGCACGTAGCAAACCATCTCCGTCACAGACTAGTCCATTATGGCAATCAAGCCAGTGATCATCAAGTATATTTGAACCTGTTGCATACTAACTTTTGTCTTCGTGGCAGGAAAGGCATGGTAAGTTGTGCAGGTGATTCTGATAGTCAGGTAAAAGACACCAAACGGTGTGAAGTATATTTCAAGTAAATCATTGTATGCAACACACCTGATACTCCTGTAAATTGTATACTTGAAACGTGATCTTGCCCACAACATCGTGTTTGCATATGCTATGCCTCTTTAGTATTATACTTGCCCGTGCTCAGATTTATAATGTTTGCCTTGGACAGGGAAGGTAAAATGGTAAGTCTCGCCGTGTTTCCTCTAATATCGCACGGCGCACTGCCCGACACGTTAGGCTATTCAATCTTTGCATGAAACTGATTCTAGGCGACTAGAAAGACAACTTAATAGTTGGTGCACGGAACTTGTATTACGTGTTTGGATTTGTCGAGCGGGCGAGTAGCTTCCCCACCAGTGCATTCAATGTACTGATAATCCACCAGTTTGTATGCAGGGTGCGGGAGAACCTCGTTCGGTGCGGATGCCTCCTTCGTGCGTGCTAAGGTGTGGACATCACTCCGAAGCAACGATGCGTCCGGGACTGAAGCACATATACAAGACATAATGTTGTGAACATCGCTCGAACTCGCCTGGACATCGTCTGTACAATCATTCCACAGTTGTAGCCACTTGGCACGCTTTTACTGTTTCAAGAGAGAGAGACTTGAGCGACTTGTAATCTCGGCTATACGCCGCCTGTAATACTTGTTTATATCAATAAAGAGCTTGCTTTACTTCAACTTGTGTTTCAATGCTTCCGCTATATTGTCGACTCAGTGAACCTGTTACCGATCGCCTATGCGTTCATGACTCCGCTGCACTCGGACAATCTGTGCGACTCTGTGGCTTAGAACTCTTACCGCCAGCCAATGAACCCCGGCCTTGCACGTGCGTGGCTCACGCTCGTGCGACATCACGCCCGGATGGGTCAAGCGATCGTTCCGCGGGAGCGCTGGCGAGGGTGATTCCCGCCTAGCGGGAACGGCCGATTGCCTGCGGGAGATCGGGGCATGACAATGAAGTTGCCACGAAGCCATGTAAACTTCACAAAATTACCGTCTTTTATACCAGATGGAGGGGTAACACCGAGATACCTCCTGATCAGATCAGATCCCTTTAAGTGCAGATCAAAATATATAGCGTCATATTTAGTAGGGTGATCGTCATCTCGCCGAATGAGAGTTGGAAAGTGTTGCGTTCAGGCCACCAACGCTTCACAAGACTTACAACTAAATGAAGATCGTGGATTAAATATCTAACACGATGCTTTTTGGACAAAATTTAGCTCCCACGTACAATAATTTATTTTGGTCCGCCAATGTACATGGATCCGGGTTCGTAAACGAAGATCATGGTCGTATAACTATAAAAAATATATGCATTATATTTTGTGTGTAAATTACTTAACTTGCAAACTTATAATTAAAAAAATTACCTCGCCAGTAAATATTCGACTAGATATGTGGTCTTCACGTTGCTTAATAATAAGGTCGGTAGTCGGTCCACCGGGAATACGACCGTCATTTTGGTTAGCCATCTAAAAAAAAAATTATAGGGAGAAGGGGGAGTGTTGTGAGAAGGAGTGCTGTGAGGAGGAGGAGGAGGAGGAGGAGGAGGAGGAGTTGGGGTTTATTTATAGGGAGAATGGGAGCTTTTGGAGGGAGGGGAGGGGAGGGGATGGGAGGGGGGGGGTCTCCGAGGAGAAGGGGGGGGGGGGGTCTCCGAGGGAGAGGGGGGAGAGGGGCTCGCCAGTTGGCGAGCTTGCCCAGAGCCCGCCAACTGAGTTGGCGAGTTCTTCTCAAACTCTGGGCACCGCCAACTCAGTTGGCGAGTTGTCCCCCTCCCTGCAATTCCAACAAACCCCTCATCTTTTGCGCAATTATCTGATAATTTATTACTTTATTTGAAAAAATATTTTATAGGACAAATAAGGTGTGTATTTATGATATTTTAAACAAAATTTCTTGCTTTCCCTTATTAAACTCCGATTTGGAGAATTGAAAAAATGGAAGAAAAAAATTAATTAAACAAACCCTCACTTAACCCTTTATGACTCAACTTCATAAACTTCCACCCTCAAACCAAACATAATTTTTTTTATTCCCCTCACTTAAGTATATTCACCCTAAAACCAAGTAGACCCTTAGGCCACATTTTGTTCACGGGATAGGGAGCTTGGAAAAGAATAAGTCATCAATTTCCTATGTTTTTATGTCAAAGAAGGTGCGCAGAAAAAGAAAATAATTCATAAAGAAAAGAAAAACAGGAAAAAAAAATTCTACTCTTCCCATGGATTTATTTTTCCACTTATAATTATTCATTTTCTTTCCATTTTTTTAGACCTTTCCAAATATCAATTTTCTAAACAAAATTATAATTTTTCAAAGAAAATAAAAGAGTAAAGAATTAATTTCATTAGGTTCAAGATATGCACTCAAAGACACTCGTCCGTGTTGTACTTTTTCACATTTCATTTTATGAGAGCGTTGTTGAAAAAAGATTCTGTACTTTGCATACATGCCATGAGATCAAGAATGAAATAATTATATAGTTAATATTTTGTGTTTTGTTCGTCTCCTTGAAAGTTCTCCTATTTTGTAGGGGTAGTTTGAGCCATTCTTAAATATTCTAAACAAATTGTTGCTATTTTTTTTCGTGGGAAAACAAATGTATGAATCTATGATATGGCAATTTGAAAGTATTAAAGGTTCCTGTATTAATAATTTACATGTTTGCTTATTTAAAATATGAATTACAACAACATCTGTGCTATTTGGCATCGTCTCGTGCACGTTTCCCATGCACGCAAGAGTGACGAGGAGGCCAGGGAGACTGTCAGGGAGGCCTTTGACGGAGCAGGAGAGGGGTAGGCCGAAGTAGTAGAGGAGGAGGTGGGAGTCGTCGTCGGTGACGGAGAAAGAGGTGGTGGAGCAGGAGGGGGGGGGGGGGGGGGGGGCGAGGTCGGCGGCCCCGACAGAGCAACATGGGTAGGACGGTAAAGAGAGGGGGTAGGGGGATTCGGCGTCGACGGCGGAGCATGATGGGAGGGAGGGCAGCGGATCCGCCGCGGTTGACCGTGCGCATGCACCGCGTGCCAGATATCGTTTCCGTTACAACAATGTGTGGAGCTAAAGAAATGGGTAGAAAATATTTACAACAACATGTATGGGATTCATGAGCATCAACAATTTGTATAACTTAAATTCAATTTCTTTATCTTCTATTCTATTTGCTTCAATCATATTATGGTGGTTGTATGTTTGAATAGCCCAATTGAATGTATTTCATTTGGAATAGTTTTTTGCACGAGAAACAAATAATGTGCATCTCTATATTAGCAACTAAACTTATTACTTGGGGGTAGACCAATATAATTTTTTCCAAAATTATAAGTTTGCCACTCTTAAAGTTACTTGAGGCTAGTCCAAATTTTTATCATTGATAATTACAAGTTTACCACCAAAATTCACTCGGGACTGTTATAATCAGGACTGTCAAATTTTTGACAGTCCTACCACTTGGAAGGTGACAGTCCTACAAATTGTTAGGACTGTCATAATTTTGACAGTCCCACAAGCTATGTGGACTGTCAAAATTTTGACAGTCCTAATTTTAAATCACTGAAAATTTTATATAAAACTAGGACTGTCAGGATTTTGACAGTCCCACAAACAATGAGGACTGTCAAAAGACAGTCCTCGTTTTAATTGTCAGGATATTTTTTTTTAGTTTTTTTTCTATTTAGTTAGTTTTGGATTTTGATTTTTTTTATTTAGTTTAACATCCAAAATAAAATATGTTATCATTGAAAAAAAAAAAATCTACCGTACGAATATTATGTCTGCCGTCGATCAGACTTCGAACGGCCATAACTATTTGTTTTCAAATCGTTTTTCGTCACACAATAGATCGATTTGTATATTTTCGACGAGAGTAACAAAATTCGTGTAGAGAGAAATTTCATCCGAAGTAAGACGCACATATTACAGACAAAAATATAAAATATAAAACTTTAAAGTTAGTTTTTTTTACTCGTGTAGAGAGAAATTTCATCCGAACAAAGTTTTATACTATTATTTAAAGTTAATATTATTTAAAGTAAAAAAGCTTTGTAGTGCCCTTAAAAAAACTTTGTAGTGCCCAATAATATTATTAAAATTATATAAAATCTTAAATTATATATATATATATATATATATATATATATATTTATATGTGTTTAATTAGATAATAGTATGTGTTAATTTTGAATATGTGTTTAATTAGATAATACCGTTTGCTAATTTAAATATAATTTAAATTTTGAATATATTTTATATTTTTTTTGGGATACGCAAGAAGAAAACACGCGCGGTAGTTATTTATTTGATTTGTTTTATATTAGAAATTGATGTTATACATACCGTTTAGATGGTTAATTTTTTTAGTCGTTTATAAGCCGCATTATAATAATAGACATGGTGCATCATGTCGAGTGTCTTTGTGTGCACCATGATGATCATATTTAAGTGCAAACTAGATACTTTCACGTGCGTTGCATGTAAAAAAAGAAAAAAAATTTCTACGATATTATTGAAATATATAAATTTAAACTATGTTAGAATATTTTAAATATAATTTGAATATATTTGAGTTATAATTTATTATAACTATGTTTTTTAAATTTTGAATATGTATTCAGTTAGATAATATTATTTAGTTTGTTTAAATATAATTTAAATTTTAAAATATTTTAGGATTTATATATGTTCAGGCTGTTGGAAAGATTTTTGATATTTTTTTCAACTACTTTGAAAAAAAGATTGCGGTTACGGTAATCATTTTTTTTAAATTAATTGGTTGATGATATATATACGATTTAGACGGCTTAACTTGAACGCCGTTTCGTATTATAATAGTTAAGATAGAGATTAGCAAATAAAAACAGAAAAAAATAAAAATGGGACGAAGTTCAAAAAGCAAAAGCGAAAAGCAGAAGCAATGTTCGCATAAATAGCCCCCGCCTCCCTCGTCCTCAGCGGAAGCTGCAGAAAAGAGAGGAGCAGCAGGAAGAAGAAGAAGAGGAAGATGGTGAAGGTCCGGATGAACACCGCCGACGTGGCGGCGGAGGTCAAATGTCTCCGGCGGCTCATCGGGATGCGCTGCTCCAACGTATACGACATCACTCCAAAGGTCTAAACCCTAATCCTAACCCTAGCCCTAATTTTTCTACTATTTATCAAAACCCTACCTGTAATTTTCTACTATTGGTTGAGCTATGGAACTATGATCAAAATGAGCCGAAAGTTGTCGGCTTGACCGCTAAAAGAGGCATTTCTGAAGTAATCGAGACAATTTTCGGCATTTTAAACTTGGAAGAGTCGAGTGACATGGGGTTGATCTGATGGGGATGTAGTTAGTAAGAAGTAGAGTACTGGCTGAATTAGAAACATCAATTTATAGAGTTTCTGTCTAACGAAAATGGCGAAGAAAATCTAGCCCGACGGAACGACAAAGTTTTGGTCATTCTCTAGTGCTAATTCTAAGATTTTAACGTATCTAGGTCTCCCGGTCAACAAATGTACCACATATTATGCTTTATATATCGTCCGGAACCGATAAGTTTTTGGCCATTTTGGCTCGGAATTGTGTGCTACATCACATATTGCTATTGTTTTTAACGGGAAGAAGATGTGATGGCTTCATTTAAACTTCCATTTCGCTTGTAAATACTGCTGAGATTCTTCTTTTGCAGACTTACATGTTCAAACTAATGAACAGCAGTGGAATTACGGAATCTGGGGAGAGTGAGAAGGTTCTTTTGTTGATGGAAAGTGGTGTCAGGTTGCACACAACTCAATATGTCCGGTAAGATCATTTGCAGCAACAACAATTCTCTTGTTATTGTTATCAAAGCATTCTTGTTTTAATAAAAGCGCACCGTGTTGTTTGGTGGTATCTTGACTAGAAATGTTTTATCACAATGCAGGGACAAGCATACTACTCCTTCCGGATTCACTCTTAAATTGCGCAAACACATACGTACAAGAAGGCTTGAAGATGTTCGGCAACTTGGATATGATCGTGTATAACTCTAAATTGCTTTGATTTTCCTATTTATGCTGCTGGACTCTGCTTTTGCCGAGGATATTTAACTACCCTGTATTTTACATCTACAGATTATCCTTTTTCAGTTTGGGTTAGGTCCCAATGCTCACTTTGTCATTCTGGAGCTCTATGCCCAAGGAAATATCTTATTGACCGACTGTGAATACACTGTCATGACACTTCTCCGCTCTCATAGGTGTGTTGCTATGGACTCCCAATCTCATGAAAGCGATGTTATGTGTCATTACCATATCTAGTTTTTGAGTCTTTGCAAACTCATGAGTATTCCATGAAACGGATCTCGTTTGTTGTTAGATCCAATTTTCAGGACATGATACATAGAACTTATAAAGATCCATTTAGAAGGACTATCTAGCTATTACTGGGTGTTCGTCTCTCTCTCTTCTTTTTTTGCTTAGAAGGTTCAGGTTATATTTGCATGAAGGAAATCATCTTGTCAATGTTCATTCTTGAGTAGATGCCGGCTACTCTTCCTAGGGAGTTAATGATGGTTAATAAGAACAGAGTTTTTTTACTTTTTATTATTTTCATCCATGGTGTTTTGATGTTTTCTCTACATTTAGTTGACGTAGTTTACAAATGCTGAAGTTAGTTTTCCAATGGTTCATCATTATAAAGCACCATTTCTTGCCTTTGATACGTAATAACAAGATCAATAACTTATGCACATCTAATGTAAGTCTGCTTGTTGCAGAGATGATGATAAGGGCTTGGCAATCATGTCACGCCACCGCTACCCTATTGAAGCCTGCCGTGTATTTGAGAGGACTGACTTTACAAAGTTAAAAGTGGCTCTCACTAATTGCAAGTCATCTAATAGTGATGAGGTATCTGAGGTTAATGCAGAAAACCAAAATTTTGCAGATAAATCAAAAGAAGTAAATGGTGGAAAAAATAAAAGCTTGCCAGTTCCAAATAAGAAAGGTAGTGATGGAAAGCACTCCAGTAAAGCTACTTTGAAGACCATTCTTGGGGAGGCTTTGAGCTACGGTCCTGCTCTCGCTGAGCATGTAATATTAGATGCTGGCCTGTTACCAAATATGAAAGTTGGGGACGGTTCTGATAGTAAAATCGACGAGGATATGATTCAGGCTTTGGAGCAAGCTGTCACAAGATTTGAAGACTGGCTTACAGATATCATATATGGGCAAAAAATTCCTGAGGGTTACATTTTGATGCAGAGTAAAACTGCTGAGAAGGAGAAGAATAAGCTTGCACCTGTCCAAGAATCTACTACAAATAAGGTTAATCGAGTTCTTTTATCATCATGCTTTGTTAGATGAATCAGATATAATGTTTTCCAGTACTGTCTGTCTATTGCACTTACAATGATGTTTCTCTTGTCATGATTTATTGCAACTGAGATGTAATAGACTTTGTTTACTTTCTGAATTCTATTGCCCTCACCTTCGCAAGATAAAGAAATGCGAAAAAGGAACTTCATAGCCCTCTAATGCACAATGTAACGGCCATTTTGGATCTGTCAGAGTGCCGAGTTACCAAATGGATCTCTGCTGCTACTCATAATCACGCTTTGATTTCTTTATTTCCAGATTGATTAATGTGGATGCACAGGCACACCAAAATTGGTGTTATGTTCATGTTGTGTTATTGTCAGAAACGTCGACATGGCAACAATACACCAAATTATGGACATGCCAATATCATAGTGTGTCCAAGCTGCTGTACCCTTATAAAGTTATCGTGCTAAATCCATATGTACAACATAGGGTGTAAATATGCACTTATCGGTTCGTAGTTGCAACTTTCTTTTGTTATTGTAGATGGACAGAGCAACCTCACATGTTAGTAGTACTTTTGTGATTATTCTCTAATGGTGAAAGCAGACATGCCATATGATATCAAATTTAGTTGTAAAACAGGCCTTTTGAGCTTATCTTTATTAAACTTGCAGGTCTATGATGAATATTGCCCTATACTGTTAAATCAGTTAAAGTCCCGCGAATGCATGAACTTTGAGACATTTGATGCTGCACTAGATGAGTTCTATAGCAAAATTGAAAGTCAAAGGTCAGAACAGCAACAAAAGGCAAAAGAGGGTTCTGCAGTGCAGAAGCTTAACAAGATACGTTTGGATCAGGTTCTCGTTTTATATTCTAGACATTGATTGTATAGTCATTAGTTATCCTCACTATTCATTCTTTAATTACTTAGTGAACCTTTTCTTGTTATGTCAATCATAGTACTGTTATATCAACTGCCTCTCCATTCATTGAATGCAATACCGGCTTAATGAAGTTTCCTTGTTTTTCTTTACTATTTGGGAATTGGTATACATACTAATGACCATATCTTTTGCTGACGATGTACCTACCAGACTTGCATCTTAAAAGTTCAGACGTTCTTTTGTAGGAAAATCGTGTGCATACACTAAAGAAGGAAGTGGATCACTGTGTTAAAATGGCAGAACTGATTGAATACAACTTAGAAGATGTGGATGCAGCCATTCTAGCTGTTCGCGTTGCACTTGCAAATGGGATGGATTGGGTGGATCTAGCTCGTATGGTGAAGGAAGAGAAAAAATCTGGAAATCCAGTTGCTGGACTCATTGACAAGCTCTATCTTGAAAGAAATTGCATTACACTACTATTGAGTAACAACCTTGACGACATGGATGAGGATGAGATAACTTCGCCTGTTGACAAGGTACTGCTTCAATTCTGGTATTCTTTTTCTGCCTCTGCTTAATTTTTTTTTCCATTTTTACAAATTAGTGTAAGACAAGGATAACTACATTCATTTCTGCTTATTTCATGGCATTGCAGTCATCCGAGCTTGTTTTTATACTATTATACCATGCGCAAACAGACAATATGCTCCTGGCAACTTTATTGAATGCATATTAAACTCTCTGATTGTGTGCAATCATTTTCTTTAATGTTTCATTCTAAAGGACAGCTTCAGCCAGGTGCAGGCATGCAAGTACTGGAACATACTTGCCTGGTTTGGAGTGTAGTGTAGCATCCAGAATTTCTGTTAAATATTATATGTAATAGTAATTAATAATTAAGAATCTCATTTTGTGGGATTTCTTCTTCTTTTTCATTCTACTTGTCCCTTCATCCGTCTGTTTGTTCTCTTCTTTACCGTGTCTTTGAAAGGCTTTACTTCCCAACTTAAAGCTTCTTGGTACTTTCTTAAGCAATGATTTCCCTTTGAGCAAATTAATTCTAATGACATTAATCATTTGAAGCATAGGAATTCATCTGAGGAAGTATCTGATTTAAAGTTTGGTTTCCTTCTCATCTCATCCATTTGATGGATTTTACACTAGTAATTACTTCTTTTGATGATGAGTGATAAATGAAATGGGGTAAACAATATACAATATTGTAAATGTCAGGTTTAGTTATTCCTTATCTATACATTTTGTTCCTGAACACATGTTTTCCGTGGTTCTCTGTAATTTGAGATGAGTACAGGAGGTGAACATCATTCTCCTTGCTGAGAATGTGTAAGATGGTCAGTTGTGTGAGCTCCACACAAGAATTGAGAAAGTTCTTTTACGGCTGTTTGTCAACATTTTCTCGTGCCAATTCCAAGCCAAGGTAGCGAGCAGTGTAGCCAAAGGCGTGACTAAGACGCGCCTCGTAGCAAGATGCACCATCTATATCTCTTACCTCACTAGGCGAGGCGCCTTTCTCCAGGCGTGCCTCGCAGCAAGATGCCAACAAGTAAAGGTGTGCCCATGCCGCCTTTTGTATTTGCTCTTTATTGTGGCTCTATGGGCTCACCTGACAAAAAATGGTAGTGATGGTGTATTGGTAGTGATGATGATTTGATGGAGTTTGATGAAGATGATGATTGTTTTTTGGTTCTGCTTATTTTACAATTTGTGTTCCTTTCATTTTGTTACTATTTGTTAGAGAACATAAATTCTTGTTAGTTCTGTTAACTACTGCTATTCTGCTTGTTCACTTGGTTATATTTTAATATGTTTTTGTTGGTTTAATATGTTATTTGGTTTTATTTCTTACATTACTAATTTATTTATTATTTTTGCATCTTGTTTCGCTTAGACGTGCGCTTTAAGTGCGCCTTGCACCTCAGGTGATATCAATGTTCTAAACGGCGGTAGGCGGGTGCGTGACGAAAGGTCCACCTACTGCCTAGGACGTTTAGGCGCCGTCTAGGCGCTTCCTAGGCGTTTGATACATTTTTGATATTTGTTTACTATTTTACCACTCTTTTTGCATAATATGCATATTTTAAGGTTTTTTTTTATGCGTAGCTAAGTTGTAGAACAAAGATTTATGAAGTTTAAGTTATGTAAAAGTGACTCATAGGTCCATAATGCTTGCAAAACTATTTTACCAAAACATCTAGTCAGATATTGCTCCGTCTAGGCGTTCGGCTATACTACTGCCTAACTCATTCTACTACAGAATTTGAATTAGAGTACACCGCGTGCCACGTACTCACTTCTGCCTATGCAGCCAAACCTCTGTTGGCCGTCTACTCCATCGCCAAGGCGCCAACAACAGAAGTGGTGAGAAGAGCGACCACCTACCGCACCATTTAGAACACTGGACGATATGGAGCCTTAGCACCTTTGACTACCTTGGCTATGAGTAAGATTAGGGCCTTGAAATTCCTACCTTCTTGGTCATGTGCTTTAAGCTCATGCAATACCCATCAACACTGTTCAAGAATATTATTGCAATTCTTCAGTTAAATAATTCCGGTCTACAGGGCTTAGTTGAGATCTGTATCTAGAGTTTGTAATATAATACATTAGTATGGCCTTAAGGGATATCAACTGTTGCCACGGAAAATGGTTAATCTGGATATTTAAGATGTACCTTTTCTATCTTATTCCTAAAGCCAAGGTTGTGAAAAGCGCTAGGCGCTAAACGGCGGGTAGCCGCCGCCTAGTGCCTAGCCCGCCCAAGCGGCTGCCCAGACGGCCGCCTAGATCTAGGCGGTTCAAAAAAATAAAATAAAATCTAAAAAACCTACTGAAAATTGTAGAAAAAAGTCCATAAAATCCTAAAATATGTATAGTTGAGCGTCAGGGGGACTAGACGGGCCCCTAGGCGGACATCGGACGGACACCTTTTAGAACATAGCCTAAAGCCGTCAAATACAACATTTGGTTGGACAATGTTGGAGGTGTAAAATGTTTTTCTAAGAAAAAGTTACATTTGAACAATTTTGATATAGTTAAGGCAAGCTTTCCTCATAACTGTTTGGAAGTGAGCTTTTATAGTCAGAAAATCCCTTTGAATTCTTAAGAGCCATCTACATGTGTTATATATGTTATAAGACTTCTTTGTTTAGATGTTCATTTTCTTCTTCTGCAACTTTGGGCCATTTCTACAGTGTTCTTTTTTGTTTCTGTCATCCCAAGTCCAAGGAAAAAGAACTATGTCATATTTGATGGGCAGTGACATCCAATGCATTTTCAGGTGGAGGTTGATTTGGCACTTTCTGCCCATGCAAATGCACGCCGCTGGTTTGAATTAAAGAAAAAACAGGAGAGTAAACAAGAAAAAACTATCACAGCTCATGACAAGGCTTTCAAAGCAGCAGAAAAGAAGACTCGACTCCAACTAGCTCAGGTATTCTTACAAAACAATTGAAGTATTTTCCTGAGTTTAGCTTGATGTATTTTTTGAGGGAAGTTTGGGTCTAAACTGGCTAGCGAAAAGGAATTCTATTCATATTACCTTAAATTTTTTTTCTCCCATATTATTTTACATTCTAATAAGGAATATGTTTGTTAAGGAAATAAATTTCAATGGCATGCCATGGATATATGTTGAACATAAGAAAGTCCACAGGACAACTTAATAAGTTATGACTGCCGGAGGTTTGGCCTCTCATGGTGTGACTTACTTGCTTGTCAGTAGTCAAACTGTATAATCTCAATGGTATACTCAAAGAATTTTGAGTATCTTATTTGGTGGTACTTTTTCAGTTTGTTTGTTTGTTTCAGAAGCACCAAGATGATATCTTTTGCTAACTGGAAAAGTCTAATATTGTAGATAAATTGAACCTTGTTACATCAAGATGGAGTCATCTATTGACCTTGTTTCATAAAAGTAATTTTGAAATTTTTGTGTCGAACTAACGTCTTCCCATAGATATCTGGTCTAAGGACTTTGCGGGGTCACTGAAGCCTTCATTACTTGGGACTTGTTCTGTTCAGGGATCTCATTGTGAGTGGATATGACTTTCATAGTGATGGCGATGGTAGTGGTAATGCTACAAGTATTGGCAACTAAACACATATCAAGATTTCGTCTCATTTATTGAACTATGACTTATAAATACCATAGTTTGCAGTTTCGGTTGATACCGATACGTATTGGCCGTATCATATCGGCTTAGGCGTGTCCCTGTTCGATACTGACTACTACTTATACTGGCCGATACCGACGTTTTTTTTTTTTTGGTGAGGGGGGGGGGGGGGGTTCTCTTTTCTAGTCAATTCGCCAGATAAAAAATGAATAAAAAAGAGAGAAGTATGAAAAGATAGTGTCAACACAATGATTCGGTTGTGCCGAGGATCGATAATGTTATATTTTGTTGATATGATTCCTTACAGGAAGTAACACTATAACCATTACTATTTATTGAAGTTGTACACCGTAAAATCACAACATTCATTTAATATTATTCAAAACTATTTATTGTGGTTATACTATGTAGAAAGGCAAGTAAACAAACAATACAATCTATTGCGAGTGAACAATTCAACAAGGTTGAATATTATTTCATTTAAAAACTAACGAGAAACAACATATAATATATAAAATTATGTCTAAATGTGTGAAATATTTTTCTAGCTTCTGAAAATACTTTTGATCATTTTTTGCTTTTCGAAACGGAGAGAAGAAAACTATATTATTTTTCATTAATTTTTTTTTACAAAAACATAACCTGATGACAGTAACTGAATCCAGTAAATAAGGATTGGAATTCTGGTTGGCAGTAATAATGAAAAACATGACCAGCTGAGCTTGGCAGGATAATTCTGACCTTACTGGGAAGATTTTATGCTAGACTGGAATTCTGGTAACCGACCAGTATCAATGATTTTCTCAGATGATGTAGATCAATGGCTTATATAAGTTGTAATACATGGAGACTAGATAAAAAAGTCACAAATGTTGATTAAAGTAGGGAGTCTGTTCTACTAGAATGGTTGAGCATAGCAAGTAAAGTCGCATCTACATTTTCTTCTGAACTACTAAAGCAGGAGCAGTACGTACTCTTTATGAGATTATATATATCCTCCTAGAGGATGCTACCATAATTGTCAATAAAGTGCTGCTAGTACAAATGACTTCTTCATAGTGGATGGAAGGAAAAGATTGCAAACAAATGGACACTAGACACAGAAGTCCAAAGTGTGATTACAGTAGAGGGTTTATTCTTTTAGTGTTGTGCTTTATAATGATGGACTACTTTTCGTTTAGTAGGGATTCTTATTATGGTTGAATCATGGTAAATATCATCCATCTGTTTGCAGGAAAAAACTATTGCTACGATTTCTCACATGCGCAAAGTTCACTGGTTTGAGAAATTCAATTGGTTCATCAGCAGTGAAAATTATTTGGTTATCAGTGGTCGTGATGCTCAACAAAATGAGATGATAGTCAAGCGATATATGTCCAAAGGAGATCTGTAAGTAGATTTCAGTTGAAAATTATTCTCCCTAGGGAATTGTTGAAATAGATGTTTTGTATACAGCTTCTCTGACATATTATCTTATTTTACTAATTAATGGCAACCAACTTGGGTACAAAACTGGGTTACCTTATTGCCTCACTTTTTTTATTATTAGATCCCTTTATCTTTAACATTTTACTTTCCCCCCAAGAAAGGCAATGTAACATGCATGCGACTTTTCAGTCTGTTCTTCTATATATAATTTATTTTCTTTCTTTACATTATCATGTGTATGTTTGATACTATTAATCCAAGTGAACAATTAACTTTCTTCAAGGAAGTTTTGTTAGTGCCTCTACAAGTATAGTTCTCCTATTGTTATCATATCGTATATGATGCGAAGGGATATAAGTAGAGCTCTTGAAAGTAAATCAAACCAGACTTTGCATAAAGTACAAAAATGTCAGCTAGGACCCCCCGAGGAACATAGCCACAGATGAGATATCCAAATGCTTGTGCTTACAAGTTCTGTGTGAGGCTTTTAGCTTCTTCATTGTGGATACCTCCTTTGTTCGTTCTAATTGTCTGTGAAGGTTTGTCCCAGGGCATTGTTGTTAAACCAATTCTTTTGACCCACTGGAAAAGAAGCACTTTTCTACACGTAATATACTTGTTAATTGTAGTTGGTAATTCTCCCCCAATTGAGGTAAGCTTAGAAGAACCTTAATTGGGCCATGGTGCTTGTTGTCTCCAAGTTTTCATGAGATGAGACAGTCATAGGATGTAGAAGATCATAGGAACAGAGAACAAATGAACGAGGACCATTGTGTTAAAGATTATTAGGTACCAACAAAATATCAAGCATGTGTATATATACACGATGTGAAAAACTTTATATCATCTTTGCTGATTCGGAAAACCCAGCAATTCTCTCCAAAGATAAAATGATCAACTCTGTGATGAAGGTTCAAAGTTATACCTCTGTGTGTGTGGGGGTGGGGGGAGGGTTAGATGACTTGATCTGTCTTCTTTGTTATTTTCTCTTTTATTCTGTTAGTTCTTAATTGTAGTTGGAGAGGGTGGGCACAAGTTGGATAGTGCAGCTAGAATATAGGATAGAAGGGCCTTTGGTTTCTGAACAAGAGCATATTGTGCCAACATAGGTTTACTCTTTAACTAAGAAGGTTGGTTTGAGTGCTATTGGCACTTGATTTATCCTATTTTCATCTGAATCAAATTAAACTTAGAGTTGATTTCCTAGCCGTGTTGTAAGAAAGCACCCCCTCTTTCAACAAAAGTATTGATCAAACTTTTTACCTGTTTTTGATTTAATGACCACCCTCTCTGCATGATGCGAACTTCCTAGTAAGAAAACCTATCAGTGACAAGGGAGCTTGCTTACCATAAAACCTACATGCCAGATGGTTCAAGGGTGCCTACTCGTCCAATCATGTAAATTTAAGCTCATGCAATAAATGACACTTATTAGAACTCTCATGGTCATACAATAATTACATAGCACAATTCTAAATCAGGAAGGTTCACCAAAATATTGACTAGATTTTACAAGTGGGTGCTAGTCAATGTTGAGTTTCTGGCCAAGAAAATATTTTGCACTAGTGGGGCATACCATAGGGCTCTATGTTTAAAAAGCGCACTTAAGTGGCGCTTAAGCGCCGGTTTTGGAGACTTGAGCACCTCGCTTAGGGAAATCTCGCCCAAAAAATGGACCCGCGCTTAGGCGGCGCTTAACAGCGCCTCGCCTACCTCTTGGCGCTAGAAAAAGCGCCAAGCTTTAAAAAAAACGAAAAAAAATCGCTTGACCATGGTATTTTGATGACTATTTTGATGACTTTGTATTTTGATTATAGTATTTATATTGTGTCTTTGCTTGATTGATAATTGGTATTGTTATTCATGCATATACTAATAGGATTGTATGGAAAACATATTAAAATTTATGTAGATATAGAGTATTTTACATGTAGGTAGGTAAAAATGGGCGAAGCGCTAACTAAGCGGTTACTACTGGAGAGCAGCTCCTTAAGATCCTAATAGGCAATAAAGCAGTTTAGAAGAGGGATGGGTAATAAGATTGTATGAGCATCTCACGGGAGCATCAAAATGCGTCTTTAGACAATAAAGGGGTCCAGAAGAGAGGTAGATGATAAGATTCCATGAGCATGTCCTTGGAGGAATTGCAATTCACAATGCTTTCTTTTAATTAAAAAGTATATGTTAATATTTAAACAATTCTCAGTATGATAAATCCTGTATTTATTTATATGTATGTTTGCATTTGCAATTTCTCGAGTAAGATATTTCATCAATTGATTAAAATAAGAAATGGATTTTTAAATACGACGTAATATCTAATGAATTTATTAATTTATTTGTTTTAACTTTTTGATACATTCTTTTGTACAACAACCACAAAAACAAAGCCCTCATCCCAAATTTTTGGGTCGGCTGTTTAGATCTGTTTCTTCCATTCAGTTCTGTCAAGGGCCTTGTCCTCTGTAACACTCACAAAAACCATATCCTTTTATGACACATTTTTGTAGTTTCATCTCGTCACTTAAGCACCCAAGCTGGATTTTCTAAAATGGCCTGAATGCTAGTTATTAGACCTTGCTGGTTATCCGTCATGAGAGAACCTAGATTGCGTAGACATGGACACGGATCTGGGTAAAGACACAACGAATTACATTTTTGTAGAAACTTTAGGATACAGATAACATGTACAGTTGTATATACACTTGACAACGTATCCATATACATATTGTCTATAAGAATCTTAGTAATAGTTGTATTTATGCATGCTTCAGATAGTAGCTAGGTTCAACAAAGTTCTAGAAAGAACTTTCTTCAAAAGAAATGTTCCTTTCTAATATCTCAAATATGTTTCAACCTATCATGACCAAGAGAATCACTTCAACCATATTTTTCCATTTTGGGCCCTTGTGGAACCTAGACATGTGTAGACACATTCTACATGAGGTTGAAGAAATATGAACTATCATGTCGTGTACGTGTCAGACACAGACATTTTCCTCTCCAGGAATATCCTTGCAACTTAGGAGAGAACACAAGAAGTGTGATAAATAATTCGTATTTTCATTAATCAACTTACCATATTTGTAAAATCTACAACTTTTTTATTCATAACAGTTCTATGCACTTTGTGCTGCATCTGAAACTGAAAGTTGGATACTATTTTCTTTTTACTGCTGCATGTAACTGATTCTTCAGTTTGAGCCAGGTACGTACATGCAGACCTGCATGGAGCTTCTAGCACTGTGATTAAAAATCACAAGGCAGATCATCCAATACCACCTCTTACATTGAATCAAGCAGGATGTTTTACTGTAAGTTTAGCTACATTTGAATTTTTAATGCTATACCATTTTGACTTATGGTTTGAGAAGTTAGAGCCAATGTCAAGTTGGTGCAAGGTTTTGAGGTTTCATATAGTTTAGGTACTGAATTATAAGGACATCTTTACAGGTGTGTCACAGCCAAGCGTGGGATTCCAAGATCGTTACAAGTGCTTGGTGGGTGTACCCTCATCAAGTCAGTAAAACAGCTCCCACAGGGGAGTATCTTACAGTAGGTAGTTTCATGATACGTGGTAAAAAAAACTTTCTTCCGCCTCACCCCCTTGTTATGGGTTTCGGCATACTATTCCGCTTGGATGAGAGCTCTTTGGCCTCTCACCTAAATGAAAGGAGGGTAAGGGGTGATGATGAAGGTCTTCAAGAAATGGAAGGAGACCCTCGTAAACATCAAAGTGAGTCTGATTCAGGTGAAGAAATTGATGACGATGAAGGCACAAGTAAGGAATTGGGTCACGATTCTAGGTTGAACACAGATCATTATGGAGTAAAAGTAGATAGCACCCCTGATGCGGCTAGTGTTCCAGATATTTTACCTTCAAATCCTAGAATAGCTGTTGAATCTGAAGGAACTGTCAGAGATGCTGAAGGATACTCAGATAGCTTCCGAAATGAAAAATTATCTACAATTGATGAAACAAGTGAACCTTCCATTTCACCCCAACTGGAGGATCTCATCGATGTGGCTCTTGGCGTAGGTCCTGCTAAATTATCAAGCCAAAGTTCTGGTTTTGATGCTAGTCGATCATCTTTAAAAGAGGATGAGGAGGGTAGAAAAGGTGCACTAAGAGGGAAACCCTACATATCAAAGGCAGAAAGGCAAAAACAGAAGAAGGGTCAGAAGGATGGTAGTGATATTGCTAGTGGCAAAGAAGAAAGGAAGAAGAGTACTTCAGGTACTCAACCACATAACGATAGTGAAAAGATGAGGCCAGCTAATCCAAAGATCACTCGTGGGCAAAAGGGAAAACTTAAAAAGATGAAGGAAAAGTATGCAGAACAGGATGAGGAAGAGAGAAATATTCGCATGGCTTTACTTGCTGTGAGTCAGAAACATTGCACATTTATTTCGAGTCCTTGGTGATAATAATATGTTTTTGTTAATGATCATTAATTAGTCTGCAGGAAAAGCTCTCAAGAAGGAAAAAGAGACACAAGATCAGGTTGGAGATTCCAGCAAATCAATCCAATCAGAAACTGGTATAATACCACAAGCATTTGATTTTGCTAATGTAAAATTTCATATCTCGCATCAGAGAATGGATATTTGTCCCTTGACTTACATATAAATGTTACTGCAGCATTTAATGTTATGTATACCCATTGGCTTTGCAACATCATAATAGTGTTGGGAGGGAGAGAGCTTCCAAAGCTAAAACTAAAGTGGAGGGAATATTTGCCCAACTCCGCTTGAAGTGGATGAGAGAAAGAGAGGGAAGAACTGAAATTAGAAATTGAAAGAGCTTCCAAAGCTAAAACTAATTGGAGGGAATATTTGCACTACCCTGGTTGAAGTGGATGAGAAAATGTATGTGGTCAGTGTAGAACTGCTAATAGTATCTCTCTGGAGTTTGGCTATGGGTACTCCAATAGCAGTTACTAAGCTATGCAGTATACTTGCGGGTGTACAAAATCATGAGTTTTGGGTAATAGTGTGACATTGTTTTTAACTTGTGGGTCCTATTCCAAAATTCCTGCACTAGGTCAAACAAAACTAATGTAATGAATTATATGCTATTTTAAATTGATGACGTGTGATTAGGTTTTGCAACGTGGATGGTTGGGTTAGGTCATAATTTATTCTATCCTACATTAATAGCTGGGTTGAAAATCTGGATCAGCATGCAATCCATTCTTAATAGGGATCATGTTTTAGTTAGTTGTGACTATATAAAGTGGACCTAACTTTTAATGTAACATATGTCAGGTCCAATGTCCTTCCCATAATGAATTGGGTCAGAGCCATTCTTTGTCAATATGGTTGGAGTTCCAGTGTCAGTTTGGATCCATTTCAAAGCCATTGATCTGGATTTTGTATGGCTTAGTGTACAAATTTCTTCTGCTATTGTTTAATCCGTGACTAGGCTTGATCCGTGACTAGGCAATCCACTGGCATAACTCGCTTTCTCCATGCACAAAAAGGTATATGTTGTTGCACATATACTTCAAAGGTGTCGTGCCCATATTGGATTTTCTGGTACTTGGGTACTCCAATAGTTAAAGGGTAAATTTTGGATACATGTTCTACTTCTACCTATCCTAGATTTTGAATTACCACTTACAGTATCTAAGGCATATCAATGAGTTAAAAAGCAAAATATAAACATAGTGATGCTAGTGAGAATGAAAAAGTGCTTGGAGTAGGAATGTCCGTTAACCACAGTTGATCATTTTTGTATATGGACGAAGTTTTGTTCTCTTATTGCGAAGCAGCTCATAGCATTCTCTATTTTCATTTCTAGTCTTATTGCGAATCAGCTCATAGCATTCTCTATTTTCATTTCTAGTGATACGAACTTAATTTTTAAAATTTAAATTATTATATTTTTGACTTTTGTTATCTGTTTTAGGTAAATAAACTAAGGTTATATTATTTATATGCTTATTTATTATCATATTCCTGCCGTATCATATCCAACTTCTCCAAAATTGCCATGTTGCTATATCCTGATAGTCTCTTATAGTATCACCAAATATCCATATGCGACAAAGGGCATTTGTATAATTATGATTCTTTGACTTCCTATCAGTTCTATGTGTTACCTGCTTGTGTGTATCATGTCATGCTTTCTCACATTGTTAATAACATTTTCAATTCTCTGTGTTTTCTAAATGATGAAATTATAGTGCCTATATTGAAGGGTTACCAGTACATGAATATCTGCAATCTGTTCTTATTCAACATTTCTTCTACGGACATCTGTGTTGCTTGCATCACTTATATTTTCACATTACTCTTGATTCCCTTTCTGTTTTGATATATATGCTCTATACTACTCGTTGTGAAACATCCCTTTTCTCCTTAAGTGATTTTCTTCTTGCATGTTCTTTTGACAAAATTTATATGAAATATCTGATAATATCATTTACCTGAGATGACAGGTCAACAAGATTCCCTCAAGATATGTTACAAATGTAAAAAGCCAGGTCACCTTTCTCGGGATTGTCAAGAGTATAATTCTGAAAGTGGTCATGCCCAGACAATTACAAATAATAATGGCAATGGTGATCTTTCTGAAGACCATCTAGGTAAAACATCGGATAGAACAAGTGAGATGGATAAGATTTTGATTGAGGAAGATGGAATCCATGAGTTAGGGGAAGAAGAAAAAGAGAAACTCAATGATTTAGATTATTTGACGGGCAATCCACTTCTAGATGATATTTTACTATACGCTGTACCTGTTTGTGGTCCTTATAATGCTTTGCAAACTTATAAGTACCGTGTGAAAGTAACTCCTGGCAATGCAAAAAAAGGGAAAGGTATGCTGCAATTTCTTATGAATTTTTCCTTTAGCTTGATTGTTATGACTGTATATTTGTTATTTCCTTTACTTGTTTATTAGCATAATGATGATTTTTTGGCAGTTAAGTACTCTTTTTCACTTCATCTGTTCTTGTTAATGTCCTTACTCCTAAGCGTGTATCATACTATCATTATGTTGTGGATATATCAATGTTCTTTCTTTATTAACTAACCTGTATATTAGTATTAGGTTGATAGATGTAGTTATCATCTGTTTTTTTTTCTTTCTGAAGTCCCACAAATTTTAGAAACATGACAATGTTAAAACTTATATAAATCACTTCTAAGGGATTAAATTTGTCCCTACTGAGATGATTGTGTTTTTGCACCATGAAGGAAAATGGTGAATATTCTGGTCGTATAAATATGAAAGACACCATGTTTTGGATAAGCTACAGTTTTTTTCGAATTTCAGAAACCACTTTCATGTATCATTTTCTCACTCATGTTACCGCAGTAAATGCTACTTCTACGATATAACCTGATTCAATTGATAAGAAAATATCCTGATTTGGATTAAGTTTGTAGATCTGACTCATCATGGAATCAGGCTCAGATAGTATAAAGAATAGATCACTTCAGATTAATAAGAACAAAAACTTTATCCTAAATTTCTTTCCTAAACTCGACATCTGACTTAAATCCAAATAATGTACTTTCTTCAATAAATTCTACTGCAATCAAATCCTTCGATTCCTTAATAGTTGTTGGCCATCTCCAATCCAAACAATGCACGAGAGGGTTCCCTTTAATTTTCATGGAACTAAACCTCATTTATGGTGAGAACATTTAACTTTCATATAGTACATTTGTTCTGAAGCCTCTTTTGAGAAACCTAAGTATAACTGTACACGTCACCTTGTATTTGTTTCATCAATGTTATCGCAAAGCTTGCATATTTAAATGAATCATAAATTTTAGGGACTCTCTCTCTCCTCCAAATATTTCCAATATTCCAAGAAGCACTTGTTGATCGGATGTTAATCATAACAAAATCTATTATTAGACCTGAAACCAAATGCAACACGGTTTGTTATTAGGTATGCATGTACTTAGGACCTTTTTCCTTTTCTCAAGTCCAGAAAAAGAGTTTGATTTAGTATCGAGCCAACTTGAACCTGATATATTTACATCCCTACTTTTCCCATCAATTTGGAATCCATTAAGTTGTTGAACTTGTGGACCACTTTACTGTCAACCATTCTTGTATGAAACTTAAGATTATTAATTACAGTTTGGTGCAACATGCAACCCATCTCATGGATTTGTATATGTGGGTCCAACCTTGACATAAAATAAAATAAATGTACACACAATTTTGAAACCCCCTTTTTCTTCCCCTTCTGTCTTCCTCTCTTATCTCTTCTACAGTTGAACAGGTGTTAGCAGCAGAAACTGGGACGAGGTCATGAGGTTAGCCTTTCTCTCCTCGTCCCTCTTATCTCCCTCTGCCCCTCTCTTCTCCTTTCTTATCCTAACCATTTCATGCTGGCTGGTCAACATGCAGTCGGGGGCTTGTTTATAACTGGCTCAAAGGTTATGGCAGATTTGCCATGGAGAGGAGGCCACAATGAAACACCACCTTTTCTCTCCATGATTGACTCATTCCTAGATGAGATTGAGAAAGAGCAGCTTGACTTTGTCGCTGCTCTGATGTGATGTTCATTGTGGAATGGAGAGAAAGGAGAGGATTTTTTAGTGTCTAAATAACAACTACAGGAAGGAATCGTTATAGAAGTTCCCCCCCTAACTTTACCTTGCTTTTTGTAAAACACATACATGTTAAGATGCTGCTCATATCCTCATAGAATACATGTTGAGATGATTACGGCAATGTTAACATTGTTTTAAGGATTTTGTGTCTTATTGCCCAAACTGTCTTTTTTTTCCCCAACTTCATTCAGTTGAGATAAAACAAATACTTAATGTATACCTACTAAGGATCACTCCAATAGTAAGTGGCAAACTGACAACTTAAAGAAGTAACAATACGTGCATAAAGTCTCTGAGTAATTTATTGTAGTATGTGAAGTTGGATATTCATGGGAATGCCATTTTTTTCTGTTTTGCGTAATGTCTCAAGGGGATGAATGCAATAACCTATAGCAAATTGTATCATCATACCTCTTCTTCTAGATTCTTTATAGTCTAGGGGACTTGGAGGATGCTCCTTAGTTGCATGAACTTAAAAGCAAAAAGGTAGGTCTATTACTTGCTGACCATCTAGGTTTTAGGGCATAGCAGCTCCTCTCGTGCTCATAGCAAACCTGGCTAGGAACTTGGCTCCATCGTAGAGGGTTGGTCTGGTCAACAGACAGTCGTAAAAACTTTGTCAAACCTTTTGTCGATTCTTATTCTCCATAGCCGTAAAAACTGTGTCAAATCTTTTATTGATTTCTTATGTTCCATACCCTACCCTACCCTGGATGATGATGATGATGTGAAGTTAGATATTCATTGTTAAGGCCTTTGGGCTTCAAAATGGTTTTTAATAATCTGCAACATCCTACATGGTGTCGAAGAGTCTGGAAGATAACACAGAGCTTAAGAATGTGTACAGTAATTATTAATCATCACTGTATTTAGCCCAATAGACTTTTTTGCTGACTACTTGAGATCCACACACTTGTGGCTGGCAAATGATGTTTAATCAGATTCTTGGTTCCAATACACACACAAGTTATCCCTGTACAGTTATCATCTAGTAAGGAGAACTGTATATCCCTCTGATTATTTATCTGTCCTATTAGATGAAGATGCACAAGAGGCACAAGATCTGGGCTAGCGCATAAGCAAGTCATCTAGTTAAACATCAGATATCATATGCATTTACTCTGAAACTCTTCCATTCTAGCTAGGTTGCATGGATACTCCTCCGGAGGATTGTATCCCTGTCCATATCCGTTTTTGACACGGTACTTACTTGACGCTCAAGTTGGATATAGCTTGCCCATATCTACGCTCCAAAAGGAAGAATATGGTTGAGAGTGATTTGGCATGGTAGTGATCGTGCGGGAACATAATTGTGATATGAGAAGCAAAAATTTCTCAGAGCATATTTTCTGACTATTGGGAATCTTGTTACTATCCAAATATGCATAAATATAGATATGATTCAGATTAATGTATAAATATTTGTTTCCAATAAACACACAAGTTATCCCTGTACAGTTATCATCTAGTAAGGAGAACTGTATATCCCTCTGATTATTTATCTGTCCTATTAGATGAAGATGCGCAAGAGGCACAAGATCTGGGCTAGCGCATAAGCAAGTCATCTAGTTAAACATCAGATATCACATGTATTTACTCTGAAACTCTTCCATTCTAGCTAGGTTGCATGGATACTCCTCCGGAGGATTGTATCCCTGTCCATATCCGTATTTGACACGGTACTTACTTACTTGACGCTCAAGTTGGATATAGCTTGCCCATATCTACGCTCCAAAGGGAAGAATATGGTTGAGACTTGAGAGTGATTTGGCATGGTAGTGATCGTGCAAAACATAATTGTGATATGAGCATAGTTTAAAGTATCGGCTGATACCGATCCGATACAGCCGATACTGATACAGTTTGGCATGTCCCGATCCGATACCGACCGATATCCGATACTGACCGATACCGACATTAGAGGTCTCTTTTTCGGTCAATTCGGCAAAAAATATTGAATTAAAAACCAATTAGCAAGGGTGTAAAAGCATAGTAAGGTTGTAAAAATATATAAAAGAGAAAAATTTATCTATCGCATATAAATCATTCGACAAGGATGACTACTATTTCATTCAATATCAAAAATACTAAGAAACAATATTGGAAATACTTTAAATTATGCATAAATGTATAAAATATATTCACTGAAATGTTAATAATTTACTAATAGTTGTTTGCTTTCCGATACCAAAAAATCCAATACTCCGATCCGAAACCGCCGATACTACCGATACCGCCGATCCCGATACTCATAGGAATGGTCCGATACCGATTCCGATACCGATACTTTGAACCTTGGATATGAGAAGCAAAAATTTCTCAGAGCATATTTTCTGACTATTGGGAATCTTGTTACTATCCAAATATGCATAAATAAAGATATGATTCAGATTAATGTATAAATATTTGTTATCATATCGATCTCGTATTCATATAGTTGTCGTCTTTCGAATCCATATCATGTCCATGTATGCAACCTAAAGATAAGATGTACAACAACATAAAAAAGAAGAAGCCTTCATCCTAATTTTTAGGGTTGGATATTTGAACGCTCAACTTTCATCCAGCTCTAGTTTGGGCCATCTACACACACAAATATGCATACCCCTGTGTATATATTTTCCATTATATTCCTGGTTATACAACGCCATGAAACGCCATTTAAGGCAAATATAAATGTGAATCTGCAGATAGTCAACTTCCATGTTCAATTTCATATCAGCAAATAGTCACATTAATCAAGAGTATATTGCATCCTCCAATTGTGCATAAATTTGTGGGTAGCTTAGGAAATGGTTTTGAACATCTGCAAAAGCTGTAGAAGCTGCTAGGTTCAGGGACAGAAACTTGGAAAAAAAAACTTGATTGGGACAACAGATGCTTGCTAATTTAACAGAGTAGATACTCCCTATCTCCTTACTAGAGTTGAATGGAGAAAAAGGATTCACATAACCTAGCCAAGGTTCTTGGATAAAGTCACTATTGTTGCTGCTGCTGTTGTTATCAAAGGTAACTTGTAATGATTCATATTGAGATTTGTTTAGATAACTATACATAGTCGTGTTTGCACAATTGTGTAGAATGTATCCTTAGGGATATTTCATTTGCTATAGAGATGAATGGAGTTCCCTATAGCAAATTGTAATCTTACCGCTTCGTCTAGGCTCTTTATAGTCTAGGGGAACTTGGATGTGCTCCTTGGTTGTATGAGGTTAAATTGTAATTCAAAAGGTAGGTCTACCTACCTGCCAACTAGCCACCTAGGTTTTATGGCATGACCCTCTCATGCTCATAGCTAACTTGGTTAGGAATTTGACACCAAGATTGAGGGTTGATGTCTGGACGATAACCGGTATAAAGCTTTGTCAAATTATGCGCTGTTAAGCCCTTAACAGTATTCCAGCTCTATTCTATCGGTCAGGGTGGTCAACCATCAAAAAAGATGTTTGCCAGATGGTTCAAGAGTTCTTCAACACATCAGTCTTCCCGGCATCTGTTAACCATACCATTATCACTCTCATTCCTAAGAATTCTTATGCTCGATAGCCGACCCCATTTTGATGGAGAAGGCTTGGATAATGGTGATGATGATATTTCATAACCCTTGCATTGTGCCATTGTTTTGACATACAGCCTTTATAAGCACTCATCAGTTATTTAAAATCATGCCCAATTCCTCTTAGCTGTATAAAATAGTCTGTGTGCTTGCTCATGTAATTTTGAAAGTTGAAGAGCGACAAATGAATTTATTTGCACAATGGAATTGATGTCTAAATGTCTTTTTTACAGCTGCGAAAACTGCGATGAATTTGTTCAGTCATATGCCCGAGGTAACCAACCGCGAAAAAGAGCTGATGAAAGCATGCACGGATCCAGAATTGATGGCTGCCCTTATTGGCAATGTAAAGATTACGGCACCAGGCCTTACCCAATTGAAGCAGAAACAAAAGAAGGGGAAAAAGTCTGGCAAGGGTAACTAGCAGAGCTTCTAGCACGGTTAACTTCGCCCGACATCAGCATTTGACAATTAAGCTTCGACACCGTTCCTTACCTATATTGATAGAAATGTCACTCATCTTTTCAGTGGCAGTTTTATGTCAAAACAAAATAAAAATAAAAATTCAGCGGGCATGTGTTACCAAGTGATATATATGCAGTATTGTATTGAAATGTCACTCAACTTTTCCAGCATGTTTTTCTGCTCCGTGGTATACAAGGTTAGTGTGTGATGTTTCTTGTTTATCCTTACATTACTGTTGGAAAAGAATGTTTGTTGTACTTAAGTGCAGCCTGGATCAACTAAAATGAGGGATTTATGTTTGCTTGAATTATATTCTCATGTTCGACTCGATTCTAATATAATGATTTGGTTCTTCTTCTTTTTTTCCCTTGCAATATCTGTGGATTGTTGCAGGTTCTCGTGCTGATGGATGTCTTTGGTATCAAGTATTTGAATGTCTTTATGGTGGGAAAGGTGGATTATGTGAGGAGAAAGAGGAAACAAATGTTAATGTGTTTTGATTGGGATATTTTTCACCATCTGTAGTGTTTGTGTTTGATAGCTTATATTTTTTATGGAATTATTTTCCAAAAAACTATAATTTTTTATTTTTTCTTCCAAAATGGTAGAAAATAAAACTTGTCCCAACTCATACAAAAAAAATTATTTTCCATGAAAAATGATATTTTTCGTGGAAAATAATGGCCATCAAACACCAAAATTTTAAATTTTTTCACGAGAAAGTTCTAAAATTTTATGGAATATTTTTCCTAAGAAAATATTTTCGTGAAATTAATTTATTTTTTTTACATATTTTTTATCTTGCAATCAAACGCAAACTAAATGTTTATGGTAGGAAAAATGGATTCTAAGAGGGAAAAAAAACAATGTTCATAGTTGGAATGGTACGAGCTGAAATTGTGAAAAAAGGGCAGTGATGTATCAAAAAATATTTGGCCGATAACAATTTTTTCTGGCCATATTAACGTGGAGCAACCAAGAAGCAAGAACACAATGACTGACATTGAGTCAGGCAGGACCTACACCCTGGATTAGTGTTTGGTTTATTCGGTTATAATCGAGCACAAATGGTTAAAACAAGATAAACTAAAATTTTAAGAAATCAAACCGAAATTAGTCATAATTGAACCGATAAACAGATTCGGTTTGTTTAGTTGTGATTTTTTTTTATTGTTCAATGAGCCGGGCCAAAAGTTAAAATTATGGTTGAATTATATTAACAAATTATAAATTTTATACATATGTTTTTAACTTTTTTGTATTTTAAAGTTGGTTCTAAATTTAGACTAGTTGTTAAATTGTCAAAAATTGACTTTAAAATGCATACATAGAATTGCTGTTTTTAAATTTTACATATTATTAATCATAAAATATGTATAAAATTGAGGGTATCTAATGATTGAATAAGTCTTATTCGGTTTTGGACCGAAACCCAAAACTGAAATCGAAATTGAATGGTGTATTATTCCTCCCATTTATAAATGGTGAAAGTTGAGGGTAGTGGAACCAAAGACATGCAATGCAGTATGCACAAAAGTTTCGAACGTTACGTTTGGTCCCGTGCGTTACGTCGGGAAGTCAAAAAAAAAAAAAATCGAAATTGAATAATCTCTTTCAGTATTTTCAAAATCAAAAGCGAACTGATTTTTTTTCTTCAAACCAAACCGAATTTCTTCTTTTAATTTGGTTCGATTCTCAGTCCAAAACAGAATAATACTCACCCGTACGACTGTATTTACTAGTCCAAATGTAGGTATCACAACTTTTTGTAACAATCCCAGTTTAGTCTAAAGGTTGGGTATGATATATCTCGTCGAGTTCGAGCTGAGCTGAGTGTCATTTATGTAGCCATTACAAAAATAAAGTGAATTTTTTTTGGATAGAATATTTTTCCTTATCATGTCCCTTCTTCAGCCAAAGTTACATTTGATGTCTGAAATTTAGCTATAGTATTATTACAAAATATTAAAATCTTTGATCGCTTGGTGAAAAAGATAAATAGAGAAATTGTATTTGGAACCTAATGAATGAAATTAATTTTTTGAAATTACCAAGAAATCAAAGTTTTTTTTTTTCTTCTTTTGATAATTTTTGTGTCAAATGTTTGATTAGTATTGTATTACTTTTATCTACAAAGTGTACACTATTTATTGTAATCTTATATGTAGGCTAAATTACAATTTGATACCATTAACTATTCCAAATGTTCAATTTGATACGCTTGATAATGCTAACTTGATACTATATAAGAATTTTTATATTAATATTCAAATTTTTAAAGAAGACAAAACTATTAAACCCCCCTCTCTCTCTCCGGCAGCCTCCCCCTAATCTCTCCTCCCTTTATCTCTGGCGCCGACCACCGGAGGGGGGAGGGGCCGCAGCAACACGAACGGGCATTGCACGGCGCGAGCAGTAGCAGCGATGGGCACAGTGGAGGACGGTGGGGGCAGGGCGGATGTGCGGCACGAGCAGCAACAACAACAACGACGGGAGCAGTGGAGGACGGCGAGGGCAGAGCGACGCGGACGGCAGTGGGTCGTCGGGGCAGAAGGGGGAGGGGGGTGTTGGGAGGGGTGGGGTGGTCGCCGGGATGGGAGGAGGGGGTCGCCGGAGTGGGAAGGAAAGAGGGTAGGAGGAGGGACAATTTGATCCCTTTTTTTTTCTTTATTTTTCTTTTCTGTTTGATTACTTTTTGTGGGTCAATCAATTAATATAGAGGAGCTAGGACAGACTCCAAATCTGGAGTGACTCGTTGTTTTCTAATAATTTTTAAGTATTCACAAGTGTTTACTGCAGTCTCCAAGTACTACAAAATTTAACTAAAATTAAAATGTAGCATTGGAACTTCTTTCACTGTGGATGTTCTTTAACACATTATGTAGTGTCCCTAATAATCCCTTTTCAATTTTGAGAGAGAGAGAGAGAGAGAGAGATGAGGCATAGGAGGAGGGAGAGGGACAATTGGGAATGAGAGGCTGTGGATATAACCAAAGTGGGGTTTGTCTTATCTTAAACCAAAGGGGGAGATGAGGCATAGGAGAGGATGGGCCTTTAATTCAATGTCATTCAACAGCCACAGCTCTACACCACCACCCACAACTTACATGATCCTCTCAAGAGGACCATACTTTCTCAATCTTAAATCCACCAACTATTAACTAACTACTTCTTAAGAAAAAGAAATCAGACAGGAGGAGGAAATAGTTGGAGAGAGAGAGAGAGAGAGAGAGGAAATATGGCTAGGCTGGTGGTAGTGCAACAGAGGCAACCATCCCTTCATGTCAAATCCTCCTTCCTCCATTCTTCCCTCTCTGAGTTCAATGGCACCAGCCTCAACATCTCAGTCAAGGTGAATTATCAATTATGAAAAATGTATTAGTTAATGTGTCATAGAGACGAATGCAACTAATCCTTATACCAAATTGTATCATCATCTTACATCTTTGTATATACTCTTCTAGTCTAGGTGAATATCGACGATGTTGCGTAAGCTTAAACTGCCTAACCAAAATGTAGGTCTGCCTACCCGCCTTGCGTGGTCCTCTCATGCTCATAGCTACTTTGATTAGGAATTCGTCTCTCATGCTCATAGCTACCTTGATTAGGAATTCGACATCCGGTTATAAATGTTCTGTCAATTTTCTTCTTCTTTTGGATTATTTTGTAAAAGGGTATCAGGTTTAGGACCTAATTAGACTTTGGGTATTGGATTTGTCCGTTGATGGGTTTGAATACTCGAAATTTTTTAGTGACACATTTTAGATTCGTCACTAAAAGTCCAATTTCGTCACTGAAAGTCCAATTTCGTCAGTAAAATGGGTCACTAAAAAATTCGAGTACCCAAATCTATCAACGGATAAATCCAGTATCCAAAGTCTAATTAGGTCATAAACCCGGTACCCTTATATAAATAATCCATTTCTTATGGAGCTTTTTTATGCTCCATACCCAAGTCCATTGTGATGAAAGAAGGCTTGGATGATGACGACGATGAGCTTATATTCTTTTTAGACAGGAAGGAAGAAAGGTACAAGGGCATTTGCTCATGATGGAATTTATTTCTGCAGAATAGGAGGAGAGTTATGAAACCAAAGGGAGCATTGCAGGTCACAGCATCAAGTGCCAAGAAGATTTTAGTCATGGGTGGGACTAGATTCATTGGTGTCTTCTTAAGCAGACTTCTTGTCAAGGATGGCCACCAGGTCTGTCATTTAATAGTACTAGTACAAGTTGATTATAAATGAAGTGTTCTCATTATCAGTTGATAATCGAATTCATAGGATATGTAATTTTTAACTAATGGCTAGTTTTGAATGGCAGGTGACACTGTTTACTAGGGGTAAGGCACCCATCACCACACAGCTACCAGGGGAATCTGATCAGGAGTATTCAGAGTTCTCATCCAAAGTAAGAGCGAAAATATCGGGCTTGTTCTTGTTAACTGTTCTATTGATTTATATTGAAGGCTAATTCAGCACGAAAACCTTCAACTTTTACACTTGTGTAGTTTGATAAGCTCTACTAGTTTTGTGCTTATATCTGCGATGAAGTTATGGGATCTTGCACTTGATTACCCTTTGATAAGAAAGACGGAAAAAAAAAATCAAGATAGCAAAGCGCAAATAGAAATAGTACAGCGTAGCAAACTTTGAAAGCGTGAAAGTTGAAGGTGTTCAAGTGTATGGTAGCCCTTACAAAATGACAATTGCACTCCTATCAGTAGTAGTGCTACCTAGATAACTAGTATGGAGTTGACCTTCATCCTAGTTATGATGTCAGGATAACAATATAGGAAATGCTAGTTACTCTCAAGCAAGCTTTCTGCATAATATGGTATCATAGTGACTGCTCAATGTAATGTTAACTTGGAAATTAGTTCCTAGTCTATCTTGGTCAGATAGAGTTGCTCCATTGAGATTCTATGGATGCAGCAAAGATTTTGCTTTATTTATAGCTTGACATTCTCTTAACCTTTATATAAACAGTTCGACTACAGAAACTCAAATAAGAACTCAAAATACTCTTGATTTTTCCTAAGGGCCTAAACAGAAAAATACAAGGGTCTAAATGTAAGAGCGGAAATCTCGGGCTTGTTCTTGTTACCTGTTTTATTGATTTATATTGAAGGCTAATTTAGCACGAAAACCTTCAACATTTACACTAGTGTAGTTTGATAAGCTCTACTACTTTTGTGCTTATTGCTGCGATGAAGTTACGGGATCTTGCACTTGATTACCCTTTGATAAGAAAGATGGAAAAAAAATTCAAGATAGCAAAGTGCAAATAAAAATAGTACAGCGTAGCGAACTGGGAAAGCGTGGAAGTTGAAGGTGTTCAAGTGTATAGTAGCCCTTACAAAAAGACGATTGGTGTCAGAAGTAGTGCAAGCTAGATAACTAGTATGGAGTTGACCTTCATCCTAGTTATGATGTCAGGATAACTATAGGAAAATGCTAGTTACTCTCAAGAAAGCTTTCTGCATAATATGGTAATCATAGTGACTGCTCAATGTAATGTTAACTTAGAAATTAGTTCCAAATCTATCTTGGTCAGATATTGTTGCTCCATTGAGATTCTATGGATGCAACAAAGATTTTGCTTTATTTATAGCTTGAGATTCTCTTAACCTTTATATTAAGCAGTTTGACCACAGAAACTCAAATAAGAACTTGCAATATGGATATGACACGTGGACTTATTTTTCCGTTTAGGCCCTTAGTAAAAGTCAAGGGATGAGATGCATGTAATCCAACGGCTATTCATTGCCGAGTTTCAAAAATTAAGAACTCATGAGTTTCTCTAGCATTTTTGTATATTAAGGGACAATGTCAGGATACTAGATTGAAATTAATGATTGGGCCTGACCCTAATGCAATATGATTTCGCCGCGCTTTATTTATAGGTACTGCATTTGAAAGGGGATAGGAAGGATTTTGATTTTGTCAAGACAAGCCTTGCAGCAGAGGGCTTTGATGTTGTTTATGACATAAATGGTGATCAACTCTCTCTCTCTCTCTCTCTCTCTCTCTCTCTCTCTCTCTCTCTTCAATAATTTCTGTAGTCATAGGACCAATCCAGGTTTTTTCTGAACAAAGGAAATTTGATGGCCATTTTTTTTTTTCCTCTCAGCTTTGGACTAGTACTTACTGAAGATCTCTTTGCCTTTTATTTTAACTGTTTTCTTGCCTAATATTATTGTTTTTTTTTGTACAGGGCGTGAGGCTGTCGAGGTCGAGCCCATATTGGACGCATTGCCAAAGCTAGAACAGTAATATTACCTCTTCACTGTGACTTATGAAAGCAATTGAAGAATATAATTCATGACCAAACAAGTGTTCAAATTTATATGAAGTTAATATTTCAACAAAGGTTCGCAGTATCGGTATCGGATCCTTCCTATGAGTATTGGGATAGGCCATATCAGCAGTATCAGCGGTTTCGGATCAGAGTATCGGATTTTTTGGTATCGGAAAAAAAATAATTATTAAAATTTAGGAAAAAAATATTTTATACATTTAGACATAATTTTAAGTATTTTTTGTGTTGTTTCTTAGTTGTTTTGAAATTGACTGAAATAGTAGTCACCCTTGTCGATTGTTTTACCCGTGACAGATATTTTTTTTTCTTTTACATGCTTTTACACCCTTGTCTTTTTCGTTCAATTTTCTTTACCAAATTGGTTAGAAAAAGACCTCCAATGTCTGTATCGGTCGCGGTTGGTATCGGATCGGGATATGCCAAACCATATCGGTATCGTCCGTATCGGATCGGTATCGGCTGATACCACAAACTATGAAATTTTCAACGTTCATTAGCAAAATATAGAATATGGACACATTGCAGAAGCTAGAAATAGATTCTCACTTGACCATTAATTAGACTTGGTATGACACACAAAAATGTCAAAATATACCATAACTAGATCACTAGCAACCGAGGAGAAACCTTGATGCATGATAAAGATATTGGTTCACAAATATCAATATATAGAATATTAACATTTATGTAGGTAATTAATCTCCTATCAATATTTTATCAATGCAGATACATATACTGCTCATCGGCTGGAGTTTATCTCAAAACAGATTTACCACCTCATTTTGAGGTAAGAGTTGCTACCATGGGTTTTATTTACTTTCATTAATAACAAGTATTTCCTTGTCTAATCTCTTCACATGGTGATCGTTAGACTGATGCAGTTGATCCAAAGAGCAGACACAAAGGAAAGCTTGAAACTGAAAGCTTGCTGGCCTCAAGAGGGGTGAACTATACTTCCATAAGGCCTGTCTACATATATGGACCATTGAACTACAACCCAGTAGAAGAGTGGTTCTTCCATCGGTTGAAGGCTGGGCGGCCGATTCCGGTACCAAATTCTGGAATTCAGATAACCCAGCTTGGACACGTCAAGGTTAGTGTCGGCAAGTGTCCGATAATTTATCCTTTCCATGGTATCGTATGGTCACTATGGCTTAGTGACTTCAGTTAAGTTCCGAAAAGATCAGTTTTGACATCAGAAGAGAATTCTTATCAGACCATCTGATTTCTCATCCAGTGTATACATCTGCTCATTAACTTAAAGAGACAGTAACTGTCCAAATATTTACATCAATGTTTTGAAAAACGGATCGGATATCGACCCGGTCAGGACACTGGGTTGGGACAAACCAGTCCAACCAGTGGATTAACTCGGGTTGAACAATTTATATATGCTTATATTACATAGTACACAACTACATATATACTACTTAGAAGTTATGCATGTTTACCAGAGGAGAATTAGTCAAGAAGCAAATATATTAACTTTGATTGCATGTAAAGCAAGGTTCGCAGAATCGGTATCAGATCCTTCCTAAAAGCATCGGTATATGCGGTATCGATATTGTCGACAGTTTTTTTATCGGAGTATTAGTTTTTTTGGTATCGGAAAACAAATAATTATTAAAATTTAGAAAGAAAAATATATTTTATACATTTAGGCATAATTTTAAGTATTTTGTATATTGTTTCTTAATGGCTTTGAAATTGAATGAAATAATAGAGACTCTTACTGATTGATTTACCCTGTAATAAATTAATTTTCTTCTATTTACATGGTTTCATAACCTTACTATGCTTGTACGTGCTTGCTGATTGGTCTTTTTTCATTCAATTTTCTCTACCAAATTAATTGAAAAAAGATCTCCATCATCGGTATCAGTGGTAGCAGTCGGTATCGGATCAAGACATGTATACGGTCGATATCGGTTGATACTGTAAATATGATGTAAAGTCCAAAACAAAAGTAAAAAATTAGGATCAAACAGGTTCAAAATCCAACTGGGTCAGACGGTTCGGTGGTTTGACCGGCCGGGGCGACCGGGTTGACCAAATTTTTGAAAATAACAGTAGGTCATGATTAAACTAGCTCGAAAAAGCTACTGGGTCACGTGTTGACCTGTTCAACCGGCTGGTCCGGTCCGATTTTTAAAACACCGATTTACATATATATTTTATAATTTGCCTACCTGAGATCATTGTCTCGGGTTATACTTAGCACTTCATGTGATTGACAACATATATCTTGAATTATTTGAACCCCTCCCTTTTCGTTCCGGCATTATATCTGTTGTAATCTGAACATGTAATATAGCGCAAAACTTTTCTTATATATCTGGCACGTTTTATATCTACTAATATCATCCGAAAACAAACTCTAGTACTAAACATGAGAGTGATATAATCAAGTCAGCTTTGTAATTCCAGCAGCACTTTCATGCTATCATAATTTGCTTAATCTTCTCTATATTATCTAAATTAGATCGACTTCTCTATATTATAAACCTATTGCATGCCCATGCTAGTTGAAATATTTTATTATCATGTGGCTCGGTTGACTAATGGAATTGGAGAAAAATTAGGGCAGCCCAAATTCTTGATCTGAAAACTTGGGGGTTAAGTTATCCTGACCCTAACTTGACAGAGATTTAAAGAAATTTACCCTTAAGTATGACTCAAACTTCCTTTTATGTTCCATATTTCAAATATATTTATATCATCCAGAGTACCGGTATGAACATGGAAAAAAAAAATCAAAGCCGCCTTTATAAATCCAGCAGTATGATTTGTGATATATTTGTTTTATGTTTTGTTTACACTGGATCCATCTTTAGGGAGCTTGGCGAAGATTTATATTCTATGAAGAACACATTGCTTATTGTAGCAGCATTTGGTATTCTTCTATTTAAATCAGAAGACGCTAGTATGTGTCATATAAGTGGTTGCAAGTACTGCTACAAGCATAAAGCAGGCTAACTTGTTACTGTAGTAATCCGTAGTTAAATACCTTATGTATAATATTAATAGCTAGTCTACGGTTAATACTGTAATTTATAGTAGAAGCAAGTGATTGTGCTTCAGTCAGTTTGATCCTACACTTGAATAACACATTAATTTGTTATCACAATTCATCTTTATAACAGCAGTTGTCCAGACATCATAAAGCCGGTACTTGCACTATGGAGAATAACTTCATCCTATGATAGCCCAATTTGGGTTGTACATTACAATAGAATAACTTAGATGCACAGTATTCATGATTTTAGACTATTATTATCATTTTATTGTCAACAAAATACTCTGAACTCCAATAAGTCAATACTTGATCCTTATTTCTTAAATAGGAACATATGCTCGTGGAAATATCTATTTGACATACTATGGAAAAGCTTATAACAATACCCAATACTCTGAAAGTTGGATTATATATCTCGTGTTTTATATATATCACAGGATTTGGCTACAGCTTTCATAAAGGTTCTTGATAATCCTAAAGCAAGTAAGCAGGTGTACAACATCTCTGGATCTAAATATGTTACTTTTGATGGTCTAGCAAAGGCTTGCGCCAAGGTAACTAGTACTTGATTAATTTTCCTTGCAAAAAGGGTCTCGCTTTCATAAAGTAAATGAGCTTTCACCAAGTAAATGAATGAGTATCCTATATTATGCTAAATTTATATTATGGCAGGCTGGTGGATTTCCTGAACCAGAGATTGTTCACTATAATCCCAAGGAATTTGATTTCGGGAAGAAGAAGGCTTTTCCATTCAGAGATCAGGTAAATTTTGTTTCTAGTTAAGCTATACCCAAGAATATATTATGGTGTACTATATAGCAAGGTTCAAAATCTTAGTTTTGGCATCGGTTTCGGACCCTTCCTAGTTCCTTCACATATCGGTTTCAGCAGTTTGTGAGAGAGAGAGAGAGAGAGAGAGAGAGGGAGGGGGGGGGGGGGGGGGGGGGGGGGGGTTGGGGTGTGCTTTTGGTTGTTTTTAATAGGATTAGTATGTTTCAGGATATCTTGAAAGAAGCGTCGACGCTACATACTTACCCACTAACAAAAAGTTTCGTCCTCGAAACTTCAAGGATAAACTTTTCGAAAACACAGAGCAGCGATAGTCCTCATCCCTCACCATCCCAAATCAAAACTCAGCAATCTTCTCAAATCACAAATCATATCTCAAGCAATGAAAACCAAATCCAGAAAACTTTTGCCGGCACTTTAAGAATATTTACGGACTCATTGTATGGAACGTTCATTACATCTCACAACAGGCACATCTCAGAGTTGGAAGCAACGGAATGGTATCAGAACGACTCGATTCTTTGCCCATTCCGTTGCTTCCAACTCTGAGATGTGCCTGTTGTGAGATGTAATGAACGTTCCATACAATGAGTCCGTAAATATTCTTAAAGTGCCGGCAAAAGTTTTCTGGATTTGGTTTTCATTGCTTGAGATATGATTTGTGATTTGAGAAGATTGCTGAGTTTTGATTTGGGATGGTGAGGGATGAGGACTATCGCTGCTCTGTGTTTTCGAAAAGTTTATCCTTGAAGTTTCAAGGACGAAACTTTTTGTTAGAAGATTAAGAAGAACCGGACTAACAAAATTGCTCATTCCAACTTAGAGAATACTGAAAGAAATTAAGTGCATAAGATGATGTTATGTTATTTTACATCTTCACATTAAGCAGATCTTGTATCATCATCAATTAGAATAAGATATTAAGAAAATACGCAAATTAAGTCACAAAGCTAATGCAATAACTAGTCTATAAACCCAATACGTATCATTTGGTTTATGACCCCTGATGAGAGAAATGTTACAGAATCATCGACTATTGTAGTTCACCAAAGTGGATTAACTTATATTATGAAAATCAATTTTCTTCTTCAGTTTTTATATATATATATATATATATATATATATATATGGGATCATGATCTCCGCTATTAAGCATCTCCGAATACATAACAACTATTGAATCTATCTTCTTTGAGTGTACATATTATTTACTTAAACTATCCAATTTTTGCGAGATTTTAAACTAATCTGTACAGTTCAAAGAAGTTAGATCCAATAGTTAGATCCAATGGTTGTTATTTCGAGAACATTCGGAAATGCTAAGGAACTCATGTTGAGTCTTTGTCTTGCGAATTTTGCAGCATTTCTTTGCTTCAATCGAGAAGGCTGCAAGGGAGCTTGATTGGAAGCCAGAATTCGACTTGGTAAGCGGTCTTACAGATTCTTACAACCTAGACTTTGGGCGAGGGACATTCCGGAAGGAAGCAGACTTCACTACAGATGACATGATCCTCAATAGGTCCAAGACCCTCGTCTCGAACTTCTCGGTCTCGGTTTGACTCCATGTATACTTGGCAAGAATGCAGCTGCTGCTACAAGAGAGAGAGAGAAGAGAGAGAGAGAGAGAGAAAAGGAAAGGCTGTATAGCTGTTTCTAGTTAGGGTTTCTTGAACTATATATCATTCAGGCTGAGTGGCAAGCTTGTTCCCATGCTAAATAATCTTTGTCAAACAATTTATATAATAGATAAAAGCTGGTGTCACTGTAAAGTGTAATGGAAATAATCCTGTAAGCCAAACGGCCCTTAGTGTTTGTGTCGTGTATTGAAACAACTGAGCTTCTCATGTATCTCGACTCGATTCTCCCCCTGACTCTGCATTAGCAGGATTCTTTCGACTGTACACTTCAATTGTAAAACTCACAAGAAAGGAGTGGTTGAAATAAATCTATAATCTCATAAAAGTGTTTATTCTAACAAAAACATTCCAGCCTATTGTCTCCTTCCCTGCTGTGACTTGAGGTTCACATGGCTCTGTTTTATCACCTCACCAGGTTGAACATGTCCCGTGACCGATGCAACAAAGATGCACCAGTTGGTAACATAAATTGCAACAATCAAACACGTGAGATCTTCCTTCCTTCCTTTTTTACCATTCTCGCTTAGCCATTGGGATGACAAATATCAAAATCATGTACAGTTTTTTCCAAACAATTTAAATAACTTCCAATATAGAAATCGATTGCTGAATCACTCGAGCAATTCTTCCAAATTGTAACTAGTACCAACAGAAAGCAGTGTATATAAACATAAAGCGTAATGGAGTTATTGCATCTACCAATATTGTCACAGTAGAAATTTACAACATTCGTATGCTAGCACTGCAAACCAGATCAGCCAAGCATAAGAGCATGTGGTCAAGAGTCAAATTATGGCAATGCTAGTTTTAGTATGAAATGAATGATTTTGAATGAGAAATTCAGGTATACTATTGCTATAACATAATGGGAAAATAACACCACAATCTGAATGAGTAACAAATTTCCAGATTATTTATGGTCTACAACAACGATAACAAATGCTAGGGGGTCTATAACAGTAGAAACAAGCAAATTTGTCACAAACTTTTTTTTCTCCCTCTGCTACAATATATTTATATAAAAACAAGAAAAACACAGATAATATCTCTCAGCTTTGACACGAAACCCCAACCACCAATTAGATTTAAGCCTGCAGAAAATGAAGAGATGATATGGATAAATCAGTACCTTCAAAGTACTCTACTAGTAAAACACATATACCTAATTATACATAGTAGTTATAGAAATAAAGGAAGACTGAAATAAATAAATATTCTGCTTTTATGAACAGACCTTGTTAGCAATGTTGTTCGAGAGCCATTCCAATCCCTCGTAAAGACCTTCTCCAGATGTGGCACATGTGCTCTGGATGTACCTGAGGAATTTAAACTGTGAGAATCTCTCATGCCTACTCGTAGAAAAAGATATATTGAGATTTTAAGCACAAAAGCATCACTATCAGAGCGATAAATGGTACCAGTGGCGTTGGCGAAGGGAATGCAGGCCAAGCTTATCAGTGATCTCTGCAGCATTCATGGCATTGGGAAGGTCTTGTTTGTTTGCAAACACAAGCAACACAGCATCTCTCAACTCATCCTATTAATCAAAGAACATTTTTATAATGCAAGTCAAAGTTGCCTCAAACTATCCTACATACATAACATTGGTATGCTGGAAGATTAGCCAGCTGCTTTGTGTTTCATAGGAAGAAGGCATATTCTAACATATCAACTATGTCAGGGTAGCATTTGACTCCGAAGAAAAAGCTAACTCATTCACGACCTGCACCATGGCAGAGACGCATCACATGAGTGGTATTTCTATCAGTCGGTCTCCAATTTTTGGGCTTCCTTGGAAATCAAACCACAATTATTTTGAATAGAGAATAAAACAAGGACAAGCTTATTGCATCCTGGTCAATGCACACAGTGACTCATCCCATATCTGATCGGTAGGCAAGTTCAAAATCATGTTGACATGGATATAGATTGATGTCAAACAGAGCCTTGCAATATTGACTTAAGGTTGCCCGGAAGATTAAGAACGGTTACGAAAGCTAGCGCTTTTAGGCAAATATAATATACAGTTTGATCAATTAAGAATTGGGTCTATGGCCATAGCGACTCATCCGTATCTTTAGGAAAAGACAAAATCACGTCGAACTGATACAGATTGCTGCCAAATATTGACTTGATTTAAGGTTGCATTGCTGATTAAGAATGGTTACACAAGGGAAATTGAATATACGGTTTGAATGTTTGATCAATTAAGAGGTATACATACTATTTTCCATCAGATACATAAAATTAAAGGTTTCTGTAATATTAGCTTAGGCACACAAGCTACTAGTGCATCAACATTATATTTCAGAGCTTAGTACCATGTAATATAAGGTTCTGTTATAATTCCTATTGTAATGGGATTTTTTTCTACGAGGACATGACAATATGCAGTTAATGAAGAAATTTTAAAGCAATGATGTAAAATATAAAAGTATTGCAAACTGCAAAGCTAAATAAAATAAACATTAGTCATATTGAACATAGATTATAAAGTTGTAAATTAAGATTGCAAGACAAAGGGCAATCATTTGAACAACAGAAAACATTTTTTATCACAGTATAATGGAATGAGCATCTTATTCAGTGTGCTTTGAAAGGATTACCTCATTGAGCATCCTGTGCAGTTCATCCCTAGCCTCAACAACACGGTCCCGATCATTACTGTCAACCACAAAGATAAGGCCCTGGGTGTTCTGGAAGTAGTGTCTCCACAGAGGTCGAATCTGATATAACAGCAAATGTAAAAAGTGACTTATTTAAAAATATACATCTCAAGAGGATAAATCAACACTGTTTACACCTCATAAATAAATATCGCTTATAGCTATGATTTTGGAATGCTGAATCCTTCTTCATTGAGGTCCGGAAAGGGACAAAACAAATAGTACGACTACACCCACACTGTTTACACCTTATAAATAAATATTGCTTATAGCTATGATTTTGGATGGCTTAATCCTTCTTCATTGAGGTCCGGAAAAGGACAAAACAAATAGTACGACCACATCCACACATAACGTGATAACAAGGTGGCATCTTTCCCACACAAAAAAAGAAGACTGAAACTGCCACTTTCACTTAATCAAGTGAACTCTAAAAAGATGAAAAAGTCATCATCATCCAAGTCTTCTCCCATCAGAATGGAGTTCGCTATGTAGTAAGAAAGCTCCATAATTTGGGAGTTTTTATGCTCAGTTGTCGACCTGAAATCAACACTCTACGTTTGGTAATGGTGTCAAATTCCTAGCCAATGAACATGAGAGCATCATGTTATAAAAAGGGGGCTACTTGCTAGGTATGTAGACCAAACTTTTGGATCTGAGATGTAAGCTCATGCTACCAAGGAGGATTGTCCAATTCCCCTAGAAATATAGAGAGTCTAGATTAATAGTTAAGATACAATCTGCTATAGGTAATTGCATTATTTCCTATAAAAAACACATCTGAAGTAGATAATAATAGTGTATAAGTACCATAAGGGTTATTAACTATCATTTCCAAAAGACCTCCCTAACTTCTATCAGGCAGTTTAATACACAATAAAACTACAATATATATATATATATATATATATATATATAATATATATATATAGAGAGAGAGAGAGAGAGAGAGAGAGAGATACTTTACTAAATCGATTGTCATACTCATCTTTTCCAACCGGGTGAGTTGGTAGCACATCAATGGAGAGCTAACATCTTATTTAATGCAATCTTCTCTCTCTCACTGCATTTATGTGCCACCAACTCAACCGGTTGGAAAAGATTATGATGATAGGCAACCAAGTAAAGTAATTATCTTCCATAAGTAATTCCCATAAAACCTCCTAGGAGGTGCACGGTCCAAAATGTTCCCTTCCAAGCACAAATCAACTCAAAACAAAATTAAACCTTCATTGATTTCACTGAAATCCAACGAAAAGCAAATGATTTGTGCTGACATCAAAGGATATATCACTATGTACCGGACACCTTCTTAAGCAAAGAGTGTTGCAACCCATTCACCAAAGTCATCAGAGCATATCTCCCAAATATTTTGCAGCTCATATGAATCAGCATAACCAGGGAGGACAGCTTGTGTTGATAGATAACTTAGGGTCTTATCTTCCCACTCAAACCCTTCTATTGTGATTACATCTTCCTGTTAGGATCATATCACACGAACTTTAGTGGCTTGTTTGTATCAAGGTAGTCAAAGGCGCACAAGGTGCACTCGAGGCGCAAAAGGTCCATAGCGTCCGAGACGCGCCTTTTACTATGGTTTGTATGAATATTTATCACTGCCTTACGTAAGAAGTGAGAAAACTATAGCATACTAAAATTTGCTTGCTTTGTCATAACAATAACACATTATTAGATTAGTAATAATCGAAATTATGCAATAACTCTAACTAACCTAGTTAGAACCATAGTTTACAATTTTTGTCGATACTGACCAATCCAGTTTGGCATGTTCCGATCCTATACTGACAACTACTGATACTACCTGGCGTCGACGTTGGGTCTTTAGCACAACAAATTCGACAGAAAAAATTAAACAAAAAGACTAATCGACATGGACGTAAAAGCATAGAAATATTGTAAAAGCATCAGTGTTCTAAATTTCGGTCTAGGCGTTGTTCGGCCTGCTGCCGCACCAGAAATTCCCTAGTCGGCGCTCCTAGGCATCTATTCAGCCCTGATCGGGCTTGTTCGGCGCCTAGACAACCATGTTCGGTCCTAGACAGCCCTATTCGGCTAGACCAAAAATAAAAATATCAAATTTGAAATTACAAAAAAAAAATTTAATTTGAAATTTCAAAAAAAAGTTTTATATTTCAAAAAATATTCAAATTTCAAATATATTTAAAAATCTCAAAAAAAATTCAAATTTCAAATCTCAAAAAAAAAAAAAAATCATGTGTGGCCGCCTAGGCGTCCCTCCGCCGCACCGATTCCTTCTAGCGAAATCTATAACACTTAAAATCATGTAAATTAAGAAAAATGGTAAATCAACAAACAATGGTCACTATTATTTTATTTAATTTCAAAACTACTAAAATACAACAAATAAAATACTTAAAATTATGACTAAATATATTAAATTTTTTTTTATAATATATTAATAATTATTTGTTTTTCGATACCAGAAAATCTGAAACCGTCGATATTGCCACTCCCGATACTTATAGACAGTGTTTTAAAAAGCTCTTAGCACTCCTAGGCAAGTTGCGTCACCTCATTGTCTCGGAGCGCCTAGGCTCCTCCGGAGAAGAAAAGTGTCATCAAGACAGTTTTTCATATTCCTTTTCATAACACTTTTTGTCACTTCTATATCTCATATTAGGTTATCCACATATGCTTTTTTTATATCCCTAAAACTCAAACTTGAGTTTTCACACAAGTTATTATGATAACTTTCAATGGAAAAATAAACATACGATATTCAATGAGTCAATGTTCCATGTTCTTAAATGACTTAACAAATCCTTCTTCATACTCAATCATTCTCTTCACCATCGAAGTCTAAGAGATCATCCTAACATTATCATCAATATCATCGCCAAAAATGAAATCTTGATTGTACTCGATCTCTTCTTCTTCTTTTTGATTTATGTCTATTTAGTTAGTATCTTAGAACATTAAAACTAAAAAAAAGAGTCTATTAGGGCCTTTAGAACTTATGTAAAAACCAATAAAGTCAAATAGGTCCATAAAACTTATAAAAAAAAATTCAAACCAAGTCCAAACAAGCTGTATAAACACCCAACACACCTAAGTGTGAGCCTAGGCTCGCTTAATTACCCATTTGCATAATCTTGTCTTTGGTGCATTTCTCGTTTAGGGATTGCCTTCGCTTCTCACCTTTTGGGCGCTTAGGCATGCCTCAGGCGGCACCTTTAACAACACTACTTATAGAGGAAGGGTCAATACCGATACAGATACCACAGACCTTGGACTTCGAACCTTGATTGTGGCTTATGTACATTTTCCAAACAACTAAAATACATTGAAAACCACAAATCAAGTAGTGGTACAGTCTCCTAAGTTGCAGATGTTTTTTACTGACTCGAGCATTTGATTTCAAGCAAGCCTGCCTATTGTTGTAACCTTGATATTTTTTTACTCATAATTCACATTCATGATGTCTGCTACTGTTGGTTATTTATGCAAGATTAAGTGATCCATTCTTGCGGGCTCTAATAAAATAGACTGTGTGTTCAGTTTCCGGGTTAGTTAGACATAAATACATAATTTTGGGAATGATCAACATCATAGTTCATACCTTGTCTTGACCCCCCACATCCCACACGGTGAAACTGATGTTCTTGTACTCCACAGTCTCCACGTTGAATCCTAAACAAAATCATGGGTTATCAATATTGACAACAATGTAAGAAAACATAAATATTTGACTAACCACCAGTATTCAAGAAATATTGAAGTCAAAAAACAACATTAAAGCTGTCAACTTAGGACGTGGAAGTAAATTCTAGCAGTTATATGAATTTATTCTCTACCATGTCACATTTTGAAGATTTAATTGTGCATTTAGATAATGCTTGCAATATTCTAACTACAGCAATGTCCACAAAATGAACATGTCATCAAACTTCTGGGATTTAGGTAATGAAGAATCGGCAGATATCAGTTAGTTGGGATTCATTTAGTATTGAAATGGATATATGGGCAATAGTATTCCTTCTATCCTTTTAGGAATAAAAATCCAAATTCTAAAATTTTCTAATACCTTCATGCCCAGAGAAACCAACAGAAATTTATTTCATGGCAAACTTCAGAGAAAAATAAATATGTATTAGAACAATGCCTTATTAGGGAGTTTGTAATGCATACCAATGGTAGGAATGGTGGTCACGATCTCTCCCAGCTTCAGCTTGTACAGAATGGTGGTCTTACCCGCGGCATCGAGACCCACCATAAGGATTCGCATCTCCCTCTTGGCAAACAGCCGGCTGAAGAGCTTGGTGAAAGAGAGCCCCATCTTCACACCTGCCACAAAACATCCATAAAAATTATAAATTTCACACCGAAACTTCTTCACTGTCTCCTTAGATCCAGAGAATCACACACACAAATACAATACTTCTCTACAAAGATCACAAGTTTTCTCACAAAAGCCCTCGCTTACGAAGGGGATCAAGAACACTTACAAACAACTGCAACAAAAAAAAGCGTAGATCTCGCTAAACCACAAAAATCAACAATAAATCCCGCAGATCGAGAGAAGATCGATTGGATCCAAAGGAAAACCATCGAATTATGCATCTATACATCGATATCCCCGTTTCATGCTCAAATCCAACAAAGTTAACATAAAAATTAACAGCGGCCATATACGATTGGATCTAGGGTTCTATTCGAATCGGAACATCAAATTTCTTCCTCGATCGCAACAAAAACCAACAGATCACTATATAATCGAACAAATCGAAGCAAAAAAAAAAATCATCAGTCATCAACAACAACACACCAGATCCGATCGAACCTAGGGTTCATTTCCGATAAAAAAAATCCATTATTTCACGATCAGATCGAAGAAAATTAACAATAAAGAAGCAGCGGATCGAGAAAAAAATTAGGGTTTCGGAGAATTCGCTTACAGAGGTGAATGGGGACGAGCAAATCTCACCACCAACAATATCAACAAAGACCACCGAGAAATAAATGGTGCTTCTCGTTCTTTCCCCATTTTATATCTGACGGAACGCGACGGACGTTATGTTTCCCTCTCCGTCAGATCACAGCCGTCCGCCCTCCCGTTAATTTTGACGGTCCAATTTGTTGACGTGTCGGTGCGCTGCGAACCAACCGTTCGTTGACACGTCAGCTCAGGGACATTCTTTTGGTTGGTCAGTCACGTTTCACCGGGTCAAATCATTTGGGCTCTCAGTATTATTATTTCATGTAACGTCTTGGTCATCAAGCTAAGATTGATATTAATGGTTAAAAAAAATAGGCTAAATTATTCAAATAGTACTCCAACTATAATGTTCGGATATTGTTGACATTTTAACTTTCTACTGTTCAATTTTGGTACCAAAAATTTACAAATTGTCCTTTTGAAACATATTTCGTCAATTTTGAAGTATATCGGGATCACTTAAAATGAAATTTTAACAATACAAGTATTTAAATTATGTTATTGTACTATAAGATATGCTTTTGAAATTGTACTTACAATTGGTTGCACCAATATTTGAAAGATTATCAACATCCATATGGGCCACCACATAATTTTAGTAGCGACGAATATTAGTAATTCTCATAGTCCAAAAGTTAATTGTCGCATGTCCCTAACTTGGTGCCATACATGTAATGGTATTAGTGGGTCGACTACAATCGATTGTGTATTAATTTTTTTTATATATATAATATAATATAGAAGTTTCATTTGACGGTTGTTTGTATCCTTGCATATTCAATTCACGAAAACTATCTCATCAAATATATGAGGGTAGCGGACGTCTTGACCCTGCCCATAATCTTGACCTGCATTAAAAGGAGCCTCGTGTCACGCTAGAACATTGTTGTACTCTAATCATGTGCCTTATTCACTGTACTCCTAATTTCTAGGACTTCAACATGCCTTAAAGCCTCCAAATACATGTTAAATCTGTCAGAGCTTGACAATTCAACCTTTTGTACAGGTCTTTGTTTCTAGATGTGCATCATTTGTCCAAATAATATTCCATGTATCTCAAGTTGCAGCACCTTCCCTGCTTCTTCCAGGAATGTCTCTCTCTTGGTCTACGAAATCAAATCATAATGCAGAGCTACAATGCATCCAAAAGTACAAGCTTACAAAAAGAAAGCAACATACAGTAAACTCAGAATCCCCTGAAAGGAAAGTTTTCATCAAGCATTACTCAATTTCAAGACTTTCCTGGATAAAGATACAAGAGATGACTCTGAAACAAGTGTGTTCACAGGTCCACACGGGGTACATTCGTATTTAAATTAAAAAAAATTAATTTTGTAACTGCAAAGTTCGGTTTCTTTTACTTTCGGGTTTGTATTGCAAGAAAAATCAACAATACAAAACCTCTTACAAGATACAATATGCAAGAATGCTCTAAATCCTTCCAGATTCCTCCGCCTTTAGTACCACCATGGGTTTTCGATAACTTTTATTCCTTGTTGGTTTACATTCCACAGGAAAACTAAGCCAGCTTTGCAACAAGATACAAGTCCATATGACGCGATCATGACTAATGCTTCTCCCAACTCCCCCACGGCAAAGCAACCGTTGTTAGCAGTGCTTCACTGATAGTCTCTCTGGGAAAACAAGATTATTATTCATGTGCATGAAATATACAGAAGCTAATAGTGCCTGAAATTAAATAGAATTATGAGTGGGAGAAATGAAGACTTGAATCTTACTTATTAATTCATAAGTTACAACCATTGAGGTACCATATATTGACATATTAAGGAACCTAGGTCCGAAACCTCTGTAGAAACCTATCCATCCATCTGTTTTGAGGAGCAACTTGGTAGTCTTCATGACTGATGGCCTCCCCGCACCAAAATTGTCCATAACCTGCAAATTAAGCAAAAATAAAAGTTAAAACCATCATGTAACTTACAACATTAAGAAGAAAAACTATAAATTCATAGATGCCTCTGTAGAATCATAGGAACGTTAAGATACTAAAATTGGAAATGTTCTTAAAAGAAGCCCGACTATCATATAGTGTGTAATGCCCCACTCCAAACGGTTACTTATGGAACACTTGTTACTTTGACTCGGTTGAGAATCGAGTCTCGAAGAAACCTTACTGCCAAATCAACACGGACAAAATGCAATGGACCATTCAAATTGATGGAACAACTTCTATTGAAATAAGTCCAAGAGTTTTCGTTGGTTGTTTTGCTTCTTGGTTTTGTGTTGCTTTGTGTTTTGTCTTGCTTTGGATGACTTGGTTTTCATGATTCGCTTTTCTCGCTTGTGCATTCTTTTGAATCGTAAGGAAAAGAGATCCAAGGATGCTAACCAAGTATTGTTGCAATTTCAGAACGCATAACCAAAAAGTGACCGTTGCATAAGGCTTCCACATCCTCTCGTTCGATTCAATCGATGGGTGGCTTAGGCCCTTCGATGAATTCTTCAGTCCATATGCCTTAATAAAAATGATCTCTAGTCTGCACAAGTTACTTGTTCCTATACAAATGATGCCTCACTAAACGAGATAAGCTAAAAAGAGATAAATTGTATGCTTGTTTTCATATATATAGAATTATTTCAATTGCTTGTCCAAATAGATGTGTATCTGTTCCTTACTCATATGCTGTATAAGATATAGTTAGAGAAACCGCGCATATGTTACCAAAGAATAGAGTAAAGAGATATAGATGTTCTTGTATAGTCTAATTGCTGTATAGTAAGAGTTTATATGATAGAGCTGCATACCATGCATCGGTCTTTAGAAAACTTGTGTACAAGGGTAATCCCACGAACGGTTTTTGGAGCACTGGGGATCGTTCGTCCTAGGGGGGATCAGAGGAACACCCTGAGGCAATGAAGTCCTCGCGATCAGAGAGGTGTTTATGTCTATAAAGAATAGATTTTTCATGGACCATCATATAGTTAGGTCCCATGATAAGTCATCTTCTATGCACACTTGACACTTGATGCCAACACAGATGTATGAGTTATTTATATATATGCAAATTATTGCTAACTTGTGTGTCTGCTGCAGGGATAGCCGCTCGACCATGGTAAGATTTATCATATGCATAGTCTATCTATCGTCTATGTATTCTTGCATGAATTGTTAAAAAGAAACTAGGCAACTAGAAAGATTACCTAATAATGTTAGCTTCACATGCTTATTTAGTGTAGATTTTTAGGTGAGTTTGGCCACGGTCGCTCACCAGTACATGTTGTAGTACTGATCCACGTTTGTGGGCAATTCTCCAGGTTCTTGTAGCGAGAGCTTGGCGAGCATTTTGAATTAGTGTTAGCGCATCCTTCCAGCGGGACCGTGCTCGTGTTGCTTCCTTAGCTTTCCTCTCCTGTGTGCAAACTCTCTTCGGCTAGTTGTTTTGATTTTTGGTCCTATTAAAAATATATAATGTATGGGCGTTGTGGCTAATTTTGGGATTGTAAAAATAGTTGTAAGCCTTCTATGGCATATTTTGTAACTCAGTCAAGCATGTACTTTGTAATCCAATCTTCAAGTATTCAATAAAGAAAGTATTTTGTGTTCCTATCAAATGTGTTCAACTTTGGTACTCTGCATTTACATTCCGTGCTTATATATGTATATTTTTATCTGACTTGTGTCTTGTGCAGGTATTTTGCCTAGTGCAAGTGCAACTTAGGCTTGCACGGTATCGCGCCCAAGCGAGGACAATCAGTTCCGTAGGGACCAAGCGAGGACGATCGGCCCTTACGGGTTCGGGGCGTGACGTGATATCAGAGAATGAATTTACGTCCTTGGCCTCTTCAAATATTATTTTAAAAAATGATATAAGTTTTCAAACGGTTTCAAAAGTCCCGAATTTCAAAAATGGTTGTGAATCTATAGAAGTAAATCGAAAGTATAATATGTCCCTATCTTGAAAAGTATGAAAAACCCAATGTCCCATGCAATAAGTCCATAATACATTATGAGACTAATGCAAGATACTCTCTTTTGCAACAAGATGATTAAAACAGGTAACCCAGGGGCATCGCGTGCAGCTAGCGTGAACGATGAACAAATCGATAGGCTGATTGTCATGTTTAAAAATCAATAAGAATGATTCAATGCACAACATGATCGATTTGAGGCTCAGCAGCAATGGGCAGATGCTCGAGCCATAGCACAACAGAAGCAGTTGGACTCTTTGACTCAGATAGTGACGACCTTGGTTGCCAATAGCAGTGCATCGGAAACCGCCGCGACACATGTGGCAGCCGCAGCCGCACTTCGAGAAGCAGGTCTAGCAGAAGCTGCTGAGCCTCTGTTGGCGGTTGGAAAATCTATCTTTAAAGGTGTCGAGTTTTTGAAGTTGAACCCTCCGGAGTTTGAGGGCAGGACCGTACCGGATAAGGTGATGGACTGGGTCGCAAAGTTGGAGGACTTATTCGAATTTGCTGGGATACTTGTGAATAAGAGGGTGGCATATATAGTCATGCAGCTGCAGTTATGAACACATGATTGGTGGCAGATCAAAAAGCTGGATCTTGCCACAAGACACCATGATGGCAAAATCACTTAGGAAATATTCAAAGAAGCATTACAGGAGCAATACCTTCCACCTGTCGTCAGACAGAGAAAGGAAGATGACTTTATCGGACTTAAGTAGGGGAGCAAGTCCGTCGAGGACTATGAATCAGAGTTCTCCAAACTTGCTAAGTTCACTAGCTCATTGATTCTTGGCGAGAAGGCCCGTACACACAGATTTATTAAGGGTTTGAATGACAGCCTCAGGAAAAATGTTATGAACCGTGAATGTACCTCTTACATAAAAGCTTTTGAGACAGCTGTTCAGAATGAACAATATTTGCCACGAAGTTTTTTTGAGAAGGCGCCAGTTGTTCGCAACCCTCCTGTCAAAAGATACCAAGATGGGAAGAAAAAGATAGAAGGTGAACATCGTCCTGCTCAAGAGTGCACCTTTTGTGGTCGACGGGACCATAGCATCAAAAACTGTCGCACTAAAAATAGAGAGTGCTTCAACTGTGGTAAGAGGGGCCATAACTTCAGAGATTGTCAGAACAAGAGAAGGGTTCCAGAGAACCAAGTGGACAATGCAGAACATGAACAGAATCAGAATCCTGCCCCAGCCCTAGTCAATGGACAAACTGATCAACCAAGAAGGGCTAGAGTTTATCAGTTGAATATTGAACGCGATACTAGAGGGCACGATGTTGGTGAGTCTGATTCCTTTAATCTCTTGATGCCTTGATTCTTCGACTCCTTGATATCTTAAGTTTCGAGGACGAAACTTCTTCAGTGGGGTATTATGTAATGCCCAGCTCCAAACGGTTACTTATGGAACACTTGTTACTTTGACTTGGTTGAGAATTGAGTCTCGGGGAAACCTTACCGCCAAATCAACACGGACGAAATGCAATGAACCCTTCAAATTGATGGAACGGCTTATATTAAAATAAGTCCAAGAGTTTTTGTTAGTTGTTTTGCTTCTTGGTTTTGTGTTGCTTTATGTTTTGTCTTGCTTTCGATGACTTAGTTTTAATGATTCGCATTTCTCGCTTGCGCATTCTTTTTGAATCGTAAGGGAAAGAGATCGAATGATGCTAACCAAGTATTGTTACAATTTTAGGACGCATAACCAAGGAGTGACCGTTGCATAAGGCTTCCCCATCCTCTCGTTCGATTCAATCGGTGAGTGGCTTAGGCCCTTCGATGAATCCTTCAGTCCATACGTCTTAATAAAAATGATCTCTAGTCTGCACAAGTTACTTGTTCCTATACAATAATGCCTCACTAAACGAGATAAGCTCAAAAGAGATAAACTGCATGCTTGTTTTCATATATATATAGAACTGTTGCAATTGCTTGTCCAAATAGATGTGTATTTGTTCCTTACTCATATGCTGCATAAGAGATAATTAGAGAAACCTCGCATAGGTTACCAAAGAATAAAGTAAAGAGATAGAGATGTTCTTGTATAGTCTAACTGATGTATAGTAAGAGTTTATATGATAGAGCTGCATACCATGAATTGGTCTTTAGACAACTTGTGCATAAGGGAAATCCCACGAACGATTTTTGGGGCACTGGGGATCGTTCGCCCTAGGGGGGATCAGAGGAACACCCTGAGACAATAAAGTCCTCGCGATCAGGGGGGTATTCATGTCTATAGAGAATTGATTTTTCATGGACCATCATGTAGTTAGGTCCTATGATAAGTCATCTTCTATGCACACTTGACACTTGAAGCCAACACAGATGCATGAGCTATTTACATATATGTAAATTATTGCTAACTTGTGTGTCTGCTGCAGGGATAGCCGCTCGACCATGGGTAAGATTTATAATATGCATAGTCTATCTATCGTCTATATTTTCTTGCATGAATTGTTAAAAAGAAACTAGGCAACTAAAAAAATCACCTAATAATGCTACTTTCACATGCTTACTTAGTGTGGATTTCTAGGTGAGTTTGGCTACGGTCGCTCACCAGTACATGTTGTCGTACTGACCCACGTTTATGGACAATTCTCTAGGTTATGATAGCGAGAGCTTGGCGAGCATTTTGAATCAGCGTTAGTGCATCCTTCCAGCGGGACCGTGCTCGTGCTGCATCCTTAGCTTTCCTCTCATGTGTGCAAACTCTCTTCGACTAGTTGTTTTAATTTTTGGTCCTACTAAAAGGATATAATATATGGGCGTTGTGGCTAATTTTGGGATTGTAAAAAGAGTTGTAAGCCTTCTATGGCATATTTTATAACTCAGCCAAGCAAGTACTTTGTAATCCAATATTCAACTATTCAATAAAGAAAGTATTTTGTGTTCCTATCAAATGTGTTCAACTTTGGTTCTCTGCATTTATATTTCGTGCTTATATATGTATATTTTCGTTTGACTTGTGTCTTGTGTAGGTACTTTGTCTGGTGCAAGCGCAACTTAGGCTTGTATGGCATCGCGCCCAAGTGAGGACGATCGGTTCCGTAGGGACCAAGCGAGGACGATCGGCCCTTACAGGACCGGGGTGTGACATAGTAGTAGTAGTATGAAACTGCTCAGAATTAGTATATCTAGGGTAATGAACACTAGATTGGACTTAATGTCAACCATCTAGCTCTTGCTTCAACATTTTTTTGTTATATGCTCAACAGAAGGTTAACGCCTTTGATTCATTAGTAGAAAAATTTGTCAATATTTTCTGGAGCTTTCTCATGCTCCACAGTCGACATATTCTGATATGAGAAGGCTTGGGTGATAATGATGATGATGTATGACATATAGTACATCTGAAGGCACAGTCGACATATTCTGATATGAGAAGGCTTGGGCGATAATGATAAAGATGTATGACAGATAGTACATCTAAAGGCAAATAGATACAAAAAATGATTGGAGATATGTAACGGTTCTATAGTCGCACATCGGTTATATAGGGAACTCGATGTGTTCTCCCATTAAATGGTATCGGAGGCTACATGACATCTCCCGGTTGCAATCATGCAGCCCGGATGGTGATGTCGTCATAGCAATGTTCGTCTGGGACTAGAAGTATGGTACAAAAGCCAGCGTATGTGCATGTGTTGGGACTGCATAGCGTGGTGGAATGCTATGATTCTATGGTCCTACATCAGTTATGTGGGGAACTCTATGTGGGTTTATATAACCTTGGAGTCTCTCCTCCTAGAGGCTACTTTTAGTACGAGTTCTCCCAAGGTTTGTATCAAGACAATAAATACTTGTAGCATGACAGTTATGCAGCGTGAATATAAATCACGCTGCATAACTGTCTAGGTTAAACCAATGGCATGCCTAAGCTGAGAACGATAACACAGGAACCAAGAAGTAACATGTCTTCTCCTCCAGCGAAACAAAAAGAAACAAATTGGTTCTTCACATATGCTTCATTGCACTACACACAGTACAACTAATGTTGGTCTATTCAAGACCACATAGACTCATATAACTCTCTTGCAATTCCTGATATCAAATGTATCATCAACCTCTTCGTCCAGACTCTTACAGTCTGGGAGTGGGGGAACATGGAGTATTTTTTGGTTGCATGAACTTAAACTGCATACCTTGAACATGGTCTATCTATATGCCAACTTTTCTCCTAGGTTTTATGGCATAACCCGCTCATGTTCATATCTACCTTGACTAGAAAACAAAGGGTTGATGTCAGTAGGTAGACAACTGGTCAAAAGACTTCATCAAATCCTTTATGGCACTTTCTTATGATCCTATCCAACTCCATTATGGCACCCTTCTTATGCTCCTACCCATCCTAATCTGATGGGAGAAGGCTTCGATGACGATGATGGTTATGTTTATTAGTATCAATGTTTTCCTATTTATCAACTAGTCATCATAGCCAACCAAATAAAGATGAGATAATGTAACCTTTATTTTATTAATTAGCATGTTACCTTAGTACTAAGTTTGATAAATAATTAAACCTTCTAATTAAGAATTTAATTAGGTTAAACACATAAAACAAAAGTGTCATGAGAAGTCAATTTCAATTTGGATTGTTCCACATAAGATGGTAGAACCAGAAGTTAAAGTCGAGATCAGGAGTTCACACAAGAGTTCCCTTCCTGATATCTCTCGATCCAACAAGAAGATAATATAGATGATCTAATTACAACTGGAAACAAGATAACTAAAGAATCAGAGAAAATAATCTTCTCATTTTTTCTTGCAATTGCAGTTGCAAATGGAAAGAACATAGTTACAACTCATAGAAGAGAGGAGAAAGAAGAAGAAGAAATTTTGCTTGCTGGGGTGATCAAGATCACCGTTGATCAAAGAAATATTCTCTCCCTCACGATCTGCTCCCAGGAACCAGCAAGTTCACGTAGAACTTCTGGAACGCTCGCAGTCACCTCTGTCTGGACTCACATGAACTCCCTGGACTCCAATGGTGGCGGCAGCAGCAACTCTCATCGTCTTCTAATTTTTAAAGTAAGTCCTCAAAGAGGCACGAAGAGGGTATTTAGAGAGAGAGAGGGTGAAAACCCTAACCGCCCAACAATTACAGAAAGGTATGAACATATTAATTACGAATCCCTATAAGATAGGCACAAATTAAATTCAAATCCCATAGAAAATGGATATGAATAATAGGCCATATCTTTCCATAACCGTTCAAATATATTCGCAGCAGCAGCAGCGCATGCGGCAGCGTAAGCCGTAGCGCAATCGGCAACATAACCCGTAGCGCATGCGGCAGCCCATGAGATCGCGCATCAAATATGCACAAGCGCCTGCGTCGATGCTAACATGCTAAGTGTACCAACAAAGCATCACTTTGCGCCCTTGAGCCCGAGTCCGAGTCGTTAAACCTCTTTGTGGCTTAGCTCATATGGAATAAATTCCAAGAGAATGACAAAAAATATAAATACTTTCATTAAGGAGTTAATCCTTCTTCATCCTAATAAAATACCCCCATATGACACCCATGTGTATCACCACACCCTATGTGCATACCTGAACACAAACAAAGCATTATATTAAGATACCCACTTGGTGGTATAGCTAATGTGGGACTATCTTTCATAGTCCAAAGGCAAAAACACCAACACAACATGTGTTCAAAGTGTTAAATTAGGAAAAATTGATAATTAGACTTATAATCTTTATAATTTGATTTTATCTTGATATGCATTTATATATAAATTGGTTTTACGGTTGAACGCTTGTATCTCATATAGGTATTGGAGTTGGTTTGTGTATTTAGATGAGAATTATAGTGTGATACCCATTTGTGCATATGTTTGTGTATTACAAGTGAGTAGTAATATATGGTTTAAATATTTTGAACCATATAAAAGGAAGCTGAAATAAAATAAATAATAATAGTTAGAAGATACAAACTCAATCAATTATATTTTAGATCAAATTTTTTCTGGAAATAGAAATGAACTAATACATAAATAATTTTGAGTCTAGTTGGATTCTTAATATTTCTAAAGAAAGAACTGGACATTATTAGATAAAAAAAATTGAGGATTGAATAAAAATATCGGTTGGATTTAGACTGAGCATATTAGTATTGTGTGGATAATATAAGGGATAAACATCGAATTTCAGAAATAAGGGACCTTAGGATAAGAAATATTAGACAACTATATTTCATTCTGCTTATTATATTGATTCATGTCTGATGAATTTGTAAGTGATTCCATATAGTTAAGAATCCTAACAAAAAATTGTCATTTGAGGAAATCAAAAGTAAAGATAGGTATGACTTGAAATCTAGAATAAATATCATGTATTCTCATTAGAGTAGCTTAAGGAATGATTGCAGAAAATACATTAAGGATCTTGAACATAGTATTCTTAGTAAACTTAGGATCTAGATTTGTCTAGAACTATTAAGGAGATAAGGACAATATAGCTAATGGACCAATGATGAGTTATGATTTCTATTTAGATGGAATATAATGTATTCTATGGGATTGGAAGATCTAATGGGTGATTTAGTACTTGCAATATCCTGCTTAAGGTATATGCACAATATATATTGTATTGCGTATAGCTTATTGAATGTAATATCACTCCTTGATATCTTGATCACATCGATTCTTAAAACTCGACATCGATTCTTAAAACTCGACTATGTCCCATTTTCTGTTAGATTCTCAGATACCTACTTTTCATAACTCCCCAAACTTCTTGCGATTTCTTAAATCTTATAAGTTTATCAATATCTTATCTAGAATTGTATCCTTATACACCACCAAATCTTATTTCCAACAAGTATTCCTGATTTCAGTAAGTATTCTCCCTCTAAAAACCTATACACACATGACTCATTTCATTACTTATTAGATTTTCTGTAAAATAATATTAGGTTGTACTTCTTGTAAAATTGAATTTTCTCATTTGTTTGTGCAATTAGTGTAAATTTTAGGAGACGCTCATTAGTATTAGATAAGGAATTGGGATGGTTAGACGGATGGTCTAATCAAGAAAATTAATATATGAAATTGGAACTTGAATTAGATATAATGGAGTTTTGAATGGAAGTAAAGAAATTGAGGATAATCTGAAAACTTGAAGTTATTAGAAATTTTTGAATGCATATATTTTAGCATTCTTGAAATTCTATTTCAGATAACTGATCTGAAAATTTTATGGGTATAGGTTATGGACCCGGTTCCTGCCAAACCTACTTTGGGACGGGAGTGACTACACTTTTTTGTATATCAACAATTTTAAAAGAACGATAGAATTTACCGAATTGGTATAGGGCACCCGTTTATGAAATATTTTATGAGATCCAACAGCCCGTCATCAGAGATATAGAATATGTTGTTGAAATATATCATGTTAAAGAAACTCATTGCATATGTCCAAGATCCGTACAACATACTCTCTTATTCCATGATAGAGGAGTACGAAGGAACGTATATAGAATGGAAGGAGGTATATCCAGAAGTTAAAATTCTTCAAAATAAATGTATCATTCTTTAAATAAGGATATCCGGGGACGAGGTTTTGTATAAAGACCGAGAGTAGAATATCTTTGTTATATATAGAAGAACATATTTTACTTGTTGTATCCCTATTTTGTAGAAGTAACAGATATAGATATGAAGAGCAAGCATATAAGATAAATACTGCATGATGTATTACTTTTAACAACAGAAAATGAATATGATGTTCTTTGAGAATTTGTGTGCTCTTTGATACCATAAGGTATTCCTTTCTTCTTCCATGTTCTACTTTAAATTTCGAGTACGAAATTTTTCTAAGGGAGGTGGATTTGTAACTTTCATTTTATTAATTAGCATGTAACCTTAGTACTAAGTTTGATAAATAATTAAAACTTCTAATTAAGAATTAAATTAGGTTAAACACATAAAATAAAAGTGTCATGAGAAGTCAACTTCAATTTGGATTGTTTCACATAAGAAGAAAAATCCAATTTGACTTGGTAAATGACAAAATGGTCATTTCCATAATTGCCAACTCACCATGACACCTCACCCCTCTACACTCTTCCTTATGCATCATCGCTTACATCACATCCTCACATCCTAACCCTATTGCATCACCGCTTGCATTACACCCTAACCCTATGACATCATTAATAACATCATCACTTTCTACGCACTTTTTCATACCTCATCCATGACTTCATTATCCTCTACACACTTCCCAATCCTATGACACCTTATCACACCCTACACCACCTTTCCATCACACCTCACCTCTTCTCTACACACTTTCGTGGATACCTCACCTCTCCTATAACATCACCCATGACATCATCCAAGCTACCACCCCTCACATGTCACTATCCAACCATATCCTTACACCTCATCACCCTCACATGGATACCATCCTCCTCACATGCCCTCATCCAATTCTCTTCTCCCACGTCATCACTCGCCACACCTCTCCCTCATCCCCTCTCTCAGAAATCCAACTCCTCTCGCATGGCCTCCAAACCCCTCATCTTTCCTCATTTTCCTATATAAACACCTCCCCACCCTCCTTCACTCACCATCCCCTTTTTCCTCACCTCCATAAGCTCAAGAGCTCCTTGTAGAAGCATTGGTTCTTCATTTGATCAACAAGGTAACCCTTTTTGTCATCAATTTTTATTTCTAAATAGGATAAAGTATAGGGTGTATATATATATATATATATATATATATATATATATATATATATATATATATATATATATATAGTGTGTGTGTGTGTGTGTGTCTAGGGGGAAAGACTGCCTGTAGCAGTATGCAGGAAAATCTTTGCAAAGAATTAACTATGTGTCTTATACATTAATGAGTATTGGGATTTAAAAGAAGAACAAAATAAACTTTTGTCGGCCTTCTAGTAAAAAGGTGAGGATACTTGAGAGATAATAATGTACTTGTTTGAAGGAGGTATTGATAAAGTTTTACTCATCATAGTTTGCAGTATCGGATGATTTAGATACGGTTTAGCACGTCATGATCCAGTACTGACTTACACCGACATTAAGGATCTCCGTTCCAGTTAATTCAACAGAGAAATTTGAACGAAAAAGATAGATTGTTGTGTCAATGAAATAATTTTCACTGACAATGTTACATCGTATCAATATGATTCTTTATTGATAAATTGTAACCATTATCATTTGTCGAAGTCGTTATCTACAAATTCACAACATTCATCTATGTTAATATTTTTTTTTATTTAAAACTAACGAGAAGCAATATATAATATATTCAATTATGTCTAAATATACCAAATATTTTTTTAGCATTTTAAAAGTTTTTTTTTTATCATTTTTGTCTTTCTAAAACGAATAACCTGATACTCTAATCCGAAACAGTCGATGCCATACTCATAGAAAGAGGCCGAAATCGATTCTGATATTTCAAACCCACTTTTACTATTAAGATTATGCTAGTTCTAATAATGTTGTAATTATTAATTTCAAAAAAAAAATTTAACAAGTGGAAAATTAATAGCTTATAAGGTAAATATATATATATATATATATATATATATATATATATATATATATATATATATATATATGAGATGCATTACACATATTATAAATCTTATTGTAGTTGAAGCGATGAGGGGGATAAGCATATCGTTACTCACGAGCAGGGTGAGATATGTGAGACAATCTCCTTTACAGTTCAGAAGTTAACTTTTATATTATATTTTAGTTGGAAACCCAAAGTAAAGAAGTTGTCTTGATGTGAGCACTCATTAGAACTCGGCATGTTTGATGTTTAAAACGGCTCAAAATTTTGAAAGTCTTTAAAAGGTTTGAAGAACAAGATTCATACTTTAAAAAACTTGAGTAACAAGTTTTCTCGTGAGAGGATTGGATAATGGTAAGAAGGATGTGTAATTTTTGATACAATTTTATGAACTCACATCGCATATGACGGTTCATTGTATGTCACATGCAATATTTTTTTTATTTTCTTTCACAAGTTCTTTTGTTTCTCAACCCTTAAATATTTGTAATATCGTATTGTTTAACTATATGAAAAAAAGGTTTAGAGTTCTATCATCGTACACAGGAATAAATAAGAAGTAAAAGAATAAGAAGTAGATACTAGGGCATTATATTGTAAGTTGGATTATAAGATATGGATGAACTTCACCTGAAGCCGAATCTTTATGGTATCTATTGGAGTAGTGATAACAGATGAGCAAGCACCAGCTATTGTTCCTGCAGTTGCCTGAACTGTAACAAGCTCCAACACAGATGGTTTCTCTTTTGAGTCAATTTTGTAGCCCAGGCTTCTGGAATCGACAATAACATCATCAGTATCTCGTCTGATCACTTTACTCTTGCTTATTTCCACAGATTAACTACATTTGGAACTGCTTTGTATTAAGAGAAAGAACTAGCCAGTCTATACTATATTGATTTACCTCCATATAGCATTTTGTGCAACACCATAAGCACTCCACCAAAGTGCTGTTGAAGGTGCCTGGGTCACGATTGTGAGACCAAAGCCTCTATATAGACCACGAAACCCTTCTACCTTGAGTGTTTTGCGAATAACGTCAAATGGACCACTGTAAATGGTTGTTCCAGGCAAACCTTGGACCATTAGTCTCTGGCAGATCTATAAATAAACAAATGATATAAGTAACCAAGAAAAAGCAAGCCACAATATTACGTGGCTTCAACAAGAAGTAGGAGTTGCAAAGCTAAAACCAGCCCAGCCTAGTTGCAGGAGAGATTGAATTAAGAATTCCAGAGGACCATTTAGGCAGGGGACAGAAATCCTACTCAAGTTGGACTGGTTCAAGCTATAGTTCTATGTACTGTAGACAGACTATGCACAAATTATTCATAGATTCATATACAATGTCATATAAATTATGAAGTAATCTTCATTATTGATAGAGTAAAGATGACTACAAGTCGACACCTACAAAATGTTAGCCCTTACCCAGTCTGTACTTCAAATGACCTAAACACAAAATTGGCATGACCAAATTAAAGGTGAAGCAAGGCATACAAGCCACCATATCCCTCCATGGGGTAACATCGGGACCTAAATGCGCAGATGATCGGATCAACTTCTTGTCACCTACAAAACAAGCTAAAGAGTTTGGGCTTACTTCACCATAAGAAAACAAAAGAAGACTTCCTCTCTGAAGTTAGCTCATTGATATAGATCACTTCATTCTGGGTGTGAAATTGTGTCAGACAAAAATAATCGACAAATATCAGCATAGTTCTCGCTGACAGGGAGGTGACCAACCATCCAGTAGAGCTACATAAAAAGGAGAAGATCCTCCCTAATGTTATAGAAGCTAGTGCAACTCATACTTCATATTAAAGATGAGGTGGATTGTCATTTTGAAGGAAAAGGAAACAACATTGAGATATGTGGCAGATAACTTCTAATTCATGAGAAAACATGAATATACTAATTAATGAGTTAATTATGTAGACAAAGGTATTAAATGTCTATTGTCATTTGAAGAAAATACAGATAAGAGTATAGAGAGCCAAAGCTTACCACTTCTAAGGGCACATAGTATCCAGAAGAAACTATACTTGACAACAAGCCAGCTGTTCCATTGGTTATTGCAATATGAGTCGCCTTCGACAATCCCAAATCTTCAGTATATTTTAACATCATTTCTTTTGATACTTCCAACGAAGTCAGGACCAAAACTCTACCAGGTAAGGCTCCGATTGCCGAGGTACCATAACCTCTAAAAATTCCAGGAATTCCGTCATGTTTTAATATATTTCTAAATACCGAAAATCCAGGCATGTGAGCAAAGCCACCTTCAGCAACTTGCATTCTAGTTTTGACAACAGCTGTTGGATGCAATAAACCATATAAGACAGTAAAGAGGATAGCTCCAAAGGCGTGGAATCTAGTCTTGTCCAGCCTGCAAACATTTTTATAAAAGATTTCAACAAGATAAAAAGGCATAGAATTAAAGAGAGTAATTGGGCATATATTCAATAACTAAATCCAACAGTCATTAAGAGTAGACAGTCAATGTTTCGCCCCACAACTGATTTTGTCATTGACAGAAGATCATAGTCCTCACACAGGTAAAAATTGACCCAATCAGATAAGGGGATAGGGTTGGCTTGCATAGGAGGCATGTCATACCAAGGTCAGTTGGATAGCATTTGGATTAAATATCGAATTAGGCTTTTAAACTCGGTTAATTGGATAGACTTGAACTCAAACTGGGACAAACTTATTGAATTTGCACCTCTACACTTGTGCAATGACCAGACACCCCCAAACAAACCCAACATGCATTTTTTACCCTATGGCCTTAATCAAAATTTCTAGAGCTCTTGGGTTGATGGTTCTTCACGAATGGCTCGTGAAACATTTGGTTCCTGCAAGCTTCTATCAAGGTTGTTTGCAAAAGAAAGCACAATAATTTTGATATCGAACTCCATGAAGCATGGTCTAAACTAAAATCATGCTTCTTCTGAATGGTGCAACCAAATCCTTTATTTTTCTATCAAAAACCTCAACATACCTCTAGTTGGCTAAAAACAGAAATTTTTTTCCTGCCAACTCTTGAGCTCTTAGGTGTCCGCCATGCTATAATTTCCCTCACATGGAGACCTTGCAAGATTCTCTACTCCCTAGTGAAGTTATGATCCTCATATTCATGTATGTGCCAGTCACTTGTGACCATCTTAAGCTTAAGCAATGAGATGTAATCACAAAGTGGAAGGTGACATCTTTTTGCCTTAAATTATTGCATCAAGAAAATTTTCTAAACAGTGTCCACATACTTTGGCATCAACTTCAATTCTCTTGTGATGCTTGAAAGCATGTGATTCTCATGTTAAATCTACATAAACTTCTCCATCAAGACCCATAAAATGTTGGTACATCGAGGCATCGATGTTATTCTGGAGATACATCTAAGATACCTACTTCTGCCTAATATTACAAGAGAAATCACCTACCTATCTAAAAATAAATTACAATCAATATTATCCACCAAGTTTTTATTTAGTATGTTTTAAGAAAATTTCCATGAAATGGGTGACAAAAACATATGTTTCTTGGAGGATTTAAAACTTGCTCTCTAGTAAACAACCCCCCTCCCCCCCCCCCCCCCAACTCCCCATGTGTGCAAGTCTGCAAGACAATAAAAGAATCTTATATTGAAATACACACTTAGGGTTTGCCACATAGTTTGATGTGGGACCAGAGTTCTAGAGCAATTTCAGATAAACCCTAGCATAGTTGTTCCAACGGAAACACGTCACATGCTGAACTTCGATTCGAGTGGCATGACTGATCAACTGGTGTTTCTGTGAGGGTTTCATTTTGTAACTGTTGACTTAGTGGGGAGTTACGGTTGTAAACGTACCTATTATGGGGAGCTATTCCCTATATATTCTCTACGTTTAAGGCTGATGGGAACTTGGCTCCCCTATATGTTCTCTACGTTTTTCGGTACTTGGTACACATAACGTAAGAGAGTATATGCAATAAGAGAAGTGTTTGCAGTAGCAAAGAGAAACAACATCAGCGAGGTCCTATCTAAGTCATGCTCGTCGTCCAGAAGAGGACAAATGAGCGTTCTAGTAGTTTATCACTTGACCTTGTTGGTTCATGGGAACGGGTCAAAAAAAGAGAGGTCAAATCTCGCTTTGAGCAGTGGTGATTCTCATCACCCCAGTAAGCTTTCTTATTTCTGTCTCGAATTCTAGCAACTTGGTTGCATTCTTTATCGTTCTATCTTTTGTTACTTTATAATCTTCTTAATCTTAGTGGTTGTATTAGACAATATGTGTTTAAAACTTGTAAAAGTTTGTACGATTTTCTGTAACATCAACAACAAACTAAAACCTAAGGGGCTGCTACCTAGAGAAGTACCACTTAAGGGTCATGAGCAATAGGGCTACTCATCGTCAAATAACCTCAAGTGGAAGAAATACAAATATATTGACAAAGTTGCACAGAAACAACACGGGGACACAAACATGGCATTTGAGTTTGGCATGACGTGGCAAATTTTGTAGTGTTTGTGTCGTGTCTGATACGTGCACCACCACAGTACGCAACAACGACAAGACATTGGTTTTCGGAGTATCCATGAAATGTTGTTTCTGACACGATTCAGTCAAACACACGCCAACATATGTGCCATATCATGTTGCCGCATTCGTCCTGTGTGTAGTATTTTTTTCCATGCAACATAGAGCCAGAAGCAAAGACCCAAAAAATGACATGCAGGAAAAGAAAAAAATAAACAAAGCAAATGCAAGGAAATCCAGGTCAAATCTATCAACATAACATACATCAATTTTCACGAACACATAAATGAGTTTAGCGTGTCATAGTGTATGGGGAGTGTCTGTCTATTGACTGATACATGTCCCACGCCATAGGACACGGATATGGCACCAAACCCATTATCAAGAAAGTGACAAACGCAAGAAAACAAATAAAAATGCCAAAAACAAGAAATATAGAGCAAACACAGACATACAGACAAACAAATTATCAAAACGTTTAAAAAAAGAAGCAGCAAAACAATTCAAACCTACTATATTGGCGCCTATGAAGTACAAAAACTCCAAAAATCGGTGTTCTGTCAGTGTCCAACACATATTGGACACGACACGACACAGAGTCCAAACTGCAATATGATAAGCCAAATAGGTGCCACGGAACGCTCCGGAAACTCGGCGGTGTCGTGTCCGTCCCGGGTCGCGTAGTTCGGACACGTACTGGACAAGACGCGGAAGCGGATGCTCCAAAAAACTGACCATGACGCAGCCGAAGCGTGCGTCGTGTCCGTGTCTCCACGTCCCAGTCGTGACAATGCAAGAAATTTCCAATAATGGTAAGAGAGAGAGAGAGAGGGATTGACCTCTCCCAATTAATATTGGTTTCGGAGAGAGCGAAGTCGGCAGCCGAACCCTCCGTCTCAACGGCCATCTCCTTCCCACCAATCCCACAACAATAGTTGTGGAATTTTTATAGAGTTTTAGGTGTTAAAAACCTCCATTTTGTAGAGTTTTTAGTTGTGTACCAAGGTTTAGGTGTGATGAACTTTCTTTTTAAGAGTTAATAGGTTATGTGTACCAAAATTTTGGTACAAATAACCTACCAAAGCAATAAAAACCTTTGCATTTAAGGGTGGACAAAATCTAAATTTTTTCAAGCCGGCCCAAACTACATCTAAATTTTCGAAACCGAATTGAATCTAATTTTTTAAAGGATCACTTGTATGTATGTACTTGATTGCACATATTTTATATTACTTGAGAAATTTTTTTACTACTTATATACGTAATTATATTAAAAAAATTATGTTAAATTTAATAATCTATACTACTATACAATGCATCGATAAAGTTCTAATACATTGCAGGAATGGAGGTACTATATAATACAACTATAAAGTTCTAATACATTGCACGTATATTTTCTTTGAAATATTTAATAACATCAATAACCTCAGGTCCACACCCTCTCAACAGAGCTCAACATGAAAATTTCTAATACATTGCAGGAATGGGGGGTACATATATGTTTAAATTAAAAAAAATTGATTTCATAACCGTAAAGTTCGATTTCTTTTACTTTTGGCTTTGTATTGCAAGAAAAATCAACAATACAAAAGCTTTTACAAGATGCAAGAATGCTCTAAATCCTTCCAGATCTCTTCGCCTTTAGTAACCACCATGGCTTTACGATATCTACCATTCCTTGTTGGTTTACATTCCACAGAAGAACCAGGCCAGCTTTGCAACAAGATACGAGTCCATATGAAGCAATCACGACCGATGCTTCTCGCAACTTCCCCCACGGCAAAGCAACCGTTGTCAGCCGTTCTTCACTGATAGTCTCTCTGGGAAAACAAGATTAAGAGATTATTCATGTGCATGAAATGTACAGAAGCTACTGATGCCTGAAATTAAATAGAATTATGAGTGGGAGAAGGGAAGACTTGAGTCTTACTTATTAGTTCATAAGTTACAATCATTGAGGTACCGTATATTGACATATTAAGGAACCTGGGTCCAAAACCTCTGTAGAAACCCATCCATCCATCTGTTTTGAGGAGCAACTTGGTAGTCGACATGACCGATGGCCTCCCCGCACCGAAATTGTCCATAACCTGCAAATTAAGCAAAAATAAAAGTTAAAACCATCATGTAACCTACAACATTAAGGGAAAAAAAAGGTTCATAGATGCCTCTGCAGAATCATAGGAACATTAAGATACTAAAATTGGAAATGTTCTTAAAAGAAGTCCCACTATCACAAGGCTTGGGTGATAATGTTGATGATGTATGACAGATGGCACATCTGAAGGCTGATAGATACGAAAAATGATTGGAGATATGTTAGCCGCACATCGGTTATATGGAGAACTCGATGTGTTCTCCCATCAAATGGTATCAGGGCCTACATGGCGTCTCCCAGTTGCAATCATGCGGCCAAGATGGTGACGCCGGCATAGCAGTGTTCGTCTGGGACTAGAAGTATGATGCAAAGCCAGCGCATGTGCATGCGTTAGGACTGCAGAGTGTGGTGGAATGCTACGATTCTATGGTCCCACATCAGTTATATGGAGAACTCAATGTAGGTTGATATAGCTTGGGCTCTCTCCTCCATGAGTTCTCCCAAGGTTTGTCAAGACATAACTAATACTTGTAGCATGATAGTTATGCAGCATGAATATAAATCACGCTGCATAGCTGTCTAGGATAAACCAATGTCATGCCTAAGCTGAGAACTATAACACAGGAACCAAGAAGTAACATGTCTTCTACTCCAGAGGAAAAAAAAAAGGTTCTTCACATCTGCTTCATTGCACTACGCACAATACAACTAATGTTGGTCTATTCAAGACCACATAGACTCATATAGCTCTCTTGCAATTCCTGATATCAAATTGTCTCATCAACCTCTTAGTCTAGACTCTTATAGCTTGGGAGTGGGCAGGGCCGGCCTTGAGTTCATGGGGGGCCTAGGCGAACTTTCAAAATAGACCCCCCCTCCTCCCCCCACCCCCCCAAAAAAAAAAAAAAATTCCATATATAATGTAAAAAAAATAAACACTGAAATAAAAGTTTAAAAAAAAAAAAGCTCCACCAAGAATTGAACCTAGGACCTCTAGTGTACAAGTTTAACATAATAACCACTACACCACAATTGGTTTGTGTTAAAAAAGGTCCATGGCACATACTAGTTCTATTTTAGATACAAAATTATTAATATATATATGTTTAAAATAATTTTTTTGGGCCCCCCGGTCCGTGGGCCCTAGCGGTCGCCCTGGCTACCCTGGACAGGGTCTGCCTTGGGAGTAGGGGAACATGGAGGGTGTTCCTTGGTTGCATGAACTTAAACTGATACCTCGAAGGTAGGTACGTAGTCTACCTACCCCTAGGTTTTATGGCATAACTTGCTCATGCTCATAGGTAACTTGACTAGGAAACAAAGGGTTGATGTCAGGTAGACAATTGGTCAAAGACTTTGTTAAATGACTCAAATCCTTTACGGTGCGTTCTTATGTTCCTAGCCAACTCCATTATGGCACCTTTCTTATGCTCCTTTTCTACACCATTGATTTTCTTTTACAAGAAACCCAGGAAATAATAATAAATTAACTACTTTGACTTGTGTATGATAGTCGATAAATAAGAGAAATGTATGACAAGTACTAGGGAGACATCGATAAGATGAATATTGTTATATTTATACTTGATCCAAGATGTAAATTAGAGTATATGCCATATGGACTATGAACTTGAACAATTGTACAGTGGGGAGCAAGGGGTGGCGATGAAAAAAAAAAGGTCAACTGTATGGAGTTTGCTATTTCAATAAGTACAAGATATATGCCCCGTAACATGGACAAACTATTCAAAAATCGCGAATTGCAAGTGAGGCACTTAGCGAACAGGTTCAAACATTGAAAATAATGATGAAGTTATAATTTAAGACATACAAAATATAAACAGCTGGTGGGGCTAATAAAAATCAGAGTTTAATAGGTACCTATGTGGGAGCACCCAGGGGATGAGAAAGAAAATGTTGATATTCAGGTGTTATAGAAGCCTAATTGTCCTCAGTTTTCATTCTTTCGAAGATGAATGTGATGTGTTGGATGTTCCTATTTCTATGGCTGCTTCAGATTTCACATTTAATATGGTTGACCATGTTTTTGATGTTTTTAGTTATTTGATGACTAAGATTGTTCGATTTCTTATATTAGCAAGTTTGATTATGGTCGTCATTGGACATATCTAGTATTGAAGAAGATTTGAAGCCCTTGATAAACTTGGAAAAGGTAATATTTATATTTTACTACTATTTCACATTCATTGTTCTTTATTTTTGACTTCTATGTTTCCATATTCGAGTGAGATGGTGGTAGAACCACAATCAAGTCGGGTTAAACTTCTAGGTCACCTAATTCCTATTATTTGTATAAGGCCCCTCAAATTATAAACTTCGGCATAATTTGTTTCGGTCAAGATTTTACTAAGCTTACGTTAGCAATAGCCAAAGACAAGAAAGATTCAAATGTGTCAGAGTTATCACTAACTATACAAGAAGAGCATGACAGAGATGGGTTATCCTAAAAATAAGAAGAATATGGTGGATATGAGGGTGGTTGGGAGGATACAAATGGCACAGGAGATAACAATAAATAATGAAGTTTATAATTTGGGGACCTCTAAGAAGATAACAAGATTAAGGAACATTAGTCAGTCATAATGAACAAGAGTTAAAATACCTTCCTTTTTTCTATCACATTGTCATGATAGATCCTTAGTTATTGACACTGACAATAAACTACTGTTACTCTAGGATTATTTTGTATAAAGGTACTAGGTTTATGACCTAATTAGACTTTGGGAACTGAATTTGACCGTTTTAGACTTTGGGTACTCGAACTTTTTTAGTGACATATTTTAGTGACGAACTTTCGTCATTAAAAGACTCATTTCGTCACTTGAAAGCCTAATTTCATCACTAAAATATGTCACTAAAAAAGTTCGAGTACCCAAAATCTAAAATGGATAAACCCAGTACCTAAAGTCTAAAATGATTAAACCCAGTACCTCTTCAGCTGGATTAATTTGCAAGCGTAAGTGAACTTTGTATGTGCTCCTTGGTTTCATGAACTTAAAGTGTATGACCACAAAGGTCAGTTTGCATACCTCTTCAGCAGTAATATAATAGTTTCTGGTTGGGTATCAGTTCAAGTGATGCTGGCTGAGTGCTTACCCAGGTTTCTCAAAAAGGAAAAAAGAAAAGAAAAAAACTTTGTCAATTCTTTTGTGTAGCTTCTCATGGTATACTGGAACAGTTTTGATGGGAGAAGGCTGATGATGATGATGATGATGATAGTGATGAACAGTTTTTTGTTGCAAAAAACAAATCATTTGGTAATATAATGCATTTCTCAATTCCATTATCTTTAATAGGTAGCAAAGATCCTATATAAGGTGCGATTCTTCTAGCTCTTGCATCTCAATCATTAGCAGCACAAGTTCTTTTGTTTCTCAACCCTTAAATATTCGTAATATCGTATTTTTCAACTATATGAAAAAAGGTGTAGAGTTCCATCTTCATACACAGGAATAAATAAGAAGTAAAAGAATAAGAAGTAGATACTAGGGCATTATATTGCAAGTTGGATTATAAGATATGGATGAACTTCATCTGAAGCCGAGTCTTTATGGTATCTATCGGAGTAGTGATAATAGATGAACAAGCACCAGCTATTGTTCCTGCAGTTGCCTGAACTGTAACAAGCTCCAACACAGATGGTTTCTCTTTTGGGTCAACTCCATAGCCCAGGCTTCTGGAATCGACAATAACATCATTAGAATCTCATCTGATCACTTTACTTTCTTATTTCCACAGATTAACCACATTTGCAACCACTTTGTACTGAGATCAAGCACTACACAGTCTACACTATGTTGATTTACCTCCATATAGCATGTTGTGCAGCACCATAAGCACTCCACCAAAGTGCTGTTGCAGGTGCCTGGGTCACTATTGTGAGACCAAAGCCTCTATACAGACCACGAAACCCTTCTACCTTGAGTATTTTGCGAACAACGTCAAATGGACCACTGTAAATGGTAGTTCCAGGCAAACCTTGGACCATTAGTCTCTGGCAGATCTATAAAAAAACATATGATATAAGTAACCAAGGAAAAGCAAACCACAACATTACGTGGCTTCAACAAGGTGTAGGAGTCACAAAGCTAAAGCCAGCCCAGCCCAGTCCCAGGAGAAATTGAATTGAGAATTCCAGAGGACCAGTTAAGCAGGGGACACAAATCCTACTCAAGTTGGACTGGTTCAAGCTATAGTTCTATGTACTGCAGACAGACTATGCACAAATTAGTGTATAGATGCATATATAATGTCATGCAAATTATGAAGTAATCTTCATCATTGACAAAGTAAAGATGACTACAAGTCGACACCTACAAAATGTTAGCCCTTACACAGTCCGTACTTCATATGACCTAAACACAAATTTAGCATGACCAAATTAAAGGTGAAGCAAGGCATACAAGCCACCATATCCCTCCATGGGTAACATCCGGACCTAAATGCGCAGATGATCGGATCAACTTCTTTTCACCTACAAAACAAGCTCATGAGCTTGGGCTTACTTCACCATAAGAAAGCAAAAGAAGACTTCCTCTCTGAAGTTAGCTCATTGATAGCTCACTTCATTATGGGTGTGAAGTTCTTGCTGACAGGGATGTGACCAACCATCCAGTAGAGCTACATGAAAAGGAGAAGATCGTCCCTAATGCTATAGAAGCTAGTGCAACTCATACTTCAGATTAAAGACAAGGTGGATTTAAGGTCATTTTGAAGGGAAAGGAAACAACGTTGACATATGAGGTAGATAACTTCTAATTCATGAGAAAACATGAATATACTAATTAATGAGTTAATTAATGTAGACGAAGGTATTAAATGTCTATTATCATTTGAAGAAAATAAAGATGTAAGAGCCAAAAGCTTACCACATCTAAGGGCACATAGTATCCAGAAGAAACTATACTTGACAACAAGCCAGCTGTTCCATTGGCCATTGCAATATGAGTCGCCTTCGACAATCCCAAATCTTCAGTATATTTTAACATCGTTTCTTTTGATACTTCCAACGAAGTCAGGGCCAAAACTCTACCAGGTAAGGCTCCGATTGCTGAGGTACCAAAACCTCTAAAAATGCCAGGAATTCCATCATGTTTTAATATATTTCTAAATACTGAAAAACCAGGCATGTGAGCAAAGCCACCTTCAGCAACTTGCATTCTAGTTTTGACAACAGCTGTTGGATGCAATAAACCACATTGGGCAGTAAAGAGGATAGCTCCAATGACGTGGAATCTAGTCTTGTCCAGCCTGCAAACATTTTTATAAAATATTTCAACAAGATAAAAGGCATAGAATTAAAGAGAGTAATTGGGCATAAATTCAATAACTAAATCCAACATTCATTAAGGAGTAGACAGTCAATGTTTCGTCCCACAACTGATTTTGTAATTGACAGAAGATCTTGGTCCTTACACAGGCAAAACTGACCCAATCAGATAAAGGGATAGGGTTGGCTTGCATAGGAGGCACCACGGTCGGTTGGATGTCACTGGGATTAGATATCGGATAAGGCCTTTGAACCAGATTGGATAGACTTGAACTCAAACCCGGACAAACTTATCAAATTTGCACCTCTGCACTTGCGCAATGACCTGACACCCCCAAACAAACCCAACAAGCATTTGTTTCCTGTGGCCTTAATCAAGATTTCTAGAGCTCTTGGGTTGGTGGTTCTTCACGGATGGCTCGTGAAACATTTGGTTCGTGAGAGATTCTATCAAGGTTGTTTGCAAAAGAAAGTGAGAACATCAATTTTGACTGTGAACTCTATGAAGCATGGTCTAAATAAATTCATCCTTCTTCTGAATGGTGCAACCAGATCCTTTATTTCTCTATCAAAAATCTAATCTACCTCTAGTTGGCTAAGAAGAGAGAATTTTTGCCCACCTCTTGAGCTCTTAGGTGCCTACCATGCTATGATTTCCCTCACAGGGAAATCGTGAAAGATTCTCTATTCCCTACAGAAGTTATGATCCTCATATTCATGTATGTGCCAGTCACTTGTAACCATCTTAAGCCTAAGCAATGAGATGCAGTCACAAAGAGGAAGGTGACATCTTTTTGCCTTAAATCATTGCTTTTTCGAGAGAAAAAATTCTAAACAATGTCCACATACTTACGCATCAACTTCAATTCTCTTGTGATGCTTGAAAGCAGGTGGTTCTCATGTTAAATCTACAGAAGCTTCTCCATCAAGACCCAACAAGGTTGGTACATCGAGACATCAATGTTATTCTGGAGATACCTCTGTCACGCCCCAATTTCGTAAATCGATAATCGTCCCCCGGGCGTGATGTCGTGCACGCATAAGGCGCGCGTGCACAAGGCCTAGGCATAATGATATACTTTTTAGAACACATGCAACAGAGTACGCAAATAAGATAACACACATTTGAGGCATAGAAAAGTCTTCTTTTTATTGATAATGAACATCTGGTTACAGACTCTGGACCCAAAAGCGATAAGGATGCCACAGGGGCTTACAACTTGGATACAAAATGAGATAGCCGTTTCATACATCACACCATTTACTAAAACTTCAAAATATTATACACCTGCTAGCGAAGCTATCGCCTTGCCTCGGAGCTGCATAAAAGGGTTGCGCGGGCTCCGGGTGCTTTGTACAAGTTCCAAAAGTCACGAAAGGGGTGCGTCGAGTATTGGACTGGTTGGGGGAAGAAAGCTTTAGCACATCGCCGCGTCGCTTGGGCTCGGGGAACCTGCTGCAACGAGGGTCGGTACTTTGAAAAGTACCGGTGAGGGCGAGCTAACCAACTAACCAAATCCAAAGTTTGTTTATAAGAAGCATGCAAATTATTTGTGGTCTTTCTATCTTGCCTTAGTTCATTTTACAAGCAAGCATTGAGTATGCAACTTTACATAAATAAATATGCCACCGTTTGGTGACTTTTACCTTCATGTCTGAACTGCCTGCACAATATTTACCTTGTCCTTCCCTGCCACGAAAACATCATTAGCTTGAGCAAACAATGGAGAAATATATATTGGGTCATGGCACATCATTGCCACCGTAGACAATAGCTACAGTAAGACGGTGACCTTTGCAGCGCGGGTAGGAAGCCCCGCTACAAGGCCCCGCATTACCCGTGCTAGGCTTGCTAGCGTAGCTATCCGAGTTCCGCCCGGAACGAATCGGCCCCAGTGCCCCGGGCACCATTCGCAGGAACTAAACATTGTGCACAAGTTGTCAGACCGAACCATGCATTGACACTAAGTTAATAAATAATGCATTTCAAGCCAACATAATGTACATATCTACTTTAGCACAGTGCAATTGGCATAGTCTACCTGTCCAAGGGATCGCATTCCAATTATTTGCACGATACATTTGTACAGTTACATAGAATATGTTCTAACTATAACTGAAACATGAATATATAAATGCATAACGGACAAGCACACATCAATGTAGTCGTTGAAAATTCTAGGTGACAAGCATTATAAGTGTTTCAAGTCTAACTCTTCTTTCATTTGACTCAATTTATTCTTTATTTTGGTATCGTTGGAGCGGGATGCACAGATGAGTCAATTTATTAAGAACAAAGACTTCGAAGAAGGGCGCTAATCGAAGTAAAGCGACTCACAAGTTGGTGAACTAGGAGAGAAAATGGAAGATCTTCAAGACTCCGCTTGCGCGTCGCCTACCCGATCACCTGCACGCACCAACAGATGATCAATATCTCCTGCTTCGGTCTCCAAAGGTTCGATACGAAATGCGAAATCCTAAGAATGAAAGCAACGAAATCCATCGAAACCGTTCAAGAAAACGCAAGTCATAAAACCAACAAGAAAGCAACCAAGCGGCATCGAAAACGGGCAAGAAAACCAGCGCAACGGAAAGGCCCCTCTCGACTTTGCCGCCGAGTCCTTCCTTGAGGCACGATCCGTTGAATATGGGACCCGATTCCGAAGAAACCAATCCATAACAAGGAAATGATCTTGATTCAATCTGTCCCGATCGAACGATACCAAGTATTACTTAGCCGCGCTCCCCGAATAGAGGGAACGGGGCACTACATCATAACCATCTACGAAAAGTTTCGTCCTTGAAACTTAGGAATAGAACCTACCCCTAAGGAATAATGAGAAAAACTTTTTTCTCATGTCAGATTCGAGTTCCCAGATCAATTCTTCGACCGAGTGGTTTCGCCAAAGAACGCGCACTAGCGAGACTGCCCGATTCCGTAATTGCTTTTCTTTACCATCCAAAATCTGAACAGGCTCTTCGACGTACGATAAGTCCACCTGCAGATCCAGCTGACCGAAGTCTACCACGTGGTTCGGGTCATGCACGTACTTTCTAAACTGTGACACATGAAAAATATCATGCACTTCTGACAAGGCTGGTGGCAATGCAATTTGATAGGCAACTAAAGTGACTCGCCTGAAAATTTTCAACGGGCCAACAAATCTCGGACTTAACTTCCCTTTTACCCCGAATCTTGTAACTCCTCGCATGGGCGAGACCTTTAAAAACACGTGATCACTCTCTTGGAACTCAAGGGGTCGACGACGAATATCGGCATAGCTCTTCTGCCGGCTCTGTACTACCTTTAATCGCTCTCGGATCAACCGAACATTTTAGACTGTTTGTTCAACCAGTTCCGGTCCAAGGATTTGCCGCTCCCCAACTTCATTCAAGCAGATCGGTGACCTACACTTCCGTCCATACAAAGCCTCGTACGGAGCCATTTGGATGCTGGACTGATAAATGTTGTTGTATGCAAATTCGGCCAACGGTAGGTAGACGTCCCAACTTGACTTCGAATCGATTACGCAGAGGCGCAGCATGTCTTCTAGTACCTGATTCACCCGTTATGTTTGGCCATCTGTTTGAGGATGGTAGGCTGAGCTGAACTTCAACTTGGTCCCCATCGCTGACTGAAGGCTTTCCCAGAAACGTGATAGGAATCGTCCATCCCGATCTGATACTATGAAAACTGGCACTCCGTGCAGCCGGACTATCTCATCAAGGTAGGTCTGGACGAGGCGATCGGTGCTCCAAGTACTTTTGATAGCAATGAAAGGTGCTGACTTGGTTAACCGGTCGACGATGACCCAGATTGCGTCGTTCTCCCGTTGCGTCCTTGGCAGGCCAACAATGAAGTCCATACTTATATGCTCCCACTTCCATTCCGGGATAGCAAGATTCTGCATTTCTCCGCCCGGCCTCTGATGCTCTGCTTTCACCCTCTGACAGATTATGCATTGCGACACGTAGAGCGCCACATCTTTCTTCATGTCATGCCACCAGAAGATAGTGCGAAGGTCTTTATACATTTTCGTGCTCCCGGGATGAATCGTATAGGCTGCATAGTGAGCTTCCGCAAAGATCTCCTTTCTGAGTTCTGGGTCGTTGGGGACGCATGGCCTTCCCTTAACTCACAACACTCCATTCTCATCTACTGCAAAGTCTTTCGCCTTCTCCGCTAGAATCTGCTCGCGCATTTTTCTTATGAATGGGTCGTCCCTCTGAGTAGATGTGACCCTCTCCAACAGTTTGGGTACGAATCGCATCTGAGCAACCCGAGCGCCACGATAACGAATTCGGAGTTCGATGCACATCTCTTCTAAGTCCCTTTGTAACCTGCTATCAACGGACAGGGATCCCGCAAAGACCCGACTCAACACATCCGCTACCACATTTGCCTTACCAGGTGTGTAGTCTATCGTCAAGTCGTAATCCTTTATTAATTCTAGCCAACGCCGCTGTCGTAGGTTAAGATCCGCTTGGGTGAATAAGTACTTCAAACTTTTGTGATCGATATAAATTCGGCAAGCCACTCCATAAAGGTAGTGTCGCCACAATTTTAGCCCGAACACAATTGTCGCTAGCTCCAGATCATGCGTAGGATAATTCTTCTCGTGCTTTTCAGCTGCCTGGATACATAGGCTACCACCCTATCATGTTGCATAAGTACACACCCTAAGCCCTGCCCTAACGCGTCGCTGAAGATTTGGAATCCCGAGTTCTCGTCTAGTAGTGCAAGTAACGGGGCAGAGGTGAGGCGATGCTTTAACTCTTCAAACGAGGCTTCGCAGTCGGCAGACCACTCAAACGCGACTCCCTTCTGTGTGAGGCGAGTCAGAGGTGATGCTAATTTGGAAAAATCCTTCACGAAACGCCTGTAGTAGCATGCTAGTCCGAGGAAGCTTCGAATCTCACTGACGGAGGCAGGCCGCTTCCACTCGACGATGGCTTCAATTTTCTTTGGATTGACTGCAATGCCTCCCACAGAAATGATGTGTCCGAGGAAAGATACACTGCTCAGCCAGAATTCACTTACTCAGTTTCGCATATAGCTTGTTGTCCCGAAGAGTGTAGCACGGTCCGCAGGTGCTCTGCATGATCCTCTCTATTCTTCGAGTACACCAAGATATCATCAATGAACACTACCACAAATTTATAGAGATACGGCCGGAACACACGGTTCATTAAGTCCATAAAGGGGGCAGGGGCATTGGTCAATCTGAATGGCATTACCAAAAACTCATAGTGGCCGTAGCGAGTGCGAAAGGCTGACTTCGGCACATCGTCTGGCTTAATCTTGAGCTGATGGTAACTCGAGCGAAGATCGATTTTCGAGAACACCGTTGCAGCTTGTAAATGATCGAAGAGATCATCGATCCTGGGAAGGAGGTACTTATTTCGAACAGTAGCTTTATTCAATTTTCGATAGTCGATGCAGAGCCGCAACTAGCCATCCTTTTTCTTTACAAACAACACAGACGCACCCCACGGAGATACACTAGGACGGATATACCCACGATCTAACAATTCTTGCAACTGAATCTTTAAATCCTTTAGTTCTGCCGGGGCCATTCGATACGGAGTCTTGGAAATTGATCGAGTTTCTGGAAATGTGTCTATAGTAAACTCTATCTCTCGATCAGGCGGCATGCCGGACAATTCGTCTAGAAACACATCAGGAAAATCCGCCACAACGGAATAGACTCAAAGTTTGCGCAATCTTGCTGAGTGTCTCGAAAGGACGCCAAGTACCCTTCACAGCCGGAGTGAATCATCTGTCGAACAGACATTGCAGAGATCACCATGCAGGCATTCGGCGCTCTCGACTGTGGACTGCACGCATAGCAAAATTCGATCTCGCCTGGTAGACGAAACAAGACTTTCTTTTCCGCACAATCAATGGTAGCCGAGCAAGCGCCGAGCCAATCCATCCCCAGAATAAGATCGTAGTCCCTTATGTCTAGAACTATCGCATCAAGTGACAATTTTCTTCCTCCGATGCAGATGCAGCCGTCTCGACAAACTGAATCGGCAGGCAAGTTCATGCCCGACGGGGTACTGACGCTAAGCTTTAGGCCTAACGGTGTCTGAATAAATTCGTGCTCCTTAGCAAAGTTTGTTGATACAAAACTATGTGTGGCACCGGAATCAAATAGCACTTGTGCAGGTACATTATTGAATAGCAACATACCTGACACTACGGTGTTCGAGGCGAGCGCCTCGTCCCTCGTCAATGCATAAACCCGGCCCCCAGTGTTCGGACGACGCTCCTGTTGTTGCGCAGGCCGATTAGCTTGGGATCCCTGAACGGAATTTTGCTGCTCTGCTCGGCGCGGAGAGACTCGGTTTGGACGATCAAGACAGTCTCGAGCATAATGGCCCAGCCGACCACAGTTGAAGCATCCCTGATTTCGACATTCGCTAGCCTGGTGCCCTGTACGGTTGCATTTTGCACAGCGCTGCCCCTGATTCTCCCCCGTATGATTGCCCTGGTTACCGTCATTATTTGGACGCTTATTAGCGTTGTTTCCTCCTGTATTACTAGGGCGCTTGTGATGAGAATGTTGCACAGCGCCGACAGTAGTGGAAGGATATTGCGGTTCCATGACAAGGGCATGATTAAGGACTTCCCTCATCGTCTCGTACTGTGGAGCGACTACGTGCGCGTGAATGGAAGGTCGCAGACCGCCTTCAAATCGTCTGGCTCGGCTTGCTGCATTGGACAGATAAGAACTAGCAAACTTGGCCAACCGGTTGAATTCTGCGGCATACTGCTTCACTGTCATGCTCCCTTGTTGCAGACGCACAAAATCGTTCTCCTTCTGACGACGAATGGGTGGGAGGATAAACTCCTCTTCGAATGCGCCACGGAAGGTGGACCATGGGATCGTCTCGCCATCACCGTCTGCGGAGAGAGATCTACGATGCATATCCCACCAATCGTGCGCGTTCATACGAAGCTGGAGCTGGGCATAGGCGACTTGCTTGTCATCGGGTACTTCTAGGAGCTTAAAGTGATCCTCAAGCTCGGCCAACCAATCTAGAGCCACAACGGGGTCCTCAGTCCCTCGGAAGGACGTGTTGCAAACCTTTTTGAAGTCGGCAAAGTCGAAGGCAGTCACATCCTTCTTCTTTGCGGTTCGGGGTACTTCGACTTCGTCTGTTGGTGGCTCCACAGGTGCCTCTACTGCGGAATGGTTGGAAGCTAAGGTCTGAACAATTTGTTGCAGGACGTTCACTTGCTTCTACTGCACCTCAAATCGGGCTTCTAGATTTTTCTCGAACTTGTCCTATCGGGCCTCATCCCTCTTTTGTTGCGCCTCTAGCATTTGCATCATTCGTTCGACCGGATCGACGGAGGGCGCAGGTTGTTGGCTCTTAGAACTAGCCGAAGTGCCTGAAGTACTTGCATCAACTTGCCATGTTGCTTGTGTTTGAGTCATTCATGCTGCTAAAACAAGGAACTTACATTAGTCTCATAGAGTATTACGAACTCATTGTGTGGAACGCATCTCATTTTGTTCAAACGATTTCAAGAGTTCAACTCGGAAGGGACAGGGTCATCTTAAGAAAACTTTCTGACACGGGATCAAAGGATCTGAAGCTTTTGCTCTGATACCAATATATCACGTCCTTATTTCACTAAATCGATAATCGTCCCCCGGACGTGATACCGTGCACGCGTAAGGCGCGCGTGCACGAGGTCTAGACATAATGATATACTTTTTAGAACACATGCAACAGAGTACGCAAATAAGATAACACACATTTGAGGCATAGAAAAGTCTTCTTTTTATTGATAATGAACATCTGGTTACAGACTCTGGACCTAAAAGCGATAAGGATGCCACACAGACTTACAACTTGGATACAAAATGAGATAGCCGTTTCATACATCACATCATTTACTAAAACTTTAAAATATTATACACCTGCTGGCGAAGCTATCGTCTTGCCTCGGAGCTGCATAAAAGGGTTGCGCGGGCTCCGGGTGCTTTGTACAAGTTCCAAAAGTCACGAACGGGGTGCGTCGAGTACTAGACTGGTTGGGGGAAGAAAGCTTCAGCTCCTCGCCGCGTCGCTTTGGCTCGGGGAACCTGCTGCAACGAGGGTCAGTACTTTGAAAAGTACCGGTGAGGACGAGCTAACCTAACTAACCAAATCCAATGTTTGTCTATAAGAAGCATGCAAATTATTTGTGGTCTTTCTATCTTGCCTTAGTTCATTTTACAAGCAACCATTGAGTATGCAACTTTACAGAAATAAATATGCCACCGTTTGGTGACTTTTACCTTTCCGTCTGAACTGTCTACACAATACTTACCATGTCCTTCCCTGCCACGAAAACATCATTAGCTTGAGCAAACAATGCAGAAATATATATTGGGTCATGGTACATCATTGCCACCGTGGACAATAGCTACAGTAAGACGGTGACCCTTGCAGCGCGGGTAGCAACCCCCGCTACAAGGCCCTGCATTATCCGTACTAGGCTTGCTAGCGTAGCTATCCGAGTTCCGTCCGAAACGAATCGGCCCGTGCCCCGGGCACCGTTCGCAGGAACTAAACCTTGTGCACAAGTTGTCCGACCGAACCATGCATTGACACTAAGTTAATAAATAAAGCATTTCAAGCCAACATAATGTACATATCTACTTTAGCACGGTGCAATTGGCATAGTCTACATGTTCAAGGGATCACATTCCAATTATTTGCACGATACATTTGTACAGTTACATAGAATAGGTTCTAACTATAACTGAAACATGAATATATAAATGCATAACGGACAAGCACGCATCAATGTAGTCGTTGAGAATTCTAGGTGACAAGCATTATAAGTGTTTCAAGTCTAACTCTTCTTTCATTTGACTAAATTTATTCTTTATTTTGGTATCGTTGGAGCGGGATGCACAGATGAGTCAATTTATTAAGAACGAAAACTTGGAAGAATGGCGCTAATCGAAGTAAAGCCACTCACAAGTTGGTGAACTATGAGAGAAAAGGGGAGATCTTCAAGACTCCGTTTGCACGTCGCCTACCCGATCACCTGCACGCACCAACAGATGATCAATATCTTCTGCTTCGGTATCCAAATGTTCGATATGAAATGCGAAATCCTAAGAACGAAGGCAATGAAATCCATCGAAACCGTTCAAGAAAACGCAAGTCATAAAACCAACAAGAAAGCAACCAAGCGGCATCGAAAACGGGCAAGGAAACCAGCGCAACGGAAAGGCCCCTCTCGACTCTGCCGCCGAGTCCTTCCTTGAGGCACGATCCGTTCAATATGGGACCTGATTCCAAAGAAACCAATCCATAACGAGGAAAGGATCTTGATTCAATATGTCCCGATCGAACGATACCAAGTATTTCTTAGTCGCGCTCCCCGAATAGGGGGAACGGGGCACTACAACCTCTGAGATACTTACTTCTGCCTAACATTACAAGAGAAATCACCTACCTATTTATATATAAATTAAAATCAATATCATCCACTAAGTTTTTTGTTGAGTAGGTTTAAACTAACTTGGATAAATGCAGACATCCTCTTGTTCATCTTTCTTCAGATGCACAAGATATCTTTCACAACTTCTAAAAGACCTAATACAACATATTTCATATTTAAAAATAAATTAGCCATTTTCAGTAGTAAAACATTTACTTCTCTCCTTACCATACACTTTTTCGCTAATCAGTGACCAAACCAACCATATGATTTCCTGCCATAAAGAAAGTTCATTTTCAATAAGTGACCTAATGTTTGTGTTCTGAAAACTAAAACCTAAGGGGTTGGTACTAAAGAAGTACAGCTTAAGGGTCATGAGCAATAAGGCTACTCATCGTCAAATAACCTCAAGTGGAACAACTACAAACATACTGACAAACTATGTTGTACAGAAACAACACGGAGACACAAACATGGCATTTGAGTTTGGCATGCCGTGGTGTATTTTGGAGTATTTGTGTCATGTCCGATACGTGCACCACAACACGCAACACCGACAAGGCATTGGTTTTCGGAGTATCCATGCAGCGTTGTTTCTGACACGATTCCATCACTGACACACCAACATATGTCATATCATGTTGCCACATCCGTCCTGTGTGTCGTATTTGTTTCCATGCAACATAGAGCCAGAAGGAAAACCCCCAAAATTATTAAAACCCATCACTCACACCAAAAATGACATGCAGGAAAAGAAAAAGAAATAGCCAAAGCAAATACAAGGAAACCCATGTCAAATCTATCCGCATAACATAACAGCAATTTCCACGAACACAGAATTGAGTTTAGCGTGTCATAGCATATGGGGTGTGTCTGTCTCGTGTCTGATACGTGTCCCACACCACAGGACACGGATATGGTGCCTATTTTTGGGGTGCCCAAGCTACCTACTTAATAGCCTACAAGGCTAAGCAGGCACGAAAACCAATTTCAAGAAAATGACAAACACAATAAAAGAATAAAAAATGCCAAAAACAAGAAATATTGAGCAAACACAGATATACAGACACAAAGAAATTATCAAAAAGTTCACAACCAACAAAATGCAAAACAATTCAAACCTACTGTATTGCCGCCTAGGAAGCATGGGAACTTCCAGAAATCGGTGTTCCGTCCGTGTCCAACACACATTGGACACGACACAGAGACTCCAAACTGCACTCTGACAAGCCAAAAAGGTCTCATGTCAGCGCTGCCGCATCGCCTTGTGTCAGGCGCAAGACCGGTGCTCCAAAAAATACAACGGGGCATGCCGAAGCGGGCGCCGCGTCCATGTCATCGTCGCCGCCTCTGCCGTGTCGCCGCGTTCGTGTCCGTGCAACGTGAAGAAACTCCAGAAGAGGTCCGGAGAAGACCAACATAACCCACGTCAAATCTACGGGGGAGCACGGAACGCTCCAGAAACTCGGGGGTGTCGTGTCCGTCCCGGGTCGCGAAGTTCGGACACGTGCTGGACAGGACGCGGGCGCTCCAAAACACCGACCGCGACGCAGCCGAAGCGTGCGTCGTGTCCGTGTCCCCGTGTCCCGATCGTGTCAATGCAAAAGAAAATTCCAATAATGGTAAGAGAGAGAGAGAGAGAGAGAGAGAGAGAGAGAGAAAGAGAGAAAGAGAGAGGGATTGACCTCTCCCAATTGATATTGGTTTCGGAGAGAGCGAAGTCGGCAGCCGAAGCCTCCGTCTCAACGGCCATCTCCTTCCCGCCAATTCCACGGCCAACTGCTCTGCTCTGGGTTTTAGTTTGGTGGGGGAGAAGAGAATGAGAAAGAAGAAGGTGGTTTAGGTGGTGTTAATGGCCTTCTTTTTGTAGAATCGAGTTTTAGGTCTAATAATGTTTGTCAACCATCCAAAGTTTTGGTTCACGACCTACCAAAGCAAAGTTTGTCACGTTTTAAGACCTTCCCGTTTATGGGTGGACGGACAATTGGGTTTGGTTCAACGAACAGAAATATTTTCAAACCGAACTAAAATTACATTTTTGAACCGAACCGAATCTATTGTTTTAAAAGATTATTTTGTGTTTATGGTTTCATATAATATTAAAAAAAAAAAATCACATTTAGGTATTCATATTGTCGAGATTTTGGTTTCGTCGTAACGGTTGACCTCGGCTGACCGTCCAAAATGAAAACCTAAACGCAAAATTTGAATATTATACGAGACTCTAAATTAAACGAAAATATGTGAGGATTGTGTAGCTTAGTTATTTATTTTTGTCATGATCAACCGAGAACGAGACATGTGACATTGTCGTTTACTTTTATCCTTACCTCAGCAGCGACACAATCCTCGTGGCGGCAGTTTCGATGGGGACGATTGTTAGCCCAATGATTGTATCATATTTTTTTAATATTGTTAATCGATTAAGTTTAGCAATAATATCACTAATCATCATGAAATCACTATAACATTTATACTCTTTTTCTACTTTTAGTGATATGTGTTTATTGTTTTCATATTAGTGATATGCACTTCTATCATTGCTATCTTAAACTTAACCGGTTGTCATAATCAAAAATGGAAAGATTGTTAGCCCAATAATCTAACTATATTTTTTATTGTGGTTATTCGATTAAGTTTAACATTACGATCACTAATAATCATTTTATCGCTACAATGTTGTATTTAAACTTAGCATAGTCCAAATGTGTATTAAATGTATAATACTTGCTACTATGTATATTACCTTGTTCGTCTAGCATATATCTACAGAAAAATAATAAGCAAGATCAAACATGGACATATTCAATAAAAAAAATCATGATGGGCCAAAGACGACGGCATCCCACAAGATTTTTCTGAACCGCCTACGACATCTCCGTAGTCACTCACTAGGGGGGTTCCGCTGCCCGGTTAACGGACGGGGGGTTGAGTGGGCAGCGCCCCCTGTAGGGGTTCAGGGACGAAGCCCTCAAAAGGTATTCAGATTTCACAATATGGGTATCTTTGGACAACTCCCGTCAAGAAAAAAAAGTGCCATCATCTTTCTAGTGAAGAAGCCAAGTTATGTCATCATCATTTCCAGACTCTGAAGAAGCCTGCACCTGCTATAGTCTGTCTAGAGTCTGTAATAAGTCTTAGGAATAATTGTAAACACAAGAAATGGATGGCAAAATCGAAATCTAGGGTATAAAGTAACACATGATCATTTTTTGCCTAAAAACCGGCATACCGATGGTATATTAGAGTATACCGGCAGTATACTGATTATATATATATATATATATATATATATATATATATATATATATATATATATATATATATATATATATATATATGTGTGTGTGTGTGTGTGTGTGTGTGTGTGTGTGTGTTGCTCTCTGTCATTTTGACCGGCATACTGACGGTACACTAGTCTACATCGACGGTATACTGATTCATCACAGTTGGCAATCAAACGGTCGGATTCTTGGCATTTAATGATCCCAACGACTCTTTTTCTAGCCATTGCTAATACAAACTGGTATACCGACGATATACTGCAGTATACCGCAACGATATACTGTATGCAGGCTGAAAGTTGCATTATTGCTCTTTTTTGTGCCTTTGTATAAATAGCCTTGAACCCCTTCATTCAAGGTTGATTCCTTTCAGCCTAAAATTTTCAATCTGCCAAAGCTATCCATCCACACATACTCCACCAAAGCTTTTATTTGTCTATCCATAAATTGTGTTAGAGTATTCTTGAGTTGTAAAAGTTATATCTTTATATTTGTTGTAAGAATATCAAAATTACCTTGTAAGAGGTTGAAGTGTGCAAGCCTTCGGATCAAATCTTGTGCGAAGTCAGAGAGCCTTCTGATCAAAGCTCTTGTGTAAAGAAGTCTGCAAGTATTCGGATCAAAGCTCGTGCTGTAACTATTTGCGATACTAGTGGATTTAAGCCGAACATGAGTTTTCGGGACTAGAGTGCCTCGAGGAGGATACCAAGATACATCAGGTGTCAGTATTCTCATAGCTTTATTTCTTGCATATTTATTTTTAAATTGCTTATTATTAATCATTTGTGTTGATTTATTAGCTAGACCCTATTCACCCCCTATAGGGTTCTTTCAACGACTTCATGGGTGTCACTATTGTAATGCCCCGCTCCGCGTCGGCATTATGTATCAGGTGAGTGGGCAGAATTTTGTTCTCTGATTCTTGCACGCCTTAATAATAATTTAAGTTTTTGTTTGCAATGTTTTCATAAGAGAATGATAGAACCTGCCTTGCATGTTAATGAACGAACTCACCTAGCTTGTCTTTAAAACGATAAGTCTAATTAACGAGAATCCTGAAACGCCTGTCTAAGAGTGCATAAACATGTTCACTATCGCCTATGCTCCGAGAGAACCATATCGTGCCTGAATGTGTTCAAATGATAAGTCGGATTGCCCCGCAACAACGATAACTGTTCTGATGGTTCCTCTTGTCTGCATCCTAAAGTTTATTTGATAGTGTTTCCATGCATGCATTCGCATCGGTCAGACAATGGCTATTGGTGGAGAGCTGAACTGCATGAGTCATTAGCCACCATGGGTCACAGCTGCCAATAGCATCAGATGAATGAGTCATTGGTATGCTGGTCCAACAGCTGTCGATCCTGAGATACTCGGGGACCGCCCTGCATATAGCTAGATCATTGTGTTGGCTTGGATAGATGGACTGCCCCTAAGATGTGCATTGTGTGTCTAGCTATGTATTTATCCCTGGAGTCTCACGAGACACGCTGCGCACACCCTAAAACGGAACGAACGGCTTGTCTTGCTTATTCAATATGAAACTCTGTTTCCAAAGATGTTTTCATAAACCAAGTAATATGACTCTGCTATCGAACTACATAAAATGAACATAGGTAAAACTAGAAAGATCACTAGTAATGTAATATTTTATAACATGATTACTTAGTGTTGGTTTTAGAAAATGCTTATTTCTGTTCAGTTGTTTTATCTCACCAGTACGTATAAAAGTGCTAACCCACCAACAGTTTACTTGCTTGCAGGTACTAGATCGTTCGAGGGAGCGATAGGCGTGCTTCAGTCCCTAAGACCCGGAATCCTGGTTTCGATTGTGCCCCGAGTTGTTATCGTATAAGGGGGCATAATGTATGGAACGAATGTCTTTGCTAAAGAGAACCCAGTCCCTCGATTTGTCCCGAATACTCAGTTGGCTAAATGCATTATATTGCAACAATGTCCCTTTTTGCTGCTTACTCGATTGATACGATGATAGCCAAACACAACTTAAACGATGAAGTCTTGTGCGGGTGCAACCCCAGGCTCGCACGGCATCATATCCCGATATCGAATGGGCCATTCCTTCCTCGCACCCGCGGGACAGACGTCGAGGCACGGTGATTCGCGTCCGGTTCAAAATCCTTCTACAGGGGCGAGGAAGCGGCGGTCTGGACGAGCGGGCCCTCGGTTCGTGGGACCGGGGCATGACATAATAGTATCAGAGCGAATTCAATTTCTTGGTCCAATCCGTTGCTATGACTCTGAGATATTATCGATATGGTATTGCAATAGAGCATTCCATACAATAAGTCCATAGATATTTTCAAAGTGCAAATATTTTTTGGACTTGATTTGCTTGATTGTTTCGATTGAGTACGGCGAGGGATGGCACTATCGCTGCTCGAAATATCGAGAAGTTTATCCTTGAAGTTTCGAGGACGAAACTTTTTGTTGGTTGGTAAGTATGTAATATCCCGTTCCGCATCGACATTATGTATCAGGTGAGTGGGCAAAACTTCGTTCTCTGATTCTTGCACGTCTTAATAATAATCTGAGTTTTCGCTTACAATATTTTCATAAGAGAATGATAGAACCTACCTTGCATGTTAATGAACGAACTCACCTAGCTTGTCTTTGAAACGATAAATCTGCTTAACGAGAATCCTGAAACGCCTGTCTAAGAGTGCATGAACATGTTCACTATCGCCTATGCTCCGAGAGAACCATATCGTGCCTGAATGTGTTTAAATGATAAGTCGGATTGCCCCACAACAACGATAACTGTTTTGATGGTTCATCTCGTCTGCATCCTAAAGTTTATTTGATAGTGTTTCCATGCATTCGCATCGATCGGACAATGGCTATTGGTGGAGAGCTGAACTGCATGTTCATTAGCCACCATGGGTCACAGCTGCCAATAGCATCAGATGAATGAGTCATTGGTATGTTGGTCCAACAGCTGTCGATCCTGAGATACTCGGGGACCGCCCTGCATATAGCTAGATCATTGTGTTGGCTTGGATAGATGGACTGCCCCTAAGATGTGCATTGTGTGTCTAGCTATGCATTTGTCCCTAGAGTCTCACGAGACACGCTGCGCATACCCTGAAACAGAACGAACGGCTTGTCTTGCTTATTCAATATGAAACTTTGTTTCCAAAGATGTTTTCATAAACCAAGTAATATGACTCTGCTATCGAACTACATGAAATGAACATAGGTAAAACTAGAAAGATCACTAGTAATGTAATATTTTATAACATGATTACTTAGTGTTGGTTTTAGAAAATGCTTGTTTCTGTTCAGTTGTTTTATCTCACCAGTACTTATAAAAGTGCTGACCCACCAATAGTTTACTTGCTTGCAGGTACTAGATCGTCCGAGGGAGCGATAGGCGTGCCTCAGTCCCTAAGACCCAGAATCCTGGTTTCGATTGTGCCCCGAGTTGTTATCGTATAAGGAGGCATAATGTATGGAACGAATGCCTTTGCTAAAGAGAACCTAGTCCCTCGATTTGTCCCGAATACTCAGTTGGCTAAATGCATTGCATTGCAACAATGTCCCTTTCCGCTGCTTACTCGATTGATGCGATGATAGCCAAACATAACTTAAACGATGAAGCATTGTGCGGGCGCAACCCCAGGCTCGCACGACATCACGTCCCGGTATCGAACGTGCCATTTCTTCTTCGCACCCGCGGGATAGGCGCCGAGGCACGGTGATTCGCGTCCGGTTCAAAATTCGGCTACGGGGGCGAGGAAGCGGCGTTCCGAACGAGCGGCCCCTCGGTTCGCGGGGCCGAGGCGTGACAACTACCATATTTCTGGAATATGGGTATTTTGGTCATTTGTATTTTACATAAATAATTATGTTATTTTATTTAATTAAATGTGCTTGTTATATATATTATATGTAACTATATGGTTATGGTTAGTAGATGAACTATTTAACTAGTCATTACCCTAGTGGACCTAACCAACTTGACATGACAACTTAACTAACTAGTTAGACTAGTCCATTTAGACTCATTTAGTTAACCATTATTCTTAATTAGGGGATTAGGCTTAACCATCATTTTTTACCTTAATTATTTTTTCATGACAAACCCCAAGGGGCATCCTAGGTATTTTACATTGCTTGGAGAAGGAAAAAGGGGGTAGCCGGCCATAATAGAAGGTCCTCCTTCTCTCTCCTCCATTTATTTTATTCAATTTCCTTTCCTAATTTAGTTCTTTCCCAAATAGTTTATTCTCCCACTAATTTCTTCATCCAATCCCACTCAAATTTCTCTCATTCTAATCACCAAGGGGACTAGTGTCACGCCCCAATCTCCCGCAAGCTCGATAGTCCCCCGCTGAACGTGAATCACCACGTTTACAGCTCTCCCGCAGGACAATCGTTCTCATCGGGACGTGATGCCGTACGAGCCTAGAGTTGCGCTCGTACAAGGCGATGTTGTCAAACACCAAATGTTATCATTGAAACAACCAAGTTGCATCGGAAGTCAAGTATTGTGTACCAAGCACACAATCAGAGTATACGCAGCGAAGCTCACGATAGGGTCCAAATGAGATGCCCCGAGTCAATGCCACAAAGGCGATGCCACGGAGACGATGAAATAACTCTTGCTCTTTCTCTAGCCCACAAAGGTACTTACAGTTCATACATCATGTTCCGTATATCCAAGCAGCGCCACTACGTCTGTGTACCTGAAATATTGCCCACAAACGTGGGTCAGTACACAACCGTACTGGTGAGCGGGGTAACCCACTCGCCTAAGCCGACACTAAGTAAAAATAGTGAATGCACACAGTTATATGGTGATCTTTCTAGTTGAATCCTAGATTCTTTTCATGGCATATGGATGACATGTTAAGGAAAGCAGTAAAGCAGTTTAAGCATGCAAGCATTCATTCTCAAACCAAACGACAAGCAGTTTATATAAAGCTGACCCGTCTAACTCAATGTCATCGCTTGCACGATAACATATCGAACCATCAGTCTCGCCTCAATATCCAATCTCAACCAAAGTTTATATATCCCACTCTCGAGTGCACACTCTTGCCGAGGCAAGGTGGCCGCGCCTACACGATGCACAAACCAACCAAAGTAAAGCAAGCCAACTCTTATCTATATGAAGTCACTGGCAAAGCCATAAAGGACGTTGATCGGACAGATCAATGCGGTTCTATTCGAAACAGCGCTAAGTAGCTAACCCACCTGAATCGCATCCAACCGCTGGCACCGCGCCCAAGACGCGTTACCCAATTGTCTCCTCCATGGCCGAACGGTCCCGGTGCCCCGGAGCACTCGTTCGAGGAAACCAAACCCTGTGCCACTCAGGTTGTCCGTGACTATGCAGACACGTAGGTATGACGAGAGGATCGAACATTCTCGCCCCACCAAGCGATCCTAGACTCGTTCCATCAATAATCCAACCAACACATCCATAACCATTCTTCCAACATGTCCTCCAAGGAACCCAAATCTCGACCTCAAAACATAGCCCGAGGCATCAAAATATCAAGTGTTTCATAGGCACGAAGCCTCTTCTCAACACAATCCAAATTGGTGCAACACCTATGCTCAGAGCTAACCTATGGCACAATGCCCCAAAAGAGACACAATGCCCGCGCCGATGCAGTTGTTCGGTTTTGAACCACAACTGCTCGCTTTGCAAGACAAAGCGACCAAGTGATACTCGTGCACGGATGCACGCTCGCTCGCCCGAATCCCGATATTCTCAATGTTCCCATTGCCTCAATTGTATCATTCCAACTGTCCAAGCATAATCCCAATTATCCAACCAACTGCCTCAAATGAATAATCCAGCTATCGTATCCAACTATCCAACGCGTAAACCAAATCAAGCCACAATCCTACCAAGCCAATGGCGTACACTCTATGCACGCCTCAGTGTAGTGCTTCCCAATGTTTCAGCCCAAGTGTTCAAGCCTTTACGTGTTTTCCATATTATTAGGCATGAAGGAGTAGAGGAGAAGGGAAAGAGCCCACTCACAATGATTGATCCCGTTAGGCATCCTGTCCTGCCGATACGGCCAATCCCTTGAACCCGTGGTCCGATGCAAGCGCGATCTACTCAACTGGTATGACCGTGCGAGCAGACCGTGCTCTACAAATCATCTGACCGATCGGACTAAGGAAGATGGCATTATCATTTCCATTCAGCTATTCAGTCCTGTTCGGAACGAACACCTGATTTCCATCGAACCCGCTAGCCATCTGCACATTGAAACTAACTCGATTAATCCTTCTTCCCAAAATCCGACATTTCAAATGTAACCAGCATTTGATTCATTCAGTCCGACTCAGCGTAACGCTCCGAGCGGTTGCGGGCGTTACAACTAGGAGCAAGTGTTGAGCAAGAGCTTTGGAGAATGGAGCTTTGGATCTAAAGTTAGTGCCATTTGGAGTCCCCCTTGGCTTTGTATTGAAAATCTATCTTCCAATAGGTAAAATCTGAGATAGACCCTTGTAATTGCATATAAATAGTATAATTAGTCATTTAGAATCCATCCATGCATTAGGGCTGCCCATGGGGAGAAGCTTGGGCTTCATTTGACCCATTTAGAGACTTTTATATTATGTTTGGTGGCCAATTTAGAAGAAATATGAGATTGGCAGACCAAGTGTTTGTTATTAGAGGTTTGTTAGTGTGTTGTGAGGCTAGCTACATGTCCACAATTGGATACGAGTAGGCCGTATCACAATATTTTATGATACGGGGTGATTCGGGGTTTTTCCTTCGACACGGGTGCCACACACATGTAAATTTGTGCCATGATGCTTAGATGGCTTACTAGCACATATAATAGGTTCTAATTGTTATTTAGAACTTGTGGATAGAATTTGGGTTGATTTTGGATAGTTTTGGGGTGCGTATCATGAGCATATTATGGCGTATCACGGGATGCACCCCAAGTGTTTGTTAAAATGACAAATTGGTCATTTGTGGCTTAATATTCAGTTTATGCACTTTATATATATATATATATATATATATATATATATATATATATATGTATATATATATATATATATATATATATATATATATATATATATATATATATATATACAGTTCACTGTATATCAGTATATATACTATATGATAAGTGATGTGTGTATATAGGTGGTTCAGTTATGTGTGAAGGGGAAGCTCTGACTGTGCAATGTATATACATTGTTAGTGTATGTCACGCCCCGGTCCCGCAGGGGGGGCGTTCGTCCTCGCTTGGTCCCTACGGAACTGATCGTCCTCACTTGGATGCGATGTCGTGCAAGCCTAATTTGCGCTTGCACAAGGCCAAAGCTTGAACAAGGACAAGTAAGCTATTCAAAACGAAAGCAGCGGCACATATTGCAGAAAAGTAAATAACACAATGGCATAAAGAAATAAGCATCTTTATTGATATTCAAAAGTGTTACAAGTGGCGCTTGGTCGAGGTTACAATCGCTCAAGTACTCTCTTACTCTCGATTACAATGACACCGTTCCATACATTATGTCCCTCTATACAAAAGTAGCTCAAAGCAATCTCGATAAGGCTCAAGGCATCGAAACTAGATTTTCGGGTCCTGGAGATGAGGCACGACTATCGCTTCCTCAGACGATCCAACACATGTAAACAAGTAAACTGTTGGTGGGTCAGCACTTTGGAGAAAGTACTGATGATTATAAAATTAACGAACATAAGCAACACCCCCTGAAATCTACACTAAGTAAGCATGTGCAAAATATTACATTACTAGTGAACTTGCTACTTTTACCTAAGTTCATTTCATGCAGCTCAGGATTTGAGTCAGTTTATTTCTTTTAAAAACATAGATTTGGAAACAGTTTTGCATATTCAAACATATAAGCATACAATCGAGACAGTATTCTATCATGCTCAGTGCGCAGTGTGCAGCATGTATCTTGCACCATATTCTAACTCTTAAGAACAAAAGTTATCTCTAGTGGTCTGATCATCTCGAATCCAAAATAAGTGTATCAAGTGGACTTTCATTCTTTTCAAACAAACAAGAAGAACTAGATATATGATTTCGGTCCCCGAAAAACTCAGGATCAGTAGCGGTAAACCAGCTAACTAATGACTCTTTTATCTGATGCTATTAGCAGCTGTGACACATGGTTGTTTTTCGCTAACATAGTAGCAGCCGTGACCAAGGTTCATCTCTTCACTAATAGCTATTGTCCAACCGATGCGAATGCATGAAGCACTATCAGATAAACTCTATGATGCAAACAAAATGAACAAGCAAGCTATATATATACTCTTTGTATTTTTTACCCCTTACCGAATTGTTATCCCTGCAGCAGACATACAAGTTAGCAACGATCTGCATAAACATATATTGATAAGGTTCTCTATTTTTCTGTCCGTCTCTGTATCAAATAATTAGGTATACAAGAAGGCTAGCCTAGCATGCGTCCTAACTATATGATGGCCCATGAGTTACCCCACTGATGGACAAACAACACCCCCTAGATCCCGTGGGACTGGAACATCGGGGTGCTATAACAATCTCCTCCGGACCGACCGATTCCCAGTGCCCCAGGAATCGTTCGAGAGACTATTTTCTTGTGCACAAGTTGTCCGAGACCAATGCATGACAAGCAACATCTATCAGATAAAACTATCAGGATGCACTAAATATGAACAAGCATATCACAATCTAATAGCCACACCCCCTAGATCCCGTAGGACCGGAACATCAGGGTGGGCTACTAGACTCTTCTCCTTCATGCTTTCAAGCAAAAAACATCTTTCACATATCTAATAGCACACCCCCTAGATTGCTAGGACCGGAACATCAGGGCGCACTATTAGTCTCTTCTTATATGAATCAAAGACTTATAGTAGTTCGATATAGCAAAATCGGCAAGCGAAATATATAATAGAAAGCACGATATCGATTTCATAGCAACTAGCATGCAATATCTATCTCTTTCTTAGCATATAACAAAGGGACTTGTTCAAGCAATTCCTTTACTTATCTTTTTAGCATGGCAAGGGTTCGATCGATAACGGTGTCCGTATATCTAAGCATGCAATATTTCTTATACTCTTGACTTAGCATGGCAAGGTTCTATCTCTTTTCAGACAAGCATATAAGTTCTCAAGTTAAGCAAGCATGTTCGTTTCAATGACAAGTTATACGAGTTCTCTTATTAAGCAAGCAGAGCCAGGTTCTATCATTCTTCTTAAAACAAACATTCAAAAACTCGGATTTATTATCAAGGCGTGCAAGGATCAGAGAATACAGTTATGCCCACTCACTTAAATCAATCATCTTGTGGTTCGATCGGAAACTCTGCTAGAAGACTTCCACACGAGCAAGCAAAGTGATATCACTTTTACATAGTGCCTCCGTGGAGCGGGGCACTACAGTGTATATCTGGAATTAGGATATAGCTGTGATGGCAGTGATGTGTGGTTGTGGGTATCAGTTGTTAAGAAGTAACAATAGCAGTTGTTGTGGGGATCTCAGAGCCTGTGTGTGTATATGTGGGGCTATTTGTGAAAGGGACACAGTGGTGTGACTGATACTTATGAGCAGTCAAGTGAGTTTAGGGCTCGTGTAGGAACTGGAACCTGGGTTTTAGAGTTTAGTGCATACACATATGCAGTAAGGAGGATTGAGCCATTGCAATTAACAGCAAAGAAGGGAGGGTCGGGTATCCTGGCACGGGGAGAGTTTAGTTCAGTTTTGGTGGGATGCATGCCTGATATAAGTAAGATATCAGTGTGAATGCGAATGTGGTGTGACTATCAGGTGCCCAGCTGAATCAATAATATGTAGAATGTTAGATAATACTTAAGTGTGACTCGAGTTAGTTGAGGTGAGGAGATACCAAGTGAAGTATCACCGACGAAAGTTATTAGTTGATTAGTTAGTATAGGTAATGAGTTAGAATTAGATAGATGTTAATGTTAACAAGGTATGGGAGTATTAGATATAAATTAGTAAATATTAGTTAGTAAGGTAAGTGTATCAAGTATTGACTTTGGGGAGTATCAGTTGGTTAGTAATATAGGATATGTTAGCTATTAGCAGTTAGTATTGTTGATATCAGTTGTGAGCATGTTAAGTTATCAGTCATAGTTAAGTGGGTGTCAGTTAGTTATTACTATAGTACCAGTTATTGATAAGTATAAGAGTACCAGATGGCTATTACTAACTAGTGTATATATATATATATATATTGAGTTAATGTTAAGTTATCAACTAGGATAGCTAGAATTAGTTAGTTTTATTTAAATAGTGACCAATATAGACTAATTGACTTAGTGTGGACATAGTTGGCCTGGTTTAGCTAGAGTGACCTAGTATTGACTTAGAAATCATATGAGTGCATTCTTCTACTCATTATTCATCCATTACACCATTTGACATGCTATTTTCTAAATAGGATTATGTGACACCAGCTTGGGCATCGAGAGACCCCCTTTGCCCAGAACCAGAGGCGAGTACATCTCTCTGTTAGTTTTATTTCTTGATTGTGTATATATATCACATATTCTAGTACTGCATACTTGATTCCGATACAACGGCTACACGGACTGGTACTATATGGATCCTGACAGAAGATGTTATCTCCTTACCACGTTCAGCGGGTACTCCTTCACATGTATTTTATCGTGTGCATCGGGAATTGTTTATCATGTACTTCGTGTTCACACACTGTCTCGTGTACAGTGTGCCCATATTATTCATGTTCGTAATGTGTCGTGATTGGATCCATGAGTATTGGTTGGGGACGGGGGAGTAGGAGTTGGTTATGTGATCAAACTCCATTTACCTCATATATATATATATGTCGATTGTACACCCTACGTTAATCGAGTTACCCTATTTACCACATGTTCAACCGAAGTCGATCACATAACGAACTTGTACTCTAAGGCACATTAGCTACTATTATCTATTTCCATTACTTGCAGATTATTCCATATGGCCTATTTTTTCCCTCCAGTACATTATATGCCTATTCTAGTACATTTTTATTTTCTAGTTACTTGTACATCTTGTATTCTTTTCTATTACTTGTCATATATGTTCTACCATGTATTTGTAACTGCTATTAAAGTTTTGTACTGCACTCCAATCTTGATTGGATTTTTTTTTTCCAGATGACTGATTAGTAGAGATGTGTCCCACATATTACGGGACACAAGATGGTGAGCCAGCAGGAGAGATAGCACCTCTAGTACATGAGGGCGTAGCACTAGCCACAGAGGAGACTTAGCTTTTATTATTGCTTTGTATTTGACTCTTTAGAGCCTTGGCATGTATTATTATTTTGGAGACTATAGTGTTGATATTAGTTGTTGGACTTGAGATGCATGTATAACTCTTGTACTTCTTTCCTTATTCCATATCGTGTCATTTATTCCTCTAGTTTGATATTGGAATTGAGTATTTATTTTATATACCAATATATTGTTCCTCCATTTGGAGTTGAGATGACATGACATGTACCGTATATATTGTGTGAGATGTTTAGATAGTATTGTGGACTTAGACAGCGTTCTACGTCGTTGTCACGACGTAGGCTGAACGTGATTCACGTACTCGTGCCCTTGTTCTGGGTGCGGGTCATGACAATGGGCATCGTGTATCATCAGATGTCTTTCGTCCCGGTCGCATTGTTGAATGCTTACAACTCAAGAGCTCCACAGGGTTGTATGACTTCTGAGATCAAGATCGAAGCAAACAACAATGTCACAAGTCTCATTCTTGATTGATCATAAAAAAAAAAAAAACTCAAGTCACACAATTCAAAATTTTTTTGTTTAGTTTCATGGTCTCGCATAATATTTAACTTTTACATTTAGGTCTCTATTTTAGACAATCAGCCCAAGTCAACCGTTGTGATGCGATACAAACCTTCTTATGGATAATATGGAAAATAAAATTTTGAATATTATACGAGACCCTAAACTAATTAACCCATTTTTTAAAATTGAATAAAATCGAACCGAACATATCAGTTCTATTGTTCGGTTAAATCAGTTGGACTAATTTTGACGGGACCATTGCATAATGGACCGGACTAAAGTATTTTACAGATATAATTTTTCTATCAATCGAACAACAATAATTAATAAGACAACAATTAAATGCAAATAAATAAAATGACATATTTATACAATAAAACAACAAATAAATTACAACTATGCAAAATAAAATTACACATAATATGGGTTGAGGGTATATAAATAATCTTAAATCAATTTCCAGTTCAGTTTCAATGTCCAAAATCGAAATTAAAAATATTTTTTCAAAGTCATCTAGGCCAATTTTTGTTATATGACCAAAGTAAACAACCCAAACGAGTTTGGAAGTCATTCGGGTAAATTTTTGTTATTTTAATTATATAGCCGACTAAGTCGGTTTGGTTATCAAGACAACACATTTCGACCTGTTAGCCAAATTGTATACTTCAATTATTCCAACATATTCGTCTACAACGCATCCTTACGGACTAGAAGGGAGGACCGACATGTGAATCGAGGACATGCGTTGGTCTCCCATTGGTCGGGCTGTGCAGTGGTGAACACACGAGGGCTCAGTTTTGTGAGGTCCAGAGTCTGACCAATGGAGGACCGCCACATGTCCTTGGTTTATCTGCACACGATCTCCGTAGGTTCGTTAAGTATTTTTCGCCTATGATAACCACCATCATACACGAAAAGAAAAATTATAGATATAAACTCAATTTGATTCCTATGTTCAAATGACACAAAGAAAAAAAAATCTTAAATTAAGGAAAAAAAAATGTAGAAACAAATAGTAACAAATCACCAACCCATTGACTTGCGACCAACCCAAAAATTTAAATATGACCCGGACCTGACCCAAAAATTAATGTCTCTCTCAAATTTCAAACTTCAAATTTCAATTTTTTTTATTGCTCAATCAATCGATCGATGGATAGAAAATTCCCATTCTATTCCAGCGGTTCCTCGAGATCTCTCTAGTTCGCTTGGATATTCAAACTAGGGTTTTGTTTCTCACTTTCTTCTGGTTCTGGTACGGACCGGCTCTTTTCCTATTCATCATTGTAGAAAAAGCTGTTCTTTTTGGAGCATTTCTCATGTGATTTTTGTTTATTTGTTGGGTTTATTTTGTGTGTGTGTAATTGTTGTGTATTTAAGCTTCCAAGGGGTTTTCGTAACCCTAGTATATTTGTTCGTATCATCATCATCATCATTGGCATTAGTTTGGGATGATCATGTTATTTTCCTGCTTGAGATTGCAAATAGGTTTTGGAGATTTTTTTAGTTGTTGTATATATTTGTCTCTTTTGAGAAAATTATGGATTTTGGGTAAAACTTGAAGTTTTTTTTTTTGTTGGTCAGCATGTTTAGTTGTTATTTGCATTGGGTTTGTTTTTCCTTGATACTACAGATTGATCGTTATGCAGTACATTATAGAAAGCTCGAAACTTTGCGGGCTTTTTGTTAGTCCTCTTCTTGTGAGGTTTTCTTTTGATGTTGGTTTTGTTAACATGTGCATTTTATATTGGTACTCCCACCAATATATTTATCAATGCACTTTTTACATTTATCAATACACATTTTAAGTGAAAGGTGCATTGATAAATGTTAAATGTGCTGGTGTGAGTATCCATCTAAAATGCACATTCATCAATGTATTAACATGTCCCCTTAAGGCACATGTTAACCAAATCAATGAGTAATACGTTCCTAGAAAGGTTCATGTTTCCCCCCTTTTAGGAGAACACACCAACACCAAAAGATCGGTGCCTTGTATGTATAGTTGTGTCGTATGCATTGCCAAATAAATGCCTGTAGAAGTGTCTGTATTATGTGTCATGTCAGTATTCTCCCCCATGGCAACATGGATGATAGGATTCTATAGCACTGGTTGGTGTCCTTTCCTAGGACTAAGAGCATTCATAGTGGGAGTGGTTCAAGTGCTACATTTTTGCTTTAGTTAAAATTTGTATCACTTGAGGGCTGCTTGGGCTCTTGTCAACACTTGGAAAATGCTAGCAAGCCAAGTGGCTCTCCAAACTGCAAGCGTCCCCTAGCAAGTGAATAGTAGTAACCCAACTGGCCCACCAGCAAGGAAAATTAAAGAGAGAAAAGAGAGAAGAAAAAGAGGTAGTTAATTTGGAGTATGAATTTGGTGTGTTATTGGAGTGTGCCATTGTGTGGCAATATCAATGGGACACTCCAAAAGTAGTAATTTACACAATTTCTAATTTTTTTGAAGTATGGTATGGAGTGTCCCACTGTGGATGCTCTAGTGACGTGAAACTCTCGACTATGACACATCACAAGGCTGTCCACTGTTGATTAGGTTTCATGTTCGGCGATCGTTGGTTGGCATTTCATGTTTAGGTTTTGTTCTTTGTAATCGCTATATAAGAGCATTGGTCATCCCGTCTTTTTTTGGATGAGAGATTAGTCAACATTTTTATGCAACTCCTGAAATCTAGTCCTATGTGGATTAATGACAATGAATTTGCACTTGGGAGTCCCTGATAGGGAGATGCACGATATCATTTCTCTCGCCTATGAGGTCAATTTTCCATATTTGTCCAGCAGAATATTGCCTATTTTGGTCATAGTTGCTTGCTTGTGATGTAAAGAATTGTATGTCCTTGTCAATGTATTGTTAGGATCTATGTCTTATATATGCAACTCAGATCAGCAGTTGATGTCTGTATGAAAAAGAAGAAGAACAGTTTTGAGACTAATTTATTGTCAATCTCGGACATTTGAAAGAAAATTTGACATTTGGATAGAAGAGGAGGATTTATAAATATATAAAGAAGTTGTAGAAATTGAGATGATAAGGAACTATTTCTCCTGTTTTTGTTCGTTTCTTGGTGCTTTGCTATGATTCTATTTAAAAACTTAGGTGATGTTTCATTCATCACTTCTGAAATTGACCAGTTACATCCTGAAAATTTGTCTTTTTGTGTCCTTTGAACAGTAAACATATTCCAAATGTGGTTGGTGATTATTGTGTAGCTGACACGAATAGGTTGATAACATCTAGGCTTCTCTTTGTCGGATTTCTGTTTGGTCTTGCTTCTGGTGTGCAATTGTGTCAGGGACGACTATCTGCTCTTTCAGACCTCGTTTGGTTCACGGAAAGAGAAGGAAAGGAAAGGAAAGGAAATCAATTCTTTGCCTTTTCCTTTCCTTTGGAAAATTTCAATTCCCATCAAATTTCCTTTCCGGTGTTTGGAAAGGTTAGGAAAATTGGGAGGGAAAAAAAATCAATCCATAGGGTGGGAAAGTAAATCCTTGGGTGGTGGAAACCATTCCCCCCTATTTTTCTTTCTTTTGGAAATCATTTTCCTTTCCTACTACTTTTTTTCTGCATCCAAACATAGGAAAGGACTTTCCTTTCCAAATGTCTTGATTCCGCGAACCATTGGCATTACTCAAAACATTCGGCGAGTATCCTTAGTTGTTTGATTAACATTACTTCCCACAACTATCAAAGTTATCTTGGTGGGATTGCCACATATGAAATTGAGTACCATTTGCCATTGAAAACCTCAAGGATGGCCAACATGCTTAATATTATTTGGTTGACTGGTTGCCTGTCTACTCCACGATACTTGTCTATGAAGGCTACTAGCTAATTGAAACGCCAAGGGTGCTCACTGCTTGCCCTTACTTCACTAATATCTCCCTCTCCGCTTGTTGGATAAAATGAAACTCCCTTACTGGGTAGCGACTACTCTCGCCTTTACTGTTCAAGTGGTCAGTCCTATTTCCAACATGAGCAATTGTCAATGGAGTCCTATTTTCCCATCCGTTAACTAACCGTAATAGTTCGACAAATGGCGTGCCTCCAAGTTATTAAGAAATCATGGCGTGGTCCTACTTGTTTACTTGCTGCTTATATAGTAAGATAGTCTACTTGCTTACATGTTAGAGTAAGGAAAAAAGCTCCTTTGATAGATGAAGAGGTTGGAGATGGGGGAATGGAAGACCAAAAGGCACAACATATTCACTGGAAGAATGGTTACAAGCATAGTAAGAGAGAGAGAGAACTTCATCGCTTAAGCTTGATTCGGACCGGCACTTGTTGACTCAGGCAGTTACTTCCTCCAGATGCTTCAACAAGCAGTTTTTATAATGCAGCTTTATTGTAGTTTGTCAGCAAGTTCTTGATAAATCAGCTCAGGTCTTTATAATCTAGAGGATGGGAGGTACTACGTTGAATCATCCAAAAGTAAAGTAAAGAATAGGTTTGGAATGAAACATTCACATTAGCATAATCTAGAGGATGGGTCACCACTGAATGCTGCACCGAGCAGGTATGGAGCCTTGACAAGTGGAATGGCTGCGTTATAATGTGGTTGTGCGTCCTCTTCGGACCTGTTCGGCGCCTAGGCGCCTTGTGCATCATGTTCAGCCTTGTAGAGGATGTCTTACTGTTCTTACAAAATGATAGTTTGATTCAATGTTTTTATTATTGCAGCCTTGTAGAAGTGTTTGAACTCTGTAATTGATAACACACGACATTTAGAGATGAGAGAAATAGTAAATAGAATCCAAATTAGTTAAAACACACACTATATAAGCTGTTACAAAGGAGTAGGGGAAGAGGAAAAAAAAAAATTTGATGCCTGTTCGGCGTCTAGGCGCTAGGCGCCCCTCCTCCGCACTGTATCTGCATAGCGAAAAGAACACCGATTATATTCATGTTGTTCAAGAGCTCCTGTGATCTGTAATCTGTATAACAGTAAAAATGACTAATTGTCATGAATATATGTACATACTATTCAGTGTTAATTATATAATTGTCTTACAAAAGAAGGATTTAGCACTGTAGGTCAATGTAGCTTGTGGCACTTATTACCCTACTCTCTTTTAGAAGTGATTCCTTCAGCACTGCCCTCATCCTCCACATACTCAACATTCAAATTGTGAAGATCATGTCATTGTACATTCATTTATTACTTGTTTGCATTCTCTTCATATACATTTTTTTGGCCTCTTAATTTAAATATTATATTCTTTGCTGCAAGGTACTACAGATCATTCATTGCATGGAGGCGTTCAGTCTGGTTGCACTCAGTTAAAAGTTGCTATTCCCAGCAACAATGGCATCATTAATATTGAAGCCATTGCTTGTGGATGGGCTCCAGGTGGTAGGATTAGGCCAGGAGCCCAATTGAGTGGTGTTTCTAGTAGAAAAGTGGGTGAGCAGAATAGAGACCCGATGATGAGCAGGCCACAAAGTCAATGTACAACAGCAGTCGCGTCTAGAGTAAACCCGTCAAAAGACGCTACTGGTAATGCAGATGGAAACATTATTGTGCATGACCAGTATAGTAGGGATGATTTTCCAGTGGAGTAAACAGGTGCTGAGTTATTTGTCATTAGATCATACAGTGAGGATGATGTACACAAAGAGTATCAAGTATAATGTTGTGGTCTTGCACCTCAAGTGGGAACAAGAGGCACAAAATGAGAAACCAAGAAAGTGCCCAGTTTTTCTTTTATTCTCTGTGAGTAATACATTTCTTGCATTTGCTATTTGTCATTAGATCTCCAGGTTAATGCAAGTGGGCAATTTTGTGGCGTTGCTGAGATGATTGGTCCTGTCGATTTTCATGACAACTTGGATTTATGGTTGCAAGATAAATGGACCGGTACAGTAGCTTCCCTGTCGAATGGCACATAGTAAAGATGCGCCCAACTATAGTTTCCAACACATCATACTAGTGAACAATGAACAGAGACCTGTGACTGGCAGCAGAGACAGCCAAGAAGTATGTTTACATAGGTATGGTTCATGTTTAACCAATTGTTTTTTTGTGTTGCAAAATACTTTCTAGTTCCACTTCTGGCAGTATCCATATTGTACCCGTCTTTGGTACCTGGGTCCTAATTGAGATGCCATGTTGGGTGCTCTTAGAAGTGGCCCAAGTGGGTTATAAGTTATCATCCTATTTGTTCTTTTGATGCTTTAGTATTATATGCTGGAATGAGCTAAATGTCTGCTCTGAAGCCATATATTTGGCTTATGGTATTATTGTTCTGCTAGTCTTTTATGGTGAATGCTGAATACGTGTTAGGCTAATAGGCTGTGCTTAATTTGTTGCCAGGACTTTAGCTTCCATCATCTGCTTTTTGTCCGTCTAACGTCTTACACAATAACTTTGCTCACCTGCTTTATTAAAGACCTCTCTCTTGTTTGTTTAGCTTTTCAGTGCTTCCAGGGGCATATTGCTGCATGTCTGTATAATCTCAGTCATAGTTGATATAGATACATTATTTTGTTGATTTATCTTGCCTGTAATATAGTACATCATGCTTTTCATATTAACCAAAATACGAATCTCAAAGTAGATCCTATGGCTAATAAATGAATAGGATTCCTCCTAGAATTCTATTATGATCCATTCCATGTGTGTTACATATATAGGCTTGGAGCTTAATGGATTTACTTATTGTTAACTACGTCTGGGGTTCTTGTTTTTGAGGTTTAATTGCAATGTGTACTAAACTTTCAACTGGAATATTTGCTTCATGCACGGCAATTGGTCCTTTAACCAACTTCTCTTACTGGTTCTGTACATGTGGATCCTCTTTTTTGAAAGAATAACTGGGTTTTGTGCCTTCTTTTGAACCTTTGTCTCCAGAAATGCTTCACACAAACACACACACAATAGTGTTTAGCCCAATCTTTATGGTTGGTCTTCTGTCTACCTCAGTAGTTGATATGTCCTCTCTCTGTTTGTACAGGTACCATATCTTCCTGGCATGAATATGCCGAGTATCTTCAAGAACAGCCCCATGACAGCATGCACACTCGATGATTACATGCACTGTTCTAAAAGGCGGCCGCCTAGGCGCTAGGTGCTAGGCTGGTATCTACATCTAGGCGGCCGCCTAGGCGCTAGGCGGCTGATCCCCGTCCGACTAGCACCTAGTACTTTTCACAACCTTGATTACATGTATTATGAAGAGCGTAGAATTATGCAGGAAGAGAGATCTCGATTCCTCCCAAGAAGTACTCAGACCTCTGTTTTCTACCGATATCAATTAAACTGATAGCACTATCAATCAGTCTTTAAGGACGGATGGGACACAATTGAATGATATGCTTGTCCAGTCCAGTCAGTCTTGGGGGAGAAATTATTCAGTGGACTGGCCTAACCATTTGGCAGTGGTTGAGGTCTTGCTCTCCTCCAATATCATGATGTTATTGAAGGAGCACAAGGCCTCACCATTGCCATGTGGTGAGGTTTGTCCACTGAATCATTTCTCCTCAAATCGAAAGGAATCATATGCCAAGGAAGTAACTTCTGCATCCAGTGGAAAAGCTGACAATTGTACAGTTGATCAAGACTTCAGGGCTGAAGAAAAGCAGAAGATTGTTGCATGTTGCAAGCCTCTAATCAGAAGCTGATGTTACTGAACTCTTGACAGTTGGCTCTATGCAGATCAAAGTTAACAAGAATCAAAGTTCAATTCCTGGATCAATCCCTGTTGATTTGAAGGGGTTGCAAATTTAGTTGACAATTATCATACTTCCGTAGGCCTCCAATTTGTATTTTCAACCCAATTTGTTGGTTCAAATCTTGAGCTTTGTATGGGAAAATTCTATAGGCACTCCATAGTTTGTTTAGGACAGTCCAATACTTCAGGATAGTCCAGATTTTTGTCAACATTGTGACAGTCTTGAAATTTTTTTTTTTGCTGAAAAATAGAAGTAATTGGCTTTTATATGAGAAGTTAGACTGTCCTCAAGTAAAAAAACAACGAAAATTTTCAACAAGAGCATTAAAATTTTACTAAATTACAAGAAAAGCATCGAAGTTTTGAAATTTACGAAAAAAGTATCAGAACGCCTATCCAAAGAGCATTTTATATTAAAAATTAAAAATATATATAAAACGTTCTTTGGATTGGCCTTTTTAAACTTTACATTTAACTTCGTAATCCTTTCTCTCATTCTCCGTCAGAGCACCAGAACAACGAAAAAAAAATTAAAATAAAGAAAACATCCATTGGAAGGACGTTTTTCATGGATAAAACGTCATTACGATGGACGTTTTCTATATTTTAATATATATATATATATTTTACTCTCCTCTCTCTCTTACTTCACTCTCTTTCCTCTCTCTCTCACTCACCCTCCTCTCACTCTCCTCCCCCTCTCTCTCGCTCGCCCTCTCTCTCTCTCACTCTCCTTTCGTTCCTCCCTCTCTTTCAATGAATTTAGTTTTATTTTGGTTTAGGTCTTTTTACAAAAAAATGTTGTAGTAATAAATTAGAAAAAAAATAAAATTTAACATCCAAAAATTTAAACAATAGGTAAGAAAATTTGTAAGAAATTAGAAAAAATATAATTCTTTATCGTAAAAAAATGTCGTCTGCCGTCTACCATCGAAACGAGGTACAGCTTGTGCCAAAACGATCGTAACGAAAAGTATTATGGATAAACGGTTTCACCGTTTAACGGACGTCTTAAAATTTCACAATGGTAAAAAAACGATGTTTTGATCTCCAAATTTGATTTTAATTAATTTTATTTATTTTTGAATTTATTTTTGGTATTTTCATGTTAACGAGTAAAAAAAAAAAACTAATAGTTTGGTTTGGTTTAGTTAATTTTGCCAAACTTTAAATGGCTGGTTCTTTTTTAAATAAGGATTAGTTTTAAAAAATAATAATAAATAGAATGAGAGACCAGGGAGAGAGAGAGAGAGAGAGAGAGAGAGAGAGAGAGAGAGTCACGCCCCAGTCCCAAAATACCGAGGGACTAGCCACGTGGCAATGGCCAGCAGCACACTCCAATGTGCAAACCCAATTTAATGGACCCGTTAGAATGTGCTTAAGCTGTAAAACAAATATAATGCTTTACGATACATGTCACAGTCTAATTCTAATCTCATCCACAGAAGGTAATCATAGTTCAAATGTCAGACTAATCAAAAGAAATATAATCCAACAACAAGTCTCAATAAAATGTCTCGGGGAACAACCCGATAATAAGTTTAGTATAGTAATCTAAGAGACAGGAAATAGAGAAACTAGAAACAGAAATAACTCAGTATAAAAAGCAAATACTCAGGAGAAATTCTCTGGCACCATCTCGTCCTCTGGTGCTGGTACTGCTCTTGTCCCGTATACCTCGGGGTAAATCTTCTCTGCTATACCTGGAGACATAATTCGGATCCAGGTCCTCAGGGGACATAGAAAGGTACAAGAATAACTCAAGCCAAATAAAATACAATATATAAAAATATATCAACAAGACAAACCATGTAACCAACTATGTGAAATACAAATGAGAGCATTAATCATACTAAGGCTGAAACTATTATAGGCTCTGGGAAATCCATAGCAGCATTTATTATCTCGAAGGGCAAGTACGTGTGCCAAAGCTCTGATCAGAGTCTAAGGCACTCCCAGAATATATATATATATATATATATATATATATATATATATATATATATATATATATAACATAATCATCCTTTAGTATGGTAAGACTCTCCCCACCCAATGTAACCTCACGTCTCATGTCCATAACACGCAAGATCATGACATCTAACTATTACAACGAGTCATAACGATATCTTTATATATGCAAGTCATATGTCACGAATCATGTAATCCTATACAGAATCACCATGAATATCTCAGGAAAGATTCTGTCTCATGAATAGTGTCAAGTGTCCTATGGTATGACGTACTTGGTAAAGCAAGCACGTAAAGTATAGAGGATCGTGATATCAACTCTCTAAGTGACGTTACACGACTCCGCGTACGGCGTCGACACCCGAATATTATTCGGACGTTAAGCAACATCTCACGGTCCTAGGTTGAACAGATACATTTCAAGAGTATATATATATATATATATATATATATATATATATATATATATATATATATATATATATATAAAGAACTCAAGTAAATAATATAACAAGAACTACTGCAAGTTGGCAAAGTACACTTGCATGGGTTTTAAACTCCAACAGTTGCTTCGGTGTATGTGGAATCTTCAGGTACACATTCGGATGCTGAAACAAACATTACCATCACTCTCAGAAGACATAAAATAGCTAGGATTGACTACCCATAAGTCCAATTTGGATACAGGAGCAGAAATGACAGTTTTTGGTCAAAGTGGGGTCCACATGTGGCCCACTTCGCATCGAAAAATATGCCAGAGCCAAAGTTCTCTAAATTCGTCAAACTTAGTGTCTACAAGTCCAGAATGATGATATGAACCCAACAGAATGTCCATAACTGGATTTCGATGAGCCGATCACAAAATCGCCCGTCAAGTAAAGCCGTGGAGCCCACGATACGGGATTTCGTCAACGTTCTCAGAATAGAACCAAACTTGGATCACAGGATCAACGTAATGCTAAGAATCTAATGGCATAAGTTTTGTTGTGAAATGACAAGCACACACAAAGTTACAACGAGTGTCAGAACAAGTCCGATACGGAACATTTTTGACGGATACGCGTTGATTCTGGTGTGTACGCACATCCAAGTCAACTTTCGCAAAATTTCACACGTCCACATTGACGATACGCACCTTTTGATATAATTCGTACACGACGAAGTCGCCTCGTTTAGCGGGACGTACCCTGTTTCAAACAAATTGGATTTTAATCTCGGTTATGTTGTCTAATTTACTCGGTTAAACGGAATCTAAAAATATTAACCAGGTTGGGAGTAAATCGGCCATGAACATAGGGGTTCGGGACAGTTTCTGAACTCCAAAATTGGCTTATTTTTCCTGTTTTTGCGTCGCAGTTTGCGACCGACACAGGACACGATACCTCAGTCTAATTGCAAAGGGTTCGAGAGGGTCACACAGCGAACATGTTGCAACAAGCCGTTCAAGAATCGACACAGCGAGGAGGAAGATAAACTCACCGGAACATGGGTCGGCTGCGGTGTGCTACGCGTGGACGGGGCGGCGCGGCGGTACACGTCGTCAGCGACGGCGGGTAGCTGCGGCTGCTGAGGTGGTGGTCTTTATCGCCGTTGGCAGAGGTGAGTCGGAAGGGAAGTCGAGGTGTGGCCGGGGTCCCCGGGTTCGTTGCAGCGGTTGGTGGCCGGAGCTAGTCGGGGATGGTGAAGATGGTGGTGGCGGTGGAGGTGGCGGATGATGGTGGTGGTCGGGTTTAAATAGAGGGAGAGCGGCGATTACGGGAAGAGGCCGGAGCGGGGGGGGGGTCGTGGGGGTGTCACCGGGAACGGGGGAGGGGGGTCGTGGATGTGTCGAGGTGGAGTCGTGGTGTGCGAGGGGGGGAGATTTTTAGTTACTGTGTATTAGTTGTTAGCGGGTTGGGTCGGGTACGGGTCGGGTCAGATTCAGATCCAACCTATTAGGGTTGGTTCGGTTCAGTTTGGTTTGGTTCGGTTCAAGTCTGTTCGGCCTGGTTTATCTAAACACAATACTTTTTAGTTATTTAAAAATAGTTTTTGAGCCCAATAAATTTTAAAAAAATTACACAACATCATATTATTAATTATACACTCAAAAATATAATTTTTTATAATATTTTAATACTTAATTTAATACACAAAAATATTAATCTCTAAAGAACATTTACTATAATGAAGGAAAAAATACAGAAAAATCCAAAAAATTCATATTTAAAAGTTTAAAAAATCTGGGTATTTACAATCTACCCACCTAAAAAGAATTGTGTCCTCGCAATTAAGAAAATGAAACATAACCGGTCAAAAGAGATAACGCAGTTGCAAGACATGTTTGAAGCATGACACAAAGGATAAAGAACCATGAACAAGAAAAAATTGAGAGGAAGGGTGAGAGTTTTGTTCAAGCAGAACACGTAGGGAAGGAATAAAAAAAAATTTAGGCAATGAGAGATAAGTAACTCAAGAGTAAAGGGGCCTGGTTAGAACGAATGATCAACTACAGCTTATGAAACCTTGGGTACCAGTTACTAATCTAGACTAACAAGTTCATGCTAACAAAATACTAGGCTTTGGCTAGGGAATGGAATTAACAGGCACGTGCTAAAGCATTACTAGGAATAGATAGCTACGATAAAACTTAAATCTTACTCGTATTCGCTACTTCTCGAATCTGTGCGTCCTCCACTGTCATCGTAAAAGCCTGTCCATGTCCTTGCGGTTGTCACGCCCCGATCTCCCGCAGGCAAATCGGCCGTCCCCGCTAGGCGGAAATCACCCTCGCCAGTGCTCCCGCGGGACGATCACTTGACCCATCCGGGCGTGATGTCGCACGAGCGTGAGCCACGCCCGTGCAAGGCCGTGGTCCATTGGCTGGCGGTAAGAGTTCTAAGCCACAGAGTCGCACAGATTGTCCGAGTGCAGCGGAGTTTATGAACGCATAAGCGATCGGTAACAAGTTTACTGAGTCGATAATATAGCAGAAGCATTTGAAACACAAGTTGAAGTAAAGCAAGCTCTTTTATTGATATGAACAAGTGTTACAGGCGGCGTATAGCCGAGATTACAAGTCGCTCAAGCCTCTCTCTCTGAAACAGTAAAAGCGTGCCAAATGGCTACAATTGTGGAATGATTGTACAGGCGATGATCAGGTGATGTTCACAATATTATATCTTGTATATGTGCTTCTATTTCGGACGCACCGTTGCTTCAGAGTGATCTTCACACCTAAGCACCGGTGCGTCCGGAACAGAAGCACATATACAAGACATAATGTTGTGAACATCGCCTGATCATCGCCTGTACAATCATTCCACAATTGTAGCCACTTGGCACGCTTTTACTGTTTCAGAGAGAGAGGCTTGAGCGACTTGTAATCTCGGCTATACGCCGCCTGTAACACTTGTTCATATCAATAAAAGAGCTTGCTTTACTTCAACTTGTGTTTCAAATGCTTTCGCTATATTATCGACTTAGTGAACTTGTTATCGATTGCTTATGCGTTCATAAACTCTGCTGCACTCGGACAATCTGTGCGACTCTGTGGCTTAGAACTCTTACCGCCAGCCAATGGACCACGGCCTTGCACGGGCGTGGCTCATGCTCGTGCGGCATCACGCCCGGATGGGTCAAGCGATCGTCCTGCGGGAGCGCTGGCGAGGGTGATTTCCGCCTAGCGGGGACGACCGATTTGCCTGCGGGAGATCGGGGCGTGACATATTGGTATCAGAGCCTGACTTCTACGCCTTTGGACTTCGATTCGAATATCTCTGTTTCAAAAGCTCGTTCGTGGGTTATGTGCACGCTCTCTCTCAATGCCTCGATGGAATGTTCCAACAATAAGTCTAAATACTTTCAAAATATATTTTGAATGATATGAAATGCTTGCTTGTATGTTGTTGTGCTGCGAGTGGCCTTTGTGCCAACCTGTGCGAACCCTTGAGAGTATCGCTAGTAGCTTGTCCGATTTTACTAACTCTAAGTTTGGTTGAATGCATCTATTCGAGGGACGCCTTGAACTAGTGCACCATCCCAGACTTAAGAAATGTGAAACTCGAGTGCTAAGACTTCGCTATCACTAAGCTGGTTGACGTGCTCACGCTAGAAATGCATTTCAAAAGTGCGCACGATCCAGTCTAAGCGATATGCTGATTTCGACGCTTGTGCAAAGTGAATATCTAAATGAACAAGTGCAACGACTTATCTAGGATTACCTCGACCCTAGATTACTGCTTGTCCTCAGTAAGTCTCGAGGACGAGACTTTTTCTAAGTTGGGTAGGATGTAACACCCCGTTCCGTTCTAGCGGACTGCCGACTCAAACGGTAAAAGTGCAACTGTCCCGACCCGCTTTGCCTCAAAGGAGAAGCAAGGATATCCAGACTTGTCCCTACAGGATTGCAACTTAGGCTTTCAGAGGCTCGCTTGACGTATCGCTCTACCGAGATGAATCATCGCTAAGGTGGGTGGCTACGGTGAACTTGTCTTTGCTTAGCCAGCACACATAAAATATGAAATATTCATGCTAGTCGCTAGGTGAATCACCCCTGCATGCTAATAAGAATCCAACGCACCTAGCTAAGGGAATAATTCCAACTGGTATTGCTTATGCTAGAACATGGAAATTGAAATACTGCTTATATTTAGACCCTCGCATGCCAAGTCCCCAAACGATCTAATTCTCGGTTTACCTTCGGGCCCGAGCAAACGTGTTTACTTATGTTCCTTAGAAACGCATGCTTGTCTGCTTGAATGTTGCCTTGTTTTTATCCAAACCCCGAAAGACTACTAAGTAGTCGTTCCGTGCATGATTGAACCTGCAAGTATCCTGGACCGTTAGGTCACCAGGCAGCCCCGAGCCAGGGGAATGCATCAAGGCAAGTTATTGTACAGAAACAAGATCCAAGTATCTTGTATACTCGTGTACTCGTGTTCCAGTGCACTCATGTTTTCGTGTTCTTGTGCACTCGTGTTCTCGTGTTCTCGTGTATCTCGTGATAATTGAAAGATCCAAAAGAAAGTGCATGTCGCGGACAACTCGGAAACAAGGTATAGTTCCACGGACGGTCACCGGGGCACTGGGGCCGATCCGATCCGGATAGAACTTCAGTGTGGTCCCATCGTGTACAGGCGAGTGGTTTGCAGTGCCTCGTGTACTTTCGTGCATTCCACTTGGCCTAGGACCACATCATGTGTAGTCCATCGTGTGCGGGCGAGATGGTTTGTAACTCATCGTGTACTTTCGTTGCATTCCATCTTGGCCTTGGACTACATGTACAATCTATCGTGTACGGGCGAGATGGTTCGTAGCGTATCGTGTGCTCTCGTTACGTTCCATTCTCGTCTGGGATTAGTCCTTTATGGCTATGCTAGCGACTCATGTTCATATAGATAAGTCATCCTCGCTTAGCGGCTACCCGCGTGCGAGTCATTGCATCACATCAAGAACAACTGAGCACTCCAAATATTGTCCCGTTCAAAGACTCTCGTGTTGCATATGCTATGCTCCTGAATGTTTACACTTGCCCGTGCATGAATTTATAATGTTTGCCTTGGACAGGGAAGGCTAAATGGTAAGTCTCGCCGTGTTTCCTCTCATGTTATACGGCGCACTGCCACACGAGTTAGGTTATTCAAATATTGCATGAAACTGATCCTAAGGCAACTAAAAAGATAACTTAATAGTTGTGCACGGAACCTGTATTACGTGTTTGGATTTGTCGAGCGGGCGAGTAGCTTCTCCACCATTGCATTCAATGTACTTATAATCTACCAGTTTGTATGCAGGGTACGGGAGAACCTCGTTCGGTACGGATGCTTCCCTCGTGCGTGCTTAGGTGTGAAGATCACTCCGAAGCAAAGGTGCATCAGGAACAGAAGTACATATACAAGACATAATGTTGTGAACATCGCCTGATCATCGCCTGTACAATTATTTCATAATTGTAGCCACTTGGCACACTTTTACTGTTTCAGAGAGAGAGGCTTGAGCGACTTGTAATCTCGGCTATACGCCGCCTGTAACACTTGTTCATATCAATAAAAGAGCTTGCTTTACTTCAACTTGTGTTTCAAATGCTTCCGCTATATTGTCGACTCAGTGAACTTGTTACCGATCGCTTATGCGTTCATAAACTCCGCTGCACTCGGACAATCTGTGCGACTCTGTGGCTTAGAACTCTTACCGCCAGCCAATGGACCACGGCCTTGCACGGACGTGGCTCACGCTCGTGCGGCATCAAGCCCGGATGGGTCAAGCGATCGTCCCGCGGGAGCGCTGGCGAGGGTGATTTCCGCCTAGCGGGGACGGCCGATTTGCCTGCGGGAGATCGGGACGATCGCTTGACCCATCCGGGCGTGATGCCGTATGAGCATGAGCCACGCCCGTGCAAGGCCGTGGTCCATTGGCTGGCGGTAAGAGTTCTAAGTCACAGAGTCGCACAGATTGTCCGAGTGCAGCGGAGTGTATGAACGCATAAGCGATCGGTAACAAGTTCACTGAGTCGATAATATAGCGGAAGCATTTGAAACACAAGTTGAAGTAAAGCAAGCTCTTTTATTGATATGAACAAGTGTTACAGGTGGCGTATAGCCGAGATTACAAGTTGCTCAAGCCTCTCTCTCTGAAACAGTAAAAGCGTGCCAAGTGGCTACAATTATGGAATGATTGTACAGGCGATGATCAGGCGATGTTCACAACATTATGTCTTGTATATGTGCTTCTGTTCCGGACGCACAGTTGCTTCGGAGTGATCTTCACACCTAAGCACGCATGAGGGAAGCATCTGTACCGAACGAGGTTCTCCCGCACCCTGCATACAAACTGGTGGATTATCAGTACATTGAATACACTGGTGGGGAAGCTACTCGCCCGCTCGACAAATCCAAACACGTAATACAGGTTCCGTGCACAACTATTAAGTTGTCTTTTTAGTTGCCTTAGGATCAGTTTCATGCAATATTTGAATAGCCTAACTCGTGTGGCAGTGCGCCGTGCAACATGAGAGAAAATACGGCGAGACTTACCATTTAGCCTTCCCTGTCCAAGGCAAACATTATAAATTCATGCACGGGCAAGTGTAAACATTCAGGAGCATAGCATATACAACACGAGAGTCTTTGAACCGGACAATATTTGGAGTGCTCAGTTGTTCTTGATATGATGCAATGACTCGCACGCGGGTAGCCGCTAAGCGAGGATGACTTATCTATATGAACATGAGTCGCTGGCATAGCCATAAAGGACTAATCCCAGACGAGAATGGAACGCAACGAGAGCACACAATACTCTACGAACCATCTCGCCCGTACACGATGGATTGCACATGTAGTCCAAGGCCAAGATGGAATACAACGAAAGTACACGATGCGTTACAAACCATCTCGCCCGCACACGATGGACTACACATGATGTGGTCCCAGGCCAAATGAAATGCACGAAAGTACACGAGGCACTGTAAACCACTCGCCTGTACACGATGGGACCACACTGAAGTTCCATCCGGATCGGATCGGCCCCAGTGCCCCGGTGACCGTCCGTGGAACTATACCTCGTTTTCGAGTTGTCCGCGACATGCACTTTCTTTTGGGTCTTTCAATTATCACGAGATACACGAGAACACGAGAACACGAGTGCACAAGAACACGAAAACACGAGTGCACTGGAACACGAGTACACGAGATACTTGGATCTTATTTCTGTACAATAACTTGCCTTGATGTATTCTCCTGGCTCGGGGCTGCCTGGTGACCTAACGGTCCATGATACTTGCAGGTTCAATCATGCACGGAACGACTACTTAGTAGTCTTCCGGGGTTTGGATGAAAATAAGGCAACATTCAAGCATACAAGCATGCGTTTCTAAGGAACATAAGTAAACACGTTTGCTCGGGCCCGAAGGTAAACCGAGAGTTAGATCGTTTGGGGACTTGGCATGCGAGGGTCTGAATATAAGCAGTATTTCAATTTCCATGTTCTAGCATAAGCAATACCAGTTGGGATTATTCCCTTAGCTAGGTGCGTTGGATTCTTATTAGCATGCATGGGTGATTCATCTAGCGACTAGCATGAATATTCTACATTTTATGTGTGCTGGCTAAGCAAAGACAAGTTCACCGTAGCCACCCACCTTAGCGATGATTCACCTCGGTAGAGCGATACGTCAAGCGAGCCTCTGAAAGCCTAAGTTGCAATCCTGTAGGGACAAGTCTGGATATCCTTGCTTCTCCTTTGAGGCAAAGCGGGTCGGGACAGTTGCACTTTTACCGTTTGAGTCGGCAGTCCGCTAGAACGGAACGGGGTGTTACAGCGGTGGTGCCCTCTGCTGTTGCTGGGCCTGCTGGAAGAGTGCTACTCGTGGTGTCAAGGGTGGCCTTGTCTGATATCCTCTCGGTGCTGGTAAAGCTTGTCAGTTTACTATCGGTGCTCCTTCTCGACGCTCAGGGCAATCCCTTACCGAATGCTGACTGGATCCGCAAGCTAAACATAATCCCAATTTAAGTCTACACTCCCTCTCAATATGGCCTACCTTGCCACATTAGTGACAAGTATAAAGGATTAGGGATTGTGATACAGCTTTCTGTGGTGGTTGGTGCATGTGAGGTCTCTTTGCAGCTTCTTTATGTGGTGCTCTGGCTGGTGCTGACGTGAATGACCGCTTCAGGCTGGACTTTCTCCTGGTGACACACTCCATATGTCGTACTGCAGCAAGGACGTTCGTGTATGAAGTAGGTACAACGGATCCGATCAATCTCCGTAGCTCAAAGCTAAGTCCACCGAAGAACTTCTCTGCTTTCTCATCTTCTATCGAAATCAGAGTAGGGACGAAGTGACCCAAACGGATGAACTCTGCATTGTACTATTCTACCATCATGTTGCCTTGAATGAGGCGGTTAAATTTATCTCTAAGTTTCGCTCTAGCATTAGCTAAAATATACATCTCCCGGAAGAGTCTAGAGAACTCCTCCCAAGTGACTCGGTCCGGTCTGAGCCGTCTCTCTTCAGATAGCCACCAATGATGTGCATTGCCCGTCAGCTGCATCCTGAAGACAGTCATCCATCGCTCCCTCGAAAGCTCAGCTGCTTCCAATTGGTGTTGAGTGTTTGTGAGCCACTCATGAACTTCAGTAGGCTTCTCCTTGCCAGAAAAGATAAGGGACTTCAGCTGGCGAAAATTAGTGATAGATTCCGTCGATGGGCATCTAGCTGGTGGGTTTGCCTGCTCCAGCGAGGTTACTAGGCTGTTCCTCAAGTTCTTCGCCTTGTGACGTCGATCCTCTTGTTGAACTTGCTGTTGGGCTTGCATCATTGCATAGAATATTTGAAATATCTACTGTCCGTCCATAGCCTGTCCTGGTGGAAAAACAGGCATTGGTGGAGTAAACTGCGGCGTGGTAGAATATCGTCTTACCGGAATCTTGAGGTATGTTGACCGACTTGATTGCTTTGTTGAGCTGATTGACCTCCACCCACTGGTGTCACTCCATCGTCGTAGGTGACAACTGTAACTTGTGGTGTTCCTGCGGGAGTCTTGTCGCTTGCTTGTGAATCCATTACTCTGGATCCAAAATAAACTATAAGAGGCGCACAAAGGAATCAAGGCATAATGTAAGTTAAGAAATTATTTTGAAATCGATATGGAGGTCAAGAACGAATCAATCAAGTGGATAAGATCCTATAACTTGTCCTATCTTAATCGCAGGCTTGCTCAGTTCCTTAGTTGAAACCGAAGCAACATAGTCGTAGAGACCTGCATGGGCCACCACAAAAACTATGTCACGTCTCAGTCCCAAAATACCGAGGGACTAGCCACGTGGCAATGGCCAGCAGCACACTCCAATGAGCAAATCTAATTTAATGGACCCGTTAGAGTGTGCTTAAGCTGTAAAATAAATATAATGGTCTACGAAACATGTCACAGTCTAATTCTAATCTCATCCACAGAAGGTAATCACGGTTCAAATGTCAGACTAATTAAAAGAAATATAATCCAATAATAAGTTTCAATAAAATGTCTCGGGGAACAACCCGATAATAAGTTTAGTACAGTAATCTAAGAGACAGGAAATAGAGAAACTAGAAATAGGAATAACTCAGTATAAAAAGCAAATACTCAGGAGAAATCCTCTGGCACCACATCGTCCTCTGGTGTTGGTACTGGTCCTGTCCCGTATACCTTGGGGTAAATCTCCTCTGCTATACCTGGGGACATAATCCGGATCCAGATCCTTAGGGGACATAGCAAGGTACAAGAATAACTCAAGCCAAATAAAATACAATATATAAAAATATATCAACAGGGCAAACTATGTAACCATTTATGTGAAATACAAATGAGAGCATTAATCATACTCAGGCTGAAACTACTATAGGCTCTGGGAAACCCATAGCAGCATTTATTATCTCGAAGGGCCAGTACGTGTGCCAAAGCTCTGATCAGAGTCTAAGGCACTCCCAGAATATCTATATATATATAACATAATCAGCCTTTAGTATGGTAAGACTCTCCCCACCCAATGTAATCTCACATCTCATGTCCATAACACGCAAGATCATGACCTCTAACTATTACAGCGAGTCATAATGATATCTCTATATATGCAAGTCAATATATCACGAATCATGTAATCCTATACAGAATCACCATGAATATCTCAGGAAAGATTCTGTCTCATGAATAGTATCAGATGTCCTATGGTATGACGTACTTGGTAAATCAAGCACGTAAAGTATAGAGGATCGTGATATCAACTCTCTAAGTGACGTTACATGACTCCACGTACGGCGTCGATACCCGAATATTATTCGGACGTTAAGCAACGTGTTACGGTCCTAGGTTGAACAGATACATCTCAAGAGTATATATATATATATATATATATATATATATATATATATATATATATATATATATATATATAAAGAACTCAAGTAAATAATATAACAGGAACTACTGCAAGTTGGCAAGGTACACTTGCTTGGGGTTTTAACTCCAACAGTTGCTTCGGTGTATGTGGAATCTTCAGGTACACCTCCGGATGATGAAACAAATATTAACATCACTCTCAGAAGACATAAAATAGCTAGGATTGACTACCCATAAGTCCAATTTGGATATAGGAGCAGAAATGACAGTTTTTGGTCAAAGTGGGGTCCACATGTGGCCCACTTCGCATCGAAAAATATGCCAGAGCCAAAGTTCTCCAAATTTGTCAAACTTAGTGTCTACAAGTCCAGAATGATGATACGAACCCAACGGAATATCCATAACTGGATTTCGATGAGCCGATCACAAAATCGCCCGTCAAGTAAAGCCGTGGAGCCCACGATACGGGGTTTCGTCAACGTTCTCAGAATAGAACCAAACTTGGGTCATAGGACTAGCGTAACGCTACGAATCCAATGGCATAAGTTTCGTTACGAAATGACAAGCACACACAAAGTTACAACGAGTGTCAGGACAGGCCCAATATGGAACATTTTCGACGGATACGCGTTGATTCCGGTGTGTACACACATCCAAATCAACTTCTGCAAAATTTTATACGTCCGTATTGACGATACGCACATTTCGATGCAATTCACACATGACGAAGTCTCCTCGTTTAGCGGGACGCACCCCATTTTGAAAAAAAAATCGAATTTTGAAAACCAAGATTTTGGTCGATTTCACCTACGAATAAAATACAACATACATCAAATTAAAATAAACTAATTACAGAATTTTAATCTCGGTTATGTTGTCTAATTTACTGCTCAAACATAATCTAAAAATATTAACCAGGTTGGGAGTAAATCGTCCATGAACATAGGGATTTGGGACAGTTTCTGAACTCCAAATTTGGCTTATTTTTCCTGTTTTTGCATTGCGGTTTGCGACCGACACAGGAGACGATACCCCAATCTAATTACACAGGGTTCGAGAGAGTCACACCGCGAACATGTCATAATAAGCCGTTCGAGAATCGATACAGCGAGGAGGAAGAAAAACTCACCAGAACAGGGGTCGACCGCGGTGTGCTACGCGTGGACGGGGCGGCGCTGCGATGCACGTCGACGGCGGGTAGCTGTGGCTGCTGAGGTGGTGGTCTTCGTCGCCGTCGGCGGAGGTGAGTCGGAAGGGACGTCGAGGTGTGGCCCGGGTCGTCGGGTTCGTTGCAGCGGTCAGTGGCCGGAGCTAGTCGGGGATGGTGATGGCGGTGGGGGTGGCGGATAATGGTGGTAGTCGGGTTTAAATAGAGGGAGTGCGACGGTTACGGGGAGAGGCCGGAGCAGGGGGTTGTGCGGGTGTCGCCGGGAACGGGGGGGGGGGGGGGGGGTCTCGTGGGTTTGTCGAGGCGGAGTCAGGGGTGTCGTGGTGTGCGGTGGGGGGGGGGGGATTTTCAGTTACTGTGTATTAGTTGTTAGCGGGTCGGGTCGGGTACGGGTCGGGTTCAGATCTGACCCATTAGGGTTGGTTCGGTTCGGTTCAGTTTGGTTTGGTTCGGTTCTAGTCTGGTTCGGTCTGGTTTATCTAAACACAATGCTTTTTAGCTATTTAAAAATAGTTTTTGAGCCCAATGAATTCCAAAAAATTACACAACAATATATTATTAATTATACACTCAAAAATATATTTTTTATAATATTTTAATACTTAATTTAATACACAAAAATATTAATCCCTGAAGGACATTTATTATAATTAAGGAAAAAATACAGAAAAATCCCAAAAATTCATATTTAAAACTTTAAAAAGTCTAGGTGTTTACAGAGAAAGAGAGAGAGAGTAAAATATAGAAAACGTCCATTTGAAGGACGTTTTTCATGGAGAAAACGCCCTTCCAATGGGCGTTTTCTATATTTTAATTTTTTTTACTCTCTCTCTCTGTCACTCACCCTTCTCTTGCTCTCCTCTCCCTCTCTCTCACTCGCACTCCTCTCACTCTCCTCTCTTTCTCTCTGTCACTCTCTCCTCTCCTCTCCTCTACCCCCCCATCTTTCTCTCTCTTCCTGGTCTCTCATTCTATTTATTATTATTTTTTTAAACTAATTATTATTAAAAAGAACTAGCTCTTTAAAGTTTGACAAAATTAACTAAACCAAATAAAACTATTAGTTTTTTTTTTACTCGTTAACATCGAAATACCGAAAGAAAATCTGAAATTCAAATTAATGAGAGTAAAATCCGGAGGTCAAAACATCATTTTTTACGATTATAAAATTTTGAGACGTCCGTCAAACGGTAAAACCGTTTATCCAATAATACTTTTCGATACGGTCGTTTTGGCACAAGCTGTACCTTATTTTGATGATAGACAGTAGACGACATTTATAGCGACAAAAAAAATTTATTTTTTCTAATTTTCTTACGAAATTTCTTACCTATTGTTTAAATTTTGGGATGTTAAATTTTATTTTTTCTAATTTATTTAAAAATTTTATTATTACAACAAATTTTTGTAAAAATTACTAAACCAAAATAAAACTAAACCCACTGAAAGAGAGGGAGGAACGAAAGGAGAGAGAGAGAGAGAGAGAGAGAGAGGAGACCTGTAAAACTTGTGTTTCTCTCTTGCTGATGTGATTTAAAAGCTCTATTGGAACATGTCTTCTATATAATAATTCCAACCAAGTGATCAACGTGCAGTTTGTTGGATGTTCAATTATTGCTTTATCAAACTAGTGTAAACTGTGTGGGTCACAAAAGTATTTAATTTGGTTTCTCTGATATGTTTTCTTCGTCTTCTTCATCTTTAGGTTCAGTGAACTACATTTGTTTGTAGAAAGAAATTGAATTGGTACATCTGTACCAGTCAGTAATTAATAGTATTTTTTTTTTTTCTTTTTCCTGAGAATTACTTCTTCACCCAGCTTGTTGGTTTGTGAAACCAGGTGGGAGTGCTGTGAATGCTCAATTGCTCCACATGCCTCTGCTGTTGCTGCTACTTATCCTGTCTTTTCCTGTGTCCCAGCCCCCACCATCCATTCATTCATTCACTCACCCATTCTAAAGGGATGGATATACAAGTGAGAAGAAGATGAACAGAACAAAGAATGGGGTCAGGGATCACCACCAGCTGTGTGTTCTTTTTGTTGATAGCTGCAGTTTGTACCACGAGTATCTTGGTCGCGGAGTCGCGATGCGGGGGCGGCGCGGTGGTGTTCGTGTTCGGCGACTCCAACTCGGACACGGGCGGCCTCCAGGCTGCCATGGGGCTCAACGTTGACCTTCCCAACGGCCGCACCTTCTTCCACCGCCCCACCGGCCGCTTCTCCGACGGACGTCTTATCCTTGATTTCCTCTGTGAGTAGTAGTAGTACACTATCATTCTATGATCCTTTCTTTTCGCTTTTTAATTTCTTCCCCCCCCCTTAAGGGCCTTTTCAGAAGGTTTGTGATAAAGGCGCTAGTCCAGTATTATGGCTAGTCCACTTATGAAGAAATTTTACTCAGACTAGTCCAAATTTTACTAGGACTGTCCACTCTCTTCACCCTCCACTCTTCCACCGCTCGCGGGCGCCCCCACCGCTCGCCGCGGTCCCCGCGCGCAGAAACGGCCCCGTCCTCCACGGCTCGCCGCCGTCCCCACCGCTCACCGCCGCCCCCGCGCGCAGCAGCGGTCCCGTCCTCCACCGCGCGCGCGCCTCCGTCTCCTCCCCCGTCCTCCACCGCCGCCTCCCACTGCCGCTGCCGCTGCCGCCTCCGCCTCCTCCCCCGCCTACCGCCGCCTCCTTTCCCTCCCGCTCCTCCGCCTCGTCCCCCCTTCCGGCCTCCACGCAGCCCAGCTCTCGTGGTCACCTCGCGTAGCCCTCCCTTTCAGACTGTCAAAATTTTGACAGTCCTACCAATTGGAAGGACTGCCAAAATTTTGACAGTACTAAAAAATTAACATATATTTTTAGGACTGTAAAATTTTTGACAGTCCTTCCAATTGGTAGGACTGTCAAAATTTTGACAGTCTTTCCAATTGGTAGGACTATCAAAATACAGTCCTGATTATAAAAAAAATTAATTGAAAGTGGACAGCCCGGTGAGTAATTTTTGGGAGTGACTAACTTGTAATTATCAATGGTGAAAATTTGGGCTGCCCCGAGTGAACTTTGTAGTGCATTTATCAAGAGCCTTTCAGAACTGGTATCACTTTGGATTGTTTCATTTCTATGTTGCACGGACACAGATACACGACACGATACAGACAACAACGACATGGATAACTAAGGTTAATTCTAAAGGCACATCATCCCTCCCTTACTTAAGACAGTCCGATCTATTGGATGGGTAATTAAGGTTAATTCTAAAGGCACATCATCCCTCACTCAGGACAGTCCATTAGGAGTGTCAAACAATTTGACGGTCCTATCAATTGGAAGGACTGTCAATCTTTTTGACAGTGCTAAAAATGTAGGGCCGTCGAAAATTTCGACAATACTACCTATTGGAAGGACTATCAAAAAAATTTGATAGTACTCAAGATTTAGGACTGCGAATTTTTTTTGACAGTTCTACCTATTGGAAGGATTGTCAAAAAAATATTGACAGTCCTAAAAATTGGACTGTCCTGAGTAATTTTGGATGTGCCTTTAGAAATAACCATAATTAAGGTGCGTTTTGACAAGGATACACCGTTACGTAAGGGGCTGTTTGGTTCGGCGAAGTGCGACGAACTAGAAAATTCGAAAATGGACATTTTGCGTTCGTATTATTGTGAAGTTGAGCGAAGTGGAAAAATCCTTAGTTTGGATATTTTGAAGAAATGAGACTAGGAGTGAGAAATTCTAAAGTTTAGCATTTGGTTAGTTGTTGAATTGAGTGAAAAAATGTAACTTTTTTTTGGAGTGACATGAATATTAGTTTTTTGTTGTTGTTGTTGAAGTAGAGAGGAAGTGATCCTCCAACCAAACACGCGAAGTGAGAATGAGAAAATTTTCACTTCCGCGCTTCACTTCAGAGGAAAAAAAAAACTCCGAAGTCAAAATTCCGATTTCATGGCAGACAAGATTTACTGTTCATGTCAAATCACAGTAAATTTTGTGTCCAAATCCTCCAACCAAACACGTAAAATGGTCCAAAATATAAATTTCATTTCCGTGCTCCAAATCCAGGAACCAAGCATTCCATAATTGAGCATAACTAGATTACAGCTACAAGTTATGGAAAGTAGACCTTAGAGCTCCATTTCATGTATAAACAACTTTGTATCTTCGGATGATTGCTATGTTGAAAAAAGAGATGCAGAGTTAAGAATCTGTGCTGTCAGATTTCTGCACAAGTTGGAACTGCAGCTCGAAAAGAGCTAAAGGGCTTTGCCAACTCCAACTCTCGTTCAATCTTTCCGGAAGGACTTTCGACTTTTTTTGCACCTATGTTCTGGTCTTGTGATGTCCCCAATCAAATTTAGGTCGAAAAGAGCTAACGTCGCAAACAAAACAATCCATGAAACTATACACAACGTATTATGTAACAAAAATGTATTATCTGCATTTTCGATTTCCTGGTATTCCTAACAAAGGGGCTACACGTGTTCTTCTGCATAATTATTTCTCTTCATCACCATTGGCAGATCCATATAGGGACGGGTGGGCTTTTTTATCAGTCAGCGCACACCTAGCCTAATACAGCCTACCTCAGCTCGAATTTCTGGTTCCGTCTTTGTTCGTCACACTACATCCCAATCTATAGATTAGGGTACGTCATATCCTTAATCCGTAGATTGCTTGGATCAACAAAGGACACAATTAGACAATCTATGCACACAAAATAAAATTAATAGATCAAGTAATCAGTCGTACATGTAAAAAAAAAAAAATACTCGTGATTGTGTCTAGATCACAGGGTTTCTAACCAAACCATGAATTTATAACTGTAGTTCAATTCACTGCAAACAATTTATTTCTCCAAGGTTTATCAGTAAGTGGTCATAGCCAAACATTAAGCTTAAATATGTTAAACTCATTTATGGTAAGTTTGATGGTATTTATATTACCTCTCCTGTTCTAATCAATTATAGTCATTATTATACAAATATATGGAACATCTTGAATTGAATTTGGATCTTGACATATTAGAGCTGCCAAATAAAATGAGCTGTTATCCTCAAAGCAAGTCAAGATCAGGTGGATGTTGCTGGGGAAGAACATGAAATGAGCTCAAGCTTGTGTCTAAGATTTTGATAAGTTCACGTCTGTAGTTGTTGTTGATGCAACTATCATCTGAACCAGCAGGGGCGAGCGTTCGGTTTATTCGGTTTCAACCGAACCGAAAATGCTAAAACCGAATAAATCAAACTTCTAAAATTCTAAAACCGAATCGAAATTAGCCATTTTTGAAACAGAACCGAACCGATAATTGATTCGGTTTATTTGGTTGAACTATTTATTATTATTTAATGGGTCAGACGTAAAGTTAAAATTGTAGTTAAATTATATTAAAAATTATATAATTTTTATATATTCATTTGTTGTACTTCAAAGTTGGATCTAACTTTGGATTAGTTGTTAAATTTTCAAAATTGGACTTTAAAACACATACATAGAATTGTTGTTTTCAAAATACACACAAAAGTATACACATTTTTAAACATAAAATATGCATAAAATTTATTTACATACTTGCGAAAGTCTTATTCAATTTTCAGTTTCGGACCGAAGTCGAAATCCAAAATCGAAACTGAATAAGAAATTTGACTCTGCTACGTTGCCCACCCTGGGAGGTGCCCGCGCCGGCCCGCAGCCACGTGGCGGCCAGCCATTGGCTCCCTCCGTCCGGGTGGGCCCAAGCTAGCCGGGGGGAGGGGGGGGGGGGGGGAGGCGTGGGGTGGGGAGGGGGGTGTAGGGGGGTCGGGCCAGCGCGGGCATCCCTTGGAGGCGGATAAAATAGCTTTTTTCTAAAAAAAATTAGTATTTTCAAAACCGAAACCTAAATTTTTTCAAACCGAACCGAATCTCTTATTCGGTTCGGACCGAATAATGCTCACCCCTTATCTGAACTCCTGTTTTCTTACAGGCGAGAGCTTGGGTACCAGTTACCTAACCCCATATCTGGACTCTCTGGGGCCTGGATTCAGGAATGGAGCAAGCTTTGCTGTTGCTGGTTCTTCAACTCTACCGAGATATAAACTCTTCTCTCTTCACATTCAAGTTCTTCAGTTCCTTCATTTTAAATCCAGATCCTTACTTCCTGTAGCCCAAGGTAATTAGATTGAATTTTAAAGTGCAGAAGGATTTAGATTTAATTTGTTTTCAGCTTAAAACCTGATTTTTTTTTCGGGTTATGTACAATAACATTCTCTATGTTTTATGTCTATTACACGGATTTGTCTTATTTTAAAAATAATTACACGGACCTCCTTTTATTTTCAAAATAAGGATGGTTAGTGTAACAATCCTTCACATAAAAATGGAGATCCATGTAATTATTTCAAAATAAAAGAAATCTGTATAATAAATATAAAACATAAGAAATATTAGTGTAAATAATCCATTTTTTCTCTTATGAAATGAAAAAAACTAACAATTAGGTGTAAATTTTTTTCCCACAGCTTCACGAGTTTTGATCAATGAGGAAGGATTCCGAAATGCTCTCTACTTGATTGACATAGGTCAAAATGATCTCTCGGATTCATTTGCCTCGAACTTGAGCTATGATCAAGTTATCGGAAACATCTCATACTTCATATCGGAGATACGAGAGGCTATCAAGGCAAGTTTATGGTTTGTTGCGTTGAATTATAAGTAGTTTCTTTGGGCCTTTATAAAGCACAACCTAAATTGTCAGATTCTTGACAGTTCTAAAATATAATTCTTTATATTAGGATTGTCGGAATTCTGATAGTTTTGACTATTGTGACTGCCATAATCCTGACAGTCCTTTGTCGTCTCCAACAGGACTGTCGAAATCAGAAGTTTTGAAACTCTAATATTGGATTCGAAACTTTGACAACCCATTGACAAGTCATTAACCTAAAAATCTACTAATTAATGTTTGAAAACACATGGAATAAACATATAAACTAAGATTAAAAAAAAATCTAGAATTGGAGGAGGAACAAATTATCCAAAAACATAGAAGAAGAAGAAGAAGAAGTGGGGAGAAGAAAGTAGGAAGAAGAGGAAGAGAGTTGGCTGTTAGGGAAGAAATAGAGGTAGAGAAAGAATTTTATGTTGTGATGTTCCAATCAAATTTGATGATAGCCTCTAACAAAAAAAACTAAATATTGTGTGCTGTGCCCTAACAATCTAGTTGTGCCTTTATAAAATGCCTTTCTTTGGCAGTTGATTTATAGTCTTGGTCAATATCTGGACACTGACAACTTAAATAAGTCACATGATATGCATTAACTATATATTTTGTTGGGCTAATTAGTGTTTAGACCAAGGTTCAAAGTATCGTATCGGAATCGGTATCGGACCATTCCTATGAGTATCGGGATCGGCGGTATCGGTAGTATCGGCGGTTTCGGATCGGAATATCGGATTTTTTGGTATCGGAAAGCATACAACTATTAGTAAATTATTAACATTTTAGAGAATATATTTTATACATTTATGCATAATTTAAAGTATTTTCAGTATTGTTTCTTAGTATTTTTGATATTGAATGAAATAGTAGTCATCATTGTCGATTGATTTATATTCGATAGATAAGTTTTCCTCTTTTATATGTTTTTACAACCTTACTATGCTTTTACATCATTTCTAATTGGTCTTTTTAATTCAATTTTTTTTGCCGAATTGACTGGAAAAGAGACCTCTAATGTCGGTATCGGTCAGTATCGGGTATCGGTCGGTATCGGATCGGGACATGCCAAACTGTATCGGTATCGGCCGTATCGGATCGGTATCGGCCGATACTTTAAACTATGGTTTAGACCCCTGTATTAGTATTTTATACCAGCTTAGAGTTTAAGTCCTGATATGTTCAATTAGAAAGTTTGGACCCGGAATTTTTATTTTTATTTTTCTTATTCCGCATTATGTCCGTCTGTGTTGGTTGTTGCCATTGTACTCATGTTTATGGTATATATAACGGGAAGAAAAAAAAACTCAAAAATAAAAATTCAGGCTCCAAACTTTTCAATCGGACGTGTCAGGACCTATGTTACCGGGACTTTTCGCTTTAAGGAGAAGCACTCGTGTCGACCCGATAGGACATGGGTATGGATATGGAATCCGTATCCGATCCTTTATGGTGATAATTGGATCCTTCATGGTGACAATCGGAAGACTGGTAGTGAAATAGATATTTTATTTTAATATGGTAGACTGGTAGTAAAGTAGTAGGGGAGCTGAAGAGACGGTCCCTTAGGGACTTATTCAAGTAGTTCGGTAAAGTTTACTACTAGTTTATAATTACAGTCGTCTTTTTATACAACATAGTCATATATCCGTACCCGTATCCATAATTTGAATCATTTTTAGCCGAGTCCGTGTGCCATTGAATTATGAGTTTAAATGACACGACTCTTGGATATGTATCCGTATCCGGCATCCGTACCAGAGTCCAGGTAAACGTAGGTCAGGACTCGAGCTCTAAGCTGTTATAAAATCCAGTTTCCAAGCACTAATTAGCCTTCTTTTCCTGTTGCAGACTTTATATGACAATGGTGGCAGAAACTTTTGGGTACACAGCACAGGTCCCTTGGGCTGCTTGCCACAGAAACTGACCTTAAGACGGAAAACTAAGGGCGATCTTGACCCAAATGGATGCATCACGTCCTACAACAATGCTGCAAAGGAGTTCAATGCCAAACTGAGTGCCCTCTGTGCTGAAATGGGTTCCGAGTTGGAGAATGCTACTGTTGTTTATACAGATGTGTACTCCATCAAGTATGATCTCATAGCCAACTATATCAGATACGGTGAGTTTTAAGTTTTTTAAGTTTTAAGTTATAAATATTGAAAGCAACCTCCCCTATATTTTATACTTATTACATGAATCTAAAAATAATTACAGTCTTTTTCTGCGCTTTATGTTTCATTTTCTAAATAATAAGAGTGGTCAGTGGAATAATTTTTAACATAAAACATAAAAAAGGTCCGTGTAATTATTTTCAAAATAAGAAAAATTCGTGTAATAAATATAGAACATAAGGGAGGTTAAAGTAAATAATCTATATTGAAATAAATAGGCAAAATTTTAACTTGATACCATCAACTATTCAAAATTTTTAACTTTATATCATAAACTTTAATACCCCATCGTTCGTGGTCGTGGTCACTTCAAATATTCTAGGAGGGAAATTATTATTTATTTTAGTTGAAAAAGACTTTAATTTCTGACTGGCGGAAGGTATCGATTTGAAAATATTCAATAGTTGATTGCAGTGATTGGTATGATATTAAAGTTTAGAGTATCAAATTGAAAAACTTGAATAGTTGAATGTATCAAGTTGAAATTAAGCCAAACAAATATATTTAGTTTGAAGTTGTTGATATGGTATGTTGGGTGTCATATTTAAGTATAGTATAAGCACATGGGAATATCCTGAGGACATATTTGGGATGCCAGAATATGTCACAGGATATTCCATTATGAGATTATTGTCATAATGATTGAGATCATTGTATTAATGACTGTAAGGCTATATAATGCCAATGAGACAATAAATAAAATCATCAACTAATTTCAACAGAAGTTCTATATTTTGAGGTTTTGAAAATATGAAAATTTCTTATTCAGTTTCGGATTTGGGTTTAAGGTTCCGATCAAAAACCAAAACCGAATAAGAATTATGCATTTATGTAAATACCTTCACTTTTTTTTTGCATGGTTTATGATAAAAAGTGTGTAATCCAACTTTGTTAATATAACAACTAGTCCAACTTTGAACTCAATTTTGAAATACAACAGACGTGTGTATAAAATTTATATATTTTTAATATAATTTAGACACAATTCTAACTTTCGATCCGATCTATTAAACAATTGAAATAACCAATGAATAAACGGAATAAATCGAATGGTTTCAGTTATGGCTAATTTCAATTTGGTTTCGGTTTTGGATTTTTAGAACTCCGATTTATTCAGTTTTGACAATTTCGATTAAACCGAACGTTGGTCTAGTGTTATCTTGTCGAGTCTTCGGATTATTTAATTCTCGAAATAATAGTGTGCATATCTCCCTCTATCTGCAGGTTTCGAGAGCCCAGTATTATCATGCTGTGGTTATGGAGGACCTCCATACAACTACAATGTAAACATAACATGCGGCAATCCAGGCTCCCAAGCTTGCAAAAATGGCTTGCAATATATCAACTGGGATGGAGTCCATTACACTGAGGCAGCAAACTCCATAGTTGCTTCCAAACTACTTTCCGCAGATTATTCCAGACCCAAGCTCAAGTTTGATTACTTCTGCCATGATTGATCCTCACCATGGGTCTAGAGTTCTAAGTTTTTTTTTTTTTTTTTTTTTTTTGATGATGGATAATTCAAAAGCACATCTAATTATATGCTTCAATAAGCACCAGTGGCCTTCTTCTTTTTTTTCTTTTTTTTCTTTTTTTCGTGAGAAATGTTGATAAGAAGATGTCAATTTGCTATTTAAATTTTGCGAAAAAAAACTGAAAAAATATATTTACGAAAAGAAAAGAAACAGACAATCATTTTTGAATAATAATAATAATAATGACAAGACAACAAATCCGTAGTGAAAGTAAGATGCAATAGTTGTGGAACCAAAGATTTTTTTTGTTCCTGGTATACTCAATGTACAACACCATCAAAATTTTCATTTCTTGAAGTTGAACATATATTTGTGTGCGAAGTTATCATGCATCCTACAAGAAACAAGGAGGAGAAATGATAGTATAGAAACCTTTTTTGCAAATATTAAAGTAGAAGCTTCAATTTAAAAAATAAAATCTTTTGTGATATATATATAATCCACGATAGTATTAGATTTTCATTCTGTTTTTTGCATAATAATGAAGTACCTATCTTCATTCATATATATATATATATATATATATATATAAAACTCAAATGTCGGTGGAGAGCTATCAGAAACAGGAGATCTGAATTCAACTAGCGTTGCGTTGCCATTGCTGTGCGGAGCCACATGTGGAAACACTGGAACACGAATCTAGCGTTCGAAGCATGGTCACATTTCGGGACTTGCGTTGGCATCACGCAACACTCCTTCAACATTCGGGAATTAATGCTCATCTGGTGCAACCGTGGTGATCCTCATGTGAGTACTATTATGGCAGCCGCGGAGTGTTGGGTCCTCTGGAGGAACAGAAACAAATATAGGTACGAGAATTGCAGTTATGGTCGGAAGCAGATCATTGAAGAAATTAGTAAGCAGATTGTGAAGGTTACGGATGGTTGCAAGCGCATTGCAGCCAAGGCAACTCAGTTAGGATAGTGGTCGGTTTTAGGGGGAGAGGGTTTTGAGGGATTGTGATTCAGTGTATTTCTTTTCGCTGATTCAATTCTAAATATAGAGTTGTCAAATAAATAAATAAATAAATAAATAAATAAATAAATAAATAAATAAATATATATATATATATATATATATATATATATATATATATATATATATAATAAGGGAGGTGAGATGACACCTCATTCTAAAAAGAAGGGTGGCGGTGACGTGGCACAATATATATAAAAATAAACATATTATTAATCAGCTGCGAAAGCAGCAAAGAGAGGAGCAAAAACCTCCTACAAAATGCCTGGCCACAGCGGGAAGGCAAAAGAGGACAACAACTATAACCAAAACAACAAAACGCCCCGACCAGGGAGGCCGCAAAAGTATAGTTGTACACTACAAAACCGAGGACAAAAGGAAAACCCTCTAGCGAGCCTGATGACGACACCGGAGCTTGGCTTTAGCAATCTGGCGCTGAATCTCCACAGAAATTTGAGGAGCAGAGAAGCGAACCCAGACCAATGTCGCAATACTGATAATGGAGTCATGTGGTGCCGTAGAGTTGCGACAGTTCGCTATCCTGACTGCTATAGAATAGGTCACTCCCGTACCGACACTCGCTGGATGCATGAGGGCCCAAGCCGACTTTGCTAGATTGCCTTCCACGAATACGTGTTGAATTGATTCCGGGCGTCTACGCAACAGTGGCATTGGGAAGCTAATGAGTAGCCTTGTCGCCGTAGCACTTCAAAACGGCGGTGACTGGGTGAGAATGAGGGAAATAGCGGGCTGACATGTAGTCACTCAACAATGAGGACTTGGTCCGAAGCTTCGAACCATAATTTAACGAACAATGCGTTGATCATGTCCAGGAGACTGCGGATGCCCAATCCGCCTTCTTCAGTCGGTTTGGATATGGATTTCCAACTAGTCCAGCGGCGACGCCAAATCCCCAACTTGTGTCCCCAGAAGAAGCTGTTGAAGAGGTTGTGGATGACACTCTTTGGGGGGGGGGGGGGGTCGTGTCACGACCATTCCATGAATAATCGGGCATGGGTCGGGGCTACGTCCAGCCTGCGTCGCAGCATCGACAGTAGAACGCTGTATTGGTATTCTAGTTTATCTATCAGTAATGATCATCAACACATAATCATAACTCAATGAATATGAATACTCAATCACAGAATCTATAAGGAAGAACAATGCACGAATATCATATAAGAAGAACAAAATAAGAGTCAATACATCTCACAAGACTAATAATCTCTAAGAGTCTCCAAAGAATAAAAGAACTAATGTCAAAGCTGGAGACAAATCCAGTATAATAATCTGTCTATCTACTGAACTATAAGTAATGAGTCCTCGACCTCAACTGGGATGAGTCCCTCCTAAGCCACAATCTCTAGCTCTAAGCCTACTACGTCCTGAGGCCCTTAGTGAGTGGGGTACCACTCCTCAGTATCATCTGGAAAAAAATATATCCAGTCAGGATTGGAGCGAAGCACACCTCTAACAACAGTTCCAATAAATGATAAAGACTATATAACAGTAAATAAGGAGACGTACAAGAAAAATAGAGCAAGGGCAAAAAATATACAAGATATAATATGTTGTAAATGAATACAAGAGTAATGAGCATCATATTCAAGGGTCAAGAAATACAACTAGCTAAATGAGTGAGTACTAGCTTCAACATATGATCGGCTTGGGAACTTGAACAAGGATTATGGCCTGGTTAATCATACATGCGGTGTATGATTAACACTAACAAGGAACAATATATGTACCAGGAGGGTATGATCACATATCTATATTAACACTCTCCGCCCCCGACTGGTATAGTGGATCCAGGCATGGAACGCTACGACACGGGATTCTTCGAGAAGGTAGCTAGTCTCCTCGAGAATCAGTGTCCATACATGTACAAGAAGAACAAGGCTTGTACAAGATACACCAAGATTTACAAGGAATAGCATCTCATGACGGGATCCGAAAATACCAATCCGTGTAACCAATGTGTCAAAAAATCAAGGATATCTACACTAGATACAAGATACATAGAAGATATCATAAACAAAAAACAGTCAGAGAAAGTACTCGCCTAAAATATGAAGTAAAGTATCAACGGTATCCGGAACAGTGCGTCAAAGACCTAAATATGGAATATTACATCAATACAAGGTTTTGAAATGATAAATAGTTAAACTAGTCAATTTCTAGGTCATTAGTCCAAATCTAAGTCAAAACAGTCAAACTAGGTCAACTCTAGGTCATACTAGTCAAACTTGGTCAAACTAGTTATTTCTAGGTTGTAATAGCCTATATCTAAGTTATTGGGTTGGTATCTATATGATACAAGTCATATAAGTTGAAACTAGGTATTATGATACTTATAGTGTAAATATTACTATACACCTACACTAGTTATTAACACTAGATAATAGGCTATTCTATACTCATATCTATATATATAACTAGTACTAGTATCCTATCATATACATATATAAGTATCCAATACCTCACTCCCACAAACACTACAAATCAACTTACTTTACACTAACTGATACACTCATGTACTAACATATAACTTAACTTATATCCTACACTAACAAATATCTAATAATTGTTAACTCTAACTGATATAACTTACAACTGATACTCAAACTTATATACATTAACTTATCTTTACACTAACTAATGTCTAACTGACACACTTGCAACAACTGATACTCTAACATGTACCAATTAATACCTTAACATACACTAACCTACTGCCTCTCTTACTCAATGTCACCCTCAATTTTCCAAATGAGGGTATTTTAGTCATTTCATATTTATTAATTAATTTATATTATTCAATAATTAGATTTGTGTGCTAGATAATTTAATTTGTGCCTTGTGCTATTTATTATATATAGTACTAGTTATTTATAGTTAGTGGGCTAGCTTATTAGTTAGACTTAACACTAGTGAACACAATTAGATTTGTCATGACAACTTGTGAGCCCAATATGGACCTGGCCCAATAGACCCAATTTCTCTAGTTAATTAAGGTGATTAGCTTAATTGCATTAGTTTAGAGACTTCCCAACTTACCCCTTCTTAATTATTCCTCATATTCATCATGTAGGGGCAAATTTGACTTTGGCAATTGCTTGGAGAAGGGGGAACATGGGCCGACCACATATAGGCTATCTTCTCTCTCTCTCTCTCTCTCTCTCTCTCTCCTCCTCATCCTCCTCCTCCTCCTCCTCATTTGCACTCATTTCTAGATCCCCAATCCTTTAGATCCCCAATTCTTTCATCCCTTCATCAATCCATCTTAATTCACCCCCATTCCCTCTCAATTTCACCACTCAAGGAGCATTGGAGCTTGGAGTTGCAAGAAGCACTTGGAGAAGGAGCATTGGTGAGAAGATCGTGTCTGGATCGTGTCCAATCGTGTCCAATTGTATATTTTATTGGGAATCCATCTTCCAATAGGTATATATCTGAATTTCTCTTCATTTTAG